>ML777683.1:104388-180026 GCA_009831015.1 Picea engelmannii
TATTTAAGTGGTACTATGAATTTTGCAGCGATAGATATGTTTGCTTAATGATTTATACTGTATCTCGTTTTGGTGTTTTCTTGATTGTATAATTAGGAAAGTAGGAAATTATATGGATGGGATATGTTTTATACTCGTAAATGCTTGTGTCTTGCTGGGGCTTAAGCTAGAGCCACGAATTGTGAGTTCTTCGACCTTGGGAATATTTTCATGTACGTGTGTTGACCCTCCTAGTCGTTCTGAGTCCCTTGGAGGACGGAGTCTGTTAAAGATCAGGAGAGATAGTGCAAGTATGCATAGGCTCTCTACGAGGCAAGCGGAGACCGAGAAGCACTTAAGTTCTAGAGATTAAGGAATGAGCATAAGGGATGCATGGAATACTTCTTCCAAGAATTATGTTCAAGAGAAATATCACAAAGCTCTTAATCCTTTCAGAGAAAACAAAGCTCAGAAAGAATAGCAAGTTTGAAGTATCGAAAGGGAAGGTTCCTTTGTTCGGAAGACGAACAAATGAAAATTTTTCGGGAAGAGCCAATGTCTGTTGTGACTGTTGGATATGGGAAGGAGTGCAGAAGTCAACCCCTTAAGTCCTTCGAACTTCAAAAGTTCGGAGAATTGAGAAAGTTCATCATAAGGGAAGTAAAAATCCCCGAAGTCCAAAAGTTAATATGGACCTTAGATCTGAGGATGCCCGAGAGCCATCCCGACCGTCAGATCTATGAGGTAATCAATATGGCACTGACCAACTCTAGTAGATTTCAATTGAGGAGTGATTCAACCTCCCAAAGTCCCGAAGTGTTGAAGTCCATCCTAGCCGTTGGTTCCAGAAGACACATGGCACCAGATCCTTTGCTTCAAAGTTTTAATGCTCTAGAGGAAAATGAATTGTGTGAAGCGAGAACTCCCGAAGGCTGAAGTGTTGGAGTTCATCCTGACCATTTATATTAGGGGATGTGTGTCCAAATATCTGACACTCCGGGAGGATTACACTCCATAGGTTTGCGTTGGTGAACACGTTGAGATTCCCGAAGTGCGAAGCCCCAAAGTGATTTGTAGTCGTCGATTCGTGGGAGACACACATATATAGATCATGAACTACGGGTGAAAGCCTTTTGGGAGAAGGTGAGTGTGGAAAGGTAGAAACTACCGAATGTAGAAATCCCAAAGTAAACCATGACCGTCGATCACTAGAAGGGCACATGGCGATAGATCATGAACTCAGGGTGGAAGCACTCCGGGAGAACGTGAAGAAGAAGCTTTTGAAATCGTCAAAGCCCGAACAACCGAAGCAGCCGGGAACCGTCAATTTGCGGGAGGACACGTGTCATCAGATCGTGCACTACGAGTAAAATCATTCCAGGAGAAACAAAGAGTGAGGAAAACTAAGATCTGAGATATCCGAAGGCCGAAATCCCGAAGGAGATGAGGGTCGTTGATTTAGAGTGGACACACAGTAGGAATCTACTTACTTCAAGGGGAAGTGAAGTCTGATATTTGAGATCTCAGAAGTCTGGAGACCCGAAGAAGATCTTGATAATTGATCGAGAAGGGAGTTGAAGGAACGTTGATCTGGTTGAAAGGGTCAAAGTCCCGAAGCAGAAGAAGAACCGTTGGATTGGGAGGACGTGTGGCAAACGATCTGCCATTTCGTAGAAATCACTTCGGAATAAACGAGAGTTTGAGAATTGAAACTCCTGAAGGTCAATCTCATGGAGAAGATAATAGCCGCACATCTAAAGGGATAGGTGTCAATAGATCTTCCATTTCATAAGATTGTCATACGGAGAAAAGTAAATATTTGAGAGTTGAAAACTCTGAAACCTGAATTGTGAAACAAAACATGTCTGTTGATTTGAAAGGGTCAAATCTGATCCGCAGGTTCGAAAGGGATAGATATAATCCATCAGTTCAGAAGTACCGTGAAGATCATGAGATCAATGGTCACATTGCATTGCAGGAACAGAAGGTGTTTGAACTTTAAAAAGTTGAGGGTGGGCCGCAATCGAGACCACGATATTGACAAAAGGACAAGTGGTGGCTTGTGGTGAATTGCGGGGCGAAAAGAAGTTTGGTTCCAAACCACTCTTGGTCGCACCTGCAATCGCGTAATTGGCGTTCAGTCATAACCCGCGGTCATATGCAATGGTCGCTAAGAGAAAAGCGGCTAACGCCAATGCCGAGACTTTGTTGAAGCACGAAGGAGAAGGTCGTGGGTATCATAAGACCTACACTAGAGGCCGAAATGTCATGTGTTTGATTAAGAGGTGAGACTATCAAGGTCTCGCAGTCTTGTTTAACTTAGAGAACCGAAGAATCTTGACCGGAGGGTCGAGCTGAGTCCCGGACTTTCCAAATTAGAAATCTTAGATGGAGAATATATCCATTAAGAAAAGAAAAAAAAATTACGCCCCACCATGGGTGTGTTACAAATTGGTATCAGAGCATGGTTACAACACTTGGCCTTCTTGGGCTCATGTACGAGTCGCGTAAGGAGATATCGTTATCTGCATTTACTCCTTGAGGAGAAGGACTGCAGATTGAACCTGTGATTTTGAGAATTCTTGTTGAATTTCAGCAGAAGAATTTCTTTAGCCCTTTGTCAAAGTGATAACTACTCTTATCGGAGTAGGGATATGCTAATTAACATTTATAATAAGACTTGAATGTGGATATTTGAAGGTGGCAGGGTTCTGTCAAGAGTAGTTGAAGCCCGAAGGATAGATGACCTAGTGTTCGTAACACTGCTTCTAAGCATGAGCAGTTGGAACTTCAGGCACTAATGATGGTAGATTATATAATGGTTATTGCATTTGTGGGATTAAAGGAATCTGATAGGATCAGGTAGGATCCCTAGCAGTTATAGATACTGCTCTATATTAAAATTAGAATATATAACTCCTCATGACTAGAGAAAAGTGAGATGGGTAAAACCTTATGGACGTTGAGGAAAGAAGGTTTTCTTGCTAGACGTTGTCCCTTAAAGAGGAAAGTGACCCTGGTTAGGTATTTCCATGAGAGAAGGAAACACCAATACAAGATATGACTGTGAGATTAGTCATGTAAGTGATTGAAATCTCAAACTAAAGGACACTAATGATGAAATTAAATTATCAAGCGAATGCATGAGGTAAAAAGGTGCAAGAAATGCACCTACTTATACACGAATGTGTATACATGATCATAAGGATGATTGGAAGATCCTTGGGAAAAAGGATATAGAATCACGATATGTCCATGTGTGTGAATGACATGGAAAAAGTGCAAGCAATAAGCTAGCAGGATTAATACTTATATGTGTTTAATTATGCTTGAGTGCATAGGTTTAATGCATTGTGGAGCTTCCTAATATGAAGCCAGATACTAATACCAGTTAGGTATGAACGATATTGAACGTGCAAGTGATGCACATGTATGATGTAAGAGTATAGTTGTAGATACGACATGGTTTCCCTGATGAGTGAAATATAAAGCAAAATTTTCTCTTGTACAAAATAAATGAATACTATGGATGCATGGATGACTCCATTCCATAGAGTCATGAAAGTTATGTTCCAAATAATATCTTGAGGGGGAATGTATTCTCTTTCCTCAGGAAATACTAATATAATTAGATAAAAGGGTAAATGATCAAAGATGCTCTACTGTCATAATAAGAGGCAAATGATTATTCCTTTGAGAATCACATGAGAAGGATTGTGAACAATCTTGAGTTGACTGATCTTAAAGGTAGAGATGTAGGTGAGTTGTGAAACATACCTATGACCACTACATGCAGGTTTAAGATTATGAGTATGGTTAAGTACATCATGGATGTAAGTTAACAAAACCATAATATGTATGGATACATAATTTGGGTACATGACAAAGATGCATGTTTATATTCCTTATGGGATATTTGGTAAATTGTTGAAGCTAACTCAAGGTTGAGGCCATCACAAATAGTGATGAATATGAAATAAAGAAGTTGCATGCTGAAGGAGTTCCCCGTGGAGGAACTGTGTGAAGACTCTATCGGGAAAACAAAGTCACAACCTTAATGACTACTGAGAATTAAGTAGTGAGCCACAAGCTTTTATATATAGATAGATAGATAGATAGATAGATAGATAGATACCAGAATCATGTATTACATTTTGAAAAACATCATATAAGGAATAGAAGACTAATAAATGAATATTGACCATTCTAATAACTGAATGGTAATGTGCAGGATGCACAGGTTCATGATCCATTATGGAAAAAAAAAAATTCTATTAAAGCATGTTTTTGTATTCCAAAAAGGTTAGGGTGAGGCCTAACGAAGGTTGCTCAAGGAAAAGAGCAGGAAGATCCCAATAGGGAGTAAGTTGCAAAAGCAGAGAAAAGATGGTGAGGCCTTAGAAATAACTCAGCTGGGCTGAAAAGTCCCAGGCGATGTAGAAAGAATTTGAAGAAGGGGAGAGCCTCAATTCTTTTCTTGTTGTGTATTATTTTTTTCCCTAGGATGAGAAAGCTAGTACGCTAATGAAAGTGAATGTTTTGACACCATAGTGATGAGGATTGTATTACTATAGAAATAGTTGAGAACTGTCGGTATTTCACTCATGAAAACATTAAGGATAATGTGATGAAGTGCATATAGATATGCTAGGACATGTATGAAAAATGTTTTATTAATATAAATGCTATGGTACTTACATTTTTAATTTACATGACGATTAATGTGTTTATGATGTATGTCATGTGTAGAAAACAAATAGATTGGAATTATTGAGAAAGACAGTTGCCAATAATGGACAACCTCAATCAGAGGATGACTATGAGAAGATTCTTGTTGAAAGATTGTTGAAGGGACTTTAAAAGTCCCCATGGAGAACCACTAATGGGATAATATCAAAGGGGGTGCTAACAGCCAAAACAGGTATAAAAATATGCATGCCTATGTGGCACAAGGTATGAAGGGATTGGTTAAGAATCCCTTCTGAAGTATTTTACAGTCTTAATGTTATGTACGGAACATTGAAAGACAGTTGTATGCCTTGGATACCCAAGTAGGGTATGATTCAGGAAGGATAACCTGAATGATGGAGATGTGAACCTCTGGTAATAAATACTAATTGTAATCCTTAGAGGAATTCATGAACTGATATGTCATGAATACATGGACCAATCAAGGAACGATTGGAAACAAAAGTGCTCATAGATGACATGCTGCATGGAATGCATTGAGGGAACGCATGTTGCATAAGATGGAAGACAATGGATTTTCCAGTAAGAAAGGAGGACCTTCCAATGTTTTGCTTACATTGTGTAAGCGTTGAAGGAAAACTAATATGGGTGGCCATGAGTTTTGGAACCCTAGTTATTAATGGAGGAAGAATTCTTAAAGGTATTCATGTGAAACTTTTGAGTTTCACGTGTATTGATTTTGGAATCGTGATCATCTTGTAGCTAGAAGCATAGTCATGTTGTAACAATGAATGAGAATGAATAAACCATATGGTGAAAATCTTGGCTAAGCTCCAACGCACCATGACAAAGTATTTGTTGTAAAGTGTGGGAAACTTAAAATCAATGCAAAGGTGCATTGGATATGAATGCAGCCACGAATGTTGGCACATTCATTAAGGTCAATTGATATTTGAATTACATTTTGAAAAATTAGGTAGGTTGAAATGATGCATAGGTAAGGGATGATGTATCCTTTTGCTTTGTATCATTGAATAGATAAAAATGACTTGGATTGTTAGTATGCTTGATTTTGAAAAGGTAATGTGCATGAAAACTAACAATTTGTTTGGTTGAGGAATGATGAAATTGTAGGAGRAAATGGGTCTTGGATATGGCAGTATTGTAAGCCCATAAGGAAGACCAATTGCCTACTGAGCCAAACTGCAAGGAATGGTATTTCCTTTTTGAGAAAGTGAATTTGATTGWTAGTATGCACAATTCTGAAATTGTTTGYGATGACRTTATAAAGGTGCAATAAAATGTATGTGCATGGAAATTAACAACTTGTTTGGTTGATTGAAGTTGAAATTGCAGGAAGCAAAGGAGTCTTGAATATGGCAGTGTTGAAATCCATAAGGAAGACAAATTRCCTACTRAACCAAACCGTTATGGGAAGGAAAGTCCCATAATTATGAATATGTTTCYTGTGCGAAACAAATATGGAAACAAAATGTGGAATTTGGATATCTATGGGTCACAGATTTACAAGAAAATTTTGAATTTAAAATTTATGATGATGTCTTGTGAATTTTTATATGTCTGTGATACGGGTGAGAAAGAGTATAATCCGATCGCATGAAATAAAGAATGACTTGGGAGAAGGAGAGTAACCTTCTTCCCTAACTTTAGCTAAGCCTGAAGGCCGTCAAGCTGTAAAAACATGAAAAATGGCTACTGTTGAGCCATGAGAACCCTGTGGTAAGCCATGATCGCCTAAAATATATTGTGTTGAGGTAACACAAACCGGAGGGATGCCTTGACAAATAAAGTATGAGGGAAGCCTCGACTGTAAGACTTGACAGAGTCTCTGGAATTATTTCTATGCGATAAAACCTTGGCAAGGAAAGATGGATCACCCGAGGGACTGTATAGTAAAGAAGGGGATGCTTGAGCCTGGGCCTGGAGGGTGAGTGACCACAAAGAAGAGGAGGCCATGATAGTTCTTGTAAACTATTGGGATCATGCACACGATGGGTAGCTCTTCCTATGTGAGAAAACCTTGGCAAGGCAAGATGGATCACCTGAGGGACTGTATAGTAGAGAAGGGGATGCCTGAGCCTGGGCCTAGAGGGTGAGTGACCGCAAGGAAGATGAAACCTTGATAGTTCTTGTAAACTATTGATGGGGATCATGCACCCACTGGGTATGTCAAGGAAAAACAATGAGTCGGGATAAAAAAACAACCATGTGGATACAAATCCACAAACTGCGCAAATAATTATTGTGCTAAGATTATGAAAATTTCCTAGAAATTTTTTTATGCAATGTTTTCACATAAGATTATGATTAACGTGCTTGTTGTCCAAGAATTATTGAAAGCAGGTGACCAATATTGAAGGTCTGAAAAAGGACCTGACTGAGGAAGAAGGATCAATATTTTTGAGATAGTTGAATGAGAAAGGCATGACATGTGTTTTTGAGAAAGAACATCGAGGATTGTGTTCCTTTAAGGGGGAGGGAATTGTAACACCCTTGTTTCCCTCAGCTTGTAATTAATCATAAAATAGGATTACCATGCTAAGGAATGTGGACAATGTAAATGTATTATTGCTTGAGTTGCAAATAACTGACTGTGGGGTTGAAGCGTTGAAAGTACTGGCCATGATATCACTAGAAGAAAGAATGTGAAAACTATAAGAGAGGGTTCATTATAGAAAATAAACCCAAATTTCCCTTGATGGGAATAATAAATCTCCTTCAGATCCCAAGGAGAGAAACCAGTTAATGAAGAAAGGACCAGTGGTTGAATTATCAACCACTCCCATGAATGGGAGCATGGTCTAACTGCATAATGTCAGCCCGAAGTACCACTAGGTATGATAGACCAAGCTGATCTGAGTTCACTTCTGACAGAAGGAACGTGATGGGTCGAGAACCATCCTGGGGAAAAGATATAATAAAAATCGGCAAGGAGAATGTGTAGAGCTCTCCAACAGAGGATGAACAGAATACCGCGAGCTTGATGTCGAGTGAGCATCTGATAAACCTTGCCCAGGGCCATGATAGAGAAAGAAATCTCTAAAAGATGCAGAGAACAGAACCTGAGTGGAAGATGAAACAAAGAAACAATCCTTGAGAACCGCGAGAGTTCCCTGGTGATATCATGTCTTGGCACGGGGGTGGCCAGAGTGCTAAGAATGAATGCCTCTAAGCCTATGATCGGGTGGAAGGACGAACACCCACAATCAATTAGTTGGCTACCACCTACAATAGATAAGTAATCACATATCTTGTGTATTTAAGTGGTACTATAAATTAAAATTAGATATCCTATGAATGTTGCATGGATAGATATGTTTTCTTAATGATTTATATTGTATCCTGTTTTGGTGTCTGCTTGATTGTATAATTAGGCAAGTAGGAAATTATATGGATGGGATATGTTTTATACTCGTAAATGCTTGCGTCTTGTGGGGGCTTAAGCTAGAGACACAAACTATGAGTTCGTCGACCTTGGGCATAGTTTCATGTGCACATGTCGACCCTCCTAGTCGTTATGAGAGATAGTGCACATATGCTTAGGCTCTCTGCTAGGAAAGAAGAGAACGAGAACCACTTAAGTTCTAGAGATCAAGGAATGAGTGTAAGGGGTGTGAGAAAGGATTCTTCCAAGCGTTACATTCAAGAGAAAGAGCACAAAGCTCTTAAGCCTTTCAGAGCCAACAAAGCTTAGGAAGAATAGTGAGTTTGAAGTATCAAAAGGGAAGGTTCCTTTGTTTGGAAGACAAATGAACAAGAACTGTTCGGGAAGAGCCAAGGTTCGTTGTGACCGTTGGATACGGGAAGGAGTGCTGGAGTCAACCCCTTGATTCCTTCGGACTTCGCAAGTTCGGCGAATTGAGAAAGTTCGTCGTAAGGGAAGTAAAAATCCCTGAAGTCCCAAATTTAATCTGGACCTTAGATCTGAGGATGCCCGGGAGCCATCCCGACCGTCAGATCTATGAGGTAATAATTCTGGCGCTGACCAACTCTGGGAGATTTCAATCAAGGAGTGATTCAACTTCCCGAAGTTCCAAAGTCCATCCTAGCCATTGGTTCCAGGAGACACGTGGCACTAGATCTTTTGCTTCAGAGGTTTAGTGCTCTGAAGGAAAATGGATTGTGTGAAGCTAGAACTCCCAAAGGCCGAAGTGTCGGAGTTCATCCTGACCGTTGATAGTAGGGGATGCGTGTCTGGAGATCTCACACTCCATGAGGATTATACTCCGGAGGTTTGTGTTGGTGAGCATGTTGAGATTCCTGAAGCGCGAATCCCTGGAGTGATCTATAGTAGTTGATTCGTGGGAGACACACGTCGATAGATCATGAACTTCGGGTGAAATCCTTTCGGGAGAAGGTGAGTGTGGAAAGGTAGAAAATCCCGAATGTCGAAATCCATAAGAAAACCATGACCGTCAATCGCTAGAAGGGCGCGTTGCGACAGATCGTGAACTCTGGGTGGAAGCACTCTAGGAGAATGCGAAGAAGAAGAGCTTAAAATCGTCAAAGCCTAAACAATCGAAGCAGCCGAGAACCATCGATCTGCGGGAGGACACATGTCATCGGATCATGGACTACAGGTAAAACCGTTCCCAGAGAAACAAAGAGTGAGGAAAATTGATATCTGAGATCTCTGAAGGCCGAAGTCCCGAAGGAGATGAGGGTCGATGATTTAGAGTGGACACGCGACATGAATCTGCTTACTTTGAGGGGAAGTGAAGTCTGAGATTTGAGATCTCAGAAGTCTGGAGATTCGAAGGAGATCTCGATCGTTGATCGAGAAGGGAGCCAAAGGATTATTGATCTAGTTGAAAGGGCCAAAGTCCCGAAGTAGAAGCAAAACCGTTGGATTGGGAGGACGCATGGAAGACAATCTGCAATTTCGGAGAAATCACTCCAGAATAAACGAGAGTTTGAGAATTGAAAATCCCGAAGGTCGATCTCGCAGAGAAGATAGTAGCCACACATCTAAAGGGGAAGGTGTCAGCAGATCTTCCATTTCGGAAGATTGTCATATCGAGAAAAGTAAAGATTTGAGAGTTGAAAACTCTGAAAATCAAATTGCGAAACAAAACATGTTCGTTGATTTGAAAGGGTCAAATTTAATCCGCAGGTTCGAAAGGGACAAATCTAAGACGTTAGTTCAGAAGTATCGTCAAGATCGTGAGATCAATGGTCACGTTGCATTGCCAAGCCACAATGGAGACCACGATATTGACAAAAGGACACGTGGTGGCTCGTGGTGAATTGTGGGGAGAAAATAAGTTTGGTTCCAAACCACTCTTGGTCGCACCCACAATCGTGTAATTAGCGTTTGGTCGTAACCCGCGGTCATATGCAATGGTCGCCAAGAGAAAAGGGGCTAACGTCAACGTCAAGACTTTGCTGAAGCACGAAGGAGGTCGCAGGTATCATCAGACCTGCACCAGAGGCCGAAAGGGCCTGTGTTTGATTAAGAGGTGACACTATCAAGATCTCAAAGACTCGTTTGACTTAGAGAACTGAAGAATCTTGACCGGAGGGTCGGAATGAGTCCCAGACTTTCCAAATTAGAAATCCTGGATGGAGAATCTATCCATTAAAAAAAGAAAAAACATTTATGCCCCACCGTGGGTGTGTTACAGGTACCAACACTCAACTCATCACCTGAGGCAAATAAGTTGACCATGTTCCAATGTGCCTCGTCATCCGCACCCACGAGTGCGTTGACCTCAACTTCCATTTAGAAGCTTCTCCCATCATGTTTATCCCTGCCACCTAACATTCCTATGGCTCTCCACTAGAGGTAGTCAGATAAAAATATCGCAGAAAGAGGGAAATAATAAAGGACAATATTAATACTGAGGTACTTTGGGGAGCACCCGTCACTTCACTGAGTTATTTCTAGCTAGTAGAACCATAACTAACTAGAACCATAACTAACTAAAGCCATTCGACAACCACTACTGACAGTCACTACTAACAATAGCAAAGGTGCCTTCAGAAAACTCATATCTACCAACCATTAAAGCCTCTCGTGAGCCACTACAGACAGTCTCTACTAAAAATAACATAGGTGCCTTCAGAAAACTAATAGCTACCAGCAATAGAGCTCCTCCAAACTGAAGGGTTATTGAACATCCATCATCTAAACCCTCTAAACCCAGAGGGTTGCCTACCCAAAGCCCTAGTCCCCTGGACCCAACTTATTGGGTCTCTAAGTCCGCCATTGTTACAGTCCATATGTTCGAAGTCCTACATTGTTACAATCCCCTTTTACTTGAAACAATGCAGTTGAAACCAAAAATAATAGATAAGGTTGGGTACTGTAAAGTACCGCTTTCCTCTCCTCTTCCTTCTCTCCTCATGTGGTGAATCGAACTCGCGACATCCTTTCAAGTGGTTATGTTAACTACCACCAATGCAACGAGGAACAACCAAGAATTGGAGAGTAGTTATGTGAACTTACTCTCGAGGATGTAATAAGTTCTTTGTTAATTAGATAATCTCATATCATATTATTATTTTCCCCTTGGAGAAAGCAGTTTCCTTGATATTCAATTGAATCAAAGGAAACTTTCCATTACATATAGGCTAGAAGTCATTACAACAACACTTATTCATGTCATTTTTTTTAAGAGAACCGAACACGGGTGGGGAGGATAACAATCATTCTTGACAACCATCCAAACTATACCCAATCCCATATCATATTATATATATATATATGATGATGTGAAAAGTAGATGTAAACTAACTCTTATATATATATAATGTGAATGTTTAATATATTATATAAAACAAAAAATATAATAAAAAATATATTAAAATTTTTACATTGAATTTAAATACTCATATCTTTGCAAATTATATTAAATAATACAAATGTTGAAAGTAGAGATATGACCAAAAAAGCACTAAAGTTTTTGCATTGATAACATTAGAAATTGGTTTTCCTTATAAATTACAACCAACAAGAAGATATGCTTAATTATTTTGTGTGTATTTACTTCAAAACTTGCATTGAAGAATTTAACAAACTTATATTCACGCGAGTTTATGCCATGTTTTACACGGTTTCTATAACATATTATTAAAAGGCCTGCTCATCTACTCCATATCTAATAACCAACCATGGCCTCGAATTAAGTCAAGATTTTTCCGGGGACTAAACTCATCTTGTCAAGTAAACGATTTTCCAACAAACATATAATTGCAACTACTCCATATCTAAGAACCAACCATGGCCTCGAATTAAGTCAAGATTTTTCCGGGGACTAAACTCATATTTTCAAGTAAACGATTTTCCCAACAAAGATATAATTTCAAAGTAGTTGCAAGAATCCTTTGCAAGCATTCTCGCTCTAAGAATTTGGAGGGGTTGGCCATTTGGAAGATTTTGAATGTTGACTGGACTTTGACATGACAAGTGATTCCCATTCTTACACGCCGGCCAGTTTGGCCATTAGATGAAGATCAGGCAGGGGTGACTACATTTTCTGTACGTTCGTTGAATCCTCACCATTCCAGCGAGCGTCCTACGCAGACACGCATTGTTATTCACAGGAATCCTAGTTTGTATTGATATTCACCTCTCCATTTTCTACATGTTTATTCAAGTCAGAATGCCAAAAGTAAAAATTGAATGATGGTCGAATTCGGGTATGACTGGAAATCCTCACCATTCTTTCCTACTGTTACTCCATTTTACAGTAGAGAAACTTAAAATCCATGGAATTTCCATTGCAGCGGCAATTGGCCGAATTCAAACATTCAAACGGGTTCCAAATCCATTGCAGCGGCAATTGGCCGAATTCAAACATTCAAACGGATTCCAAATCCATTGCAGCGGCAATTGGCCGAATTCAAACATTCAAACGGAATTTTGATTTGCATTAAAACGATTCAGATACAAATAATTAATTGTCTTTCTCCTTTCTCCGGCCATTAATTACATTCTCAATCAAAACGGTTCCTCCAGTTGAAGGCAGAGCAGACTAGGGGCTATCTGCCCCAACAAATGTACATTCATAGAAGAGAAAATTACAAAGCTTTTTCATATGCCAAGATTCACAGCAAGAAAGACAATAATAGCGGGCAAACTATTCATGAATCTTTCTGTTCATACATTTAAGATGAAGAACAAGATATGAACCCTGGCGATACTTGCGAGAATAGTACCTGATAATCAGCAGAAGAATGCCATTTGCTCACCGATCCAACCAAWTGGACAGGTTGGTGTTCCCAGGGCAAAAGGTAAGCGAAGATCAGGAAGGAAAGAAGCAAATGGATCAGGCATACGAAACAACGGATGGATGGCCACCATATGCAGGCAACAGAGCGAGGGTAATGAGAGCGAGCATAATGACGACGGGGACGAGCAACAGAAACAGAGGCGGCGGCGGAAGCGGTGGAAGCACCAACGGCATTACCAGCAATACCACCGCCAAAATGACCAGAAACTGCCTGGCACTGCTGCTGAATTTATTTACCATGGATAATACCGCTGCTTAAGCTTATAATGCTTTTTATTGAAGCCCTGAGCCACCTTGACAGTCGAAAATCCTTCAGAATTCCCAAATTCCCTTACTAATCAAGTCATTAAGAGCTCCGCCTACTGTACTTGTCGAATCCAGATCCGGCGGTTTCTATCTGCGACAGAATCCCTCGGCCAAGGAGAAGCAGAAACAGAATGGAGGCATTGCATATTCATATATCATGATGAATCAAATCTCTCTGTGTTGGAAAGTGGAATAGAGTTATACTGACTGGCTGACTGGCTTGGTGGCCTCGGGATTAAGACGGTTCGCGGCAGAGAAACTGACATGAAATGGTAGCGCCCGTAGTATCCCAACAGGAAAAGAGGGATAAATAGAAAACACGAGTCGACAGGTAGAAAGCAAAATAAATCGAACAATGTGCATGTTAGTCTCGTTACAATGTAACATCGTAATGGTCAACATGGATGAGGAGGATTTCTGAAAGTGTCGGTTCTAGACTTTTGACTAAAATATATTGTACTTGGTACAATGTTAATTTCAAAATTGAAATTTTCTTATTCTTATTCAGATGGCTTCAGGATTTTATCTAACATCATTATTGATGAAATTTTATAAAAATGTGTTGAATGAATTTACTTGTCGCATTAGTCGCTGGTACAGCAAAAGCAAATGTTTTTAATGTTTTTAATATGAAAATAAATAAATTTATGGAGAATTTAATTTAATTAGTCTAGATTCATTTCATTTTAACATTAAAGAAATCAAACCACAAATTTCTCACTATTTATAAGATTTAGATTGTGATGGATTTAGGTAGTTATTTTATTATTTATTAATATTAGTACGATTTAAATTGAGATGGATTTAGGTAGTTATTTTATTATTTATTAATATTAATATTATTAAATAGAGATGATTACTTTTGTATGAAAAAAAGATGCAATGGAATTATCCACACTTTAAAGACATCACATTACTTCAAAATTTTAACAAAACTAACACCACTATGCACTAATATTATGGTTTTGGACCTAGAGCTTATTACGTGGCTTGTATATAGCTTTGCATACTGTTGTCATAAAAAAAAAAAGTTGTTTTGCAAAGCATTATAAAACTCAAAGATTATTAAGTTTGTATTGGCTAAGGGCATTATGCTTGCTTCTTGCCATTGAAGAGAAATTTACTAAGATTTGTGTTCATGCTTATTCAATGTTTTGTAGGATTGTATCTTCGTACATGGCTTCCTTCTATTATAATTCAATAGAACCAACAAAGAGGGTAGGGGTAATTGACTACTTTAATTTCTCATATTTTGGTCTTTGTTCTAATTCCAGTGTCAAAAATCTTTCCTATAGCACTCTTATCTTCTTTTTGGCTTCCTTTAATGTATCGTTGTTGTTTTCTTTCATTATTTCTAGCTGAATATGCTTTCCTATTAGCTTTTCTTCTTGAGGTTTTGACTTGATAAACTACTTTACATCACATGCATGTCCTTGCATGTTTATTCTCTCAAAATTTCCTCCATCCCTCCCATTTCTTTACATATAGTGAGAGACATTCTTGGGCTTCATCATAATGCTTATCATACATGCAAATTTCTCTTTGAAGTTCATAAATTTCACAAAATGCACTCTTGTTTCGATGTCCATGTGAATTGGCCATCATCCCAATTTCCTGATGTAATACCCTGTTTTCCCCCAAGACTATAATTATGCTAAGACTTCATATAATTATGTTTATGAAGCATGTAATTGTGTTTTGACTTAATGAAAACAAAAAACCACTGATTGAGAGGGAACAACCTTGTAAGTACTGGCCATGATACACAAGTGGGAATTGATGAAGTAGGGATTGATGAAGTGGCATGAAGTGGGGAGTTGAGTTGTTCTAATGAAGAAAACAGAAAGCTTGTTTGACAAGCTAACTTATGCTTGCTAAGCATAAAATCATACCTCCCAGCATACTTAATCCAAATGAGCCACGTGACCAATTATGGAAGGCCAGGGAAGTGGTTGAGGAAGTTTATGGTTGTTGAAAGATTGGTCTTTTGGAGAAGCAAATGGCCAATTGAATGATTGACAACAGGACATCATGATTGCCCCTTCAGAATGGGAACTGCGAATTGCAGGTTGCGTTTGTAGGAAGGCCACGAGAATCCCAAGGAGATCGGTGGAGGAAGAGGCCAAAGGTGGAAAAGCACCACCAGATGCCACATAGGAAGAGGTTATATCAAACACTCAACAAGCAGAGAGTGGTATCAGAGAAGGAAAAAAGAAGAAGAAGAGGGTGCATGCACGCGAAGACCAACAAAGAAGATTGGAACTGAAATCGTGAGCAACAAACTCACAGAGAGTAGGCATTGAGGACAGAGGAGTTTGAAATCGCAGATTGGGAAAATTGAGAGGTTTCCTTGAAGAAAATAGGAAACTCGTCCAAATTGAGAGTGCTCACCGTAAACAGAGAAGACATGAATCCATATTGGAGCAATACTGGTTTGCAACTTGGTGCTTACTAGACATAAACCAACACTGGTAAGGAGAGGTCATTGAGAGATTGTTTAGCAGAGAAGGGACTCCCTTGTACAGAGGAAATCCAATTGAGAAACCACCTAATAAACTTGCAGAGACCTTGAACTCAGTGGGAAGGGGGAAACTTCTATTGTTGTCAGTGGAGGAAGAAGAGTAACCTTCTTGTATCATCTCAATTTTGGAGTCCAGTTGAATCATTCCCCGTGTGGTATCATGGCTTGGCACAGGGGTGTCGTATTGTAGGAAGGTACTCTATAATATGGAATAAGGTTGGTAGGAAAGACATCCTCTCTCATTCAATTAGTGTGGGCAATTCCCTGATCAAATAAGTATTTGACATGATCTGTTTAAATTGTACATGAATGTCTTGAGTACGTAACTATTTGATTAAATAAGAATTGTGAATGTTTATAATCAGCGAAATGAACTCTTGAGAATTTTTATATACTATTATTGTCAATGTTTAATTTGTTAAATTGTGAAAATGGATGTGTGGATAGTTTGTATTTCTATGGACCTTATAGGTTTAGAGGAAATCTTGCAATACATGGACAAAATCTTCATCTAGGAGATGATGAAAAGCACTTTGGTGCAGGGGAGGTTCCTTTGAGGAATGAAGGACCCCGGGTCTCAAGGAGAACCATGATTTTCATGTGGAAATCTTTCAAGATATGCAAGATCCCTTTTTTTATGAAGTCAAGAGGCCTTTGATGGATTTAGGGTTGTTTTTTTATTTTTGGAGACTTAGTAAAAATTATTAAAGAATCCCCTAAAATTACTTAAGACAGATTCAAATTGTTTTTCCTAAAGAAAATCCTGAGATCAGTCGGGATGACTTGCAGTCATTGGATTGGCATGGCAAGTAGATCTAGACCGTTGATTGGATGCGCGTCCATCAGAAAAATCAAGGGCTAGATCATAACATGACTTCGATGAGGGAATTTCCAAGTCAGTAGGATACCTTAAATCGTCGGAGCATGGCTATGGAGGATTTTGGATTATTGGATCCAACCATTAGCCTATTAGCGTAAGGTTGGTCGATATTCCAGAAAGGATATTAGAAGGGGGATTCTGACAATAGGGAATCTAAGGACTGTAGATCTCGCAGAAAGCATCGTAGGATTATAGTCGCCAGATCTCATGAGAAATTCCCCTAGGAGGAGAGTTCTTCTACCTTATCTAGTGATTAGTTGGAACCTACAAGGCACACTACATCTGAAAAATTAACTAAACGAGGACCATTCGATCTATCAAGGCACGCTTTTTTGGAGTGATTGACTCAGAGTAGTCAGTGGAGTCAAAATGAAGATACTTCGATAAGGAGGAGTTTCGAGAAAGAAAGTAGATCGTTGATCTAGAATGGGAAAGACTTGATCTCAGTTGTAGATCGATGTGGACCCCATTGAGAATGTTAAGACCAAGATATAATAGGAGGGTAACACCTGATTGATTAGAGGCTCCAATGAAATCATAGCCATTGAACCAGGATATTTGAGAGTTGTTAGATCCTTAAGGTAATCTGTCGAACTCGTTTCATTGGAGAGAATGGTAACATTGGTGAATGACTACTCTGACAGGAGTGATTTTCAATTGTCTACAGGACATTAAGATGAGGCTGAGGGGGAATGTTGATTATCTAATTCGGGGCATAAAAAATTCCTGAGTTTGCCTAATGGTATTCATAGAAAACCTTGTTGTGGCCGCAACAACCCCCTTTACTTTTTTATTTTACAAGCTAAAGCAAACCCCCCCCCCCCCCCCCCCNAATCCTATTTCTTAAATCCTCTACTGCTTGAGCCTAATGCTATTTCTTTGCCTACTTTGAGGAAGTTGAGGTTTGGTCTTGACTGATGATTTTTTTGAGGAGGTTTATTATCTCTTTTGATCTTATGGTTTCAAATGTCTTCATGATTCTTAGTTTACCTATGATGTTTCGTTGACATTTGTATGAGTGGTTGACACATTGTGTTCTTATCTTATACATATTTCCAAGTGTTTAATGATTTTATATGGCTATAAGATTTGATGATCTAGTACATGTATTGAATGAGTTTGATGTAGGTTGTTAATCATTTCCCTGGATGACTTATTTGAAGCTTACTAGCATATGGTGTTTAAAATATTCATATTTATACTCTCATACATTGGAAAACTCTTAAATTTATTCATAAGGTCACTAATCATTTCTATGTGCTAGATATTATATACATACAACTATCATGATAGTTATTTAATCTAGATCATGGATGATGCCTTCAATAAACCTCTCATCTTCATGTTCTTAAAAATATAGACTTATTCATGAGTTTTCTTAATGGAAAGGAAATATAATGTTGGTATATGTCCTCTTAATCGCATAACCGATTTCTTCTCCTTCTATGATTGCATGAAGAGGTTAAAATGGTATCCTTTCTTCACGATTGCTCCAACCTTGAGATGTATGTGGGGGAATCCTTTGATCTTCTTCCCTTTGTATACTTCCCTTTATTTATTGATATTTCCCTCTTTTTTATTCTATTATTTACTCTAACTAAAACTAATAGTTAGATTATTCTATTTGATATCTTTACAATGATTGTACGCATACTTAAATCTGAGTTCCAGATCAAAATTTATGGTCTCTCAAAGTTTCCTAAGCCAAATCTCACCATTTCCACCTCACAGCCATGTGGCACCCATATGCCCCCTATAATTGGTTCCATCTGATGTGGCACTAACATGGATGTTGACATGACACTTTCCACCTAGACTGTTGGGCCCACATTCAATACTGGAACACTCTTCATCATTGGAGTTCATCCATTCCAAAATGCTACTGATCATGTGGTCATTTTTTCTCGATGTCGATCCGATCCTCTGACCCGATATTCTGACACCGATCAATTTTTTTGACCCGATAACCTCTCCCAACTCCGATCCTCCAACCCGATATCTCGACACTGACCAATTATCTCGATTTGATCCTTCAACTCGATCTCTCGACGCCGACCAATTTTTCCAACGCTGATCCTATGACCCAATTTCTCAACCCCGATCCTCCGACCTGATCAACTCTCCCAACGTCGATCCTTTGACCTAATTTCCTAAATCCAATCCTCCAAGCCAATCTCCCGACGCTGACCAATGTTTTCGACCCAATCCCCCGACCCAACCAACTCTCTCGAAATACCATCCAGGAAACTTTTTTTAAATGACCACATCTTGGGATACATATGTCGTAATTGAGCCCGTGATACCTTGTTGGAAAGATATCGAGCAGAGAAATGCAATGGAAGAGGTATTAAGGTCAGAAAAGTGACAAAAATTCTCATAAATTGCATATAAAATCAGGCTACGAATTTGGGGGGAAAATGGGTTGTGTAGACTTCAAACAGTCATATATGGAACTACGAGTAACGAAATTAGGCCCAAGAGGACCCAATGGAAATATGAGGAGAGAATAATAGGATGGGATAACAAGTGTTGGTTGATATTGATCAGAAAAGGTATGAAAATTCAAAACACAAAAGAAACCCGACTTCGAACAAAGAACCCACTATGAATATTTCAAACAATTATATCTCAAGCTACATGCTACGAAATCAAGCTAGAAATATCCCGATGGAAAGATGAGATAGAGGAGAACGACCCAAGAAATACATAAAACGACACAACAGGAAGAATGAATAAAAAAATTGGATAGATATCATTTGTAAACTACCATAGGGCGAATGTAACCACCCAGGAGTCTCTTTAGCTCCCATTTGTAACTCCCACATTTAGATTTTCAAGATGAAAAATAAATTTGAAATGTAAAGGAAGACAAAATTAGGGGAAAACGAAATGAGTGGTCATGAGTGTTGAAGAATCTCTCTCTGGTTTTATAAAAAAAAGCTAGTTGAATGGAAGTGGGACTTTTTCCCTTTGTAACAAAAGATGGTACTATTATCTCTGAGTAATAAAGAGCAGGAGGCATTTCAGAAATTTATGGCTTTGATGGATGTAATAGAGACTATTCTTTATGCATTTATCTTTTGCTTGAGTAGATAGGATTATGTTGTGTGAATTATTTATGCACTATGTTTTGTTTACTCATGTTGTCACATATTTCTTCATGGGTACATAAATGATGATATAAATGTATTGTGCAACTATTTGTGTATGCATCTATAGCATTGTTGTTTTCATTTATCATTGGAATATATGAACTATTTCTGGTTCTTATGGTGTTATATTTCGATGTACTCATTCTTCTAGTTTTTCTCCTAGGATAGGTTAGAATTAGTTAGCTTTTAGTTAGTTTATCCTTAGGATTATTTAGAACTCTTTGGGGGGCAGTCCACTGTCTTTCCCCTTATAGTTCTTTTAATTCTGAGCGGTAGTGAGGCCCATAAACTCATAAGAAATGCTACACCAAATGAGAGTGGGTTTAATTGGGACCTACCATCGAGCATTTTCCCTCATCTGCTTGACAGGCCATTTGGACCCGTTAACATACCTATAGTGATGAATTTTTAATACACATCGTAAATTACATTGCAATATAAGAAGTCCTCACTTAAACACTAATAAGTATGATAGTATGTCTAGAGAAAGTGATCCAGGTGTATATCGGTGGCCACCCACCTTTTCCAACTATCTCAAAACAATTTTCTGACAATTTTGGAAATTTACTATTTTTAGCATTTTTAACTTTCGGGGCCATTTTGAGGGCCTAAATGAAGGTTTTTAAGGATCAAGCTTCTCAATGATATCCAAAGGCATGATTGAGCTCCCAAAATGAATCTCCTCGACGATACCTTTCCAATGGGATATCATACGCCTAAAACAGAGATCGTATGCAAAAGTTACGACCTCGGGAAATTGATGTACTAACTTACCCAGACGGGGCCCACATGACTTTTGGCGCTTCATCTCCTATGGTTAGGTTTTTGGATGTATAGGGTTTTTTGAATTCTTGTTTATTGTAAAAATGCCTTCAGAGCCTCATTGTAATTATCTTCTTGCAAATGAGTGCAACCGTCATATCTCTTCTCAGAGATAAGCCGCCACCATTCCAGCAAGCTTGTTTCCACTGCATTTTACAGTTTCAACTTATTTCCTTATTGAATAAAAAACCATTTTTATTGTATCTTTGTTATTTTGTGTTAAGTTCCTGTTAATAATATTTAGTCATTTTGTTCTCCTCATAAAATACGGATCAGTGGTATCAGAGCGGTCTGCTCATTGTCGTCTTAATGCATGTCCCCCACGAGGTCGGAGTACAAAGAGTTGGGTCTTGAGCTTGTTTCTATTGAGGACACAATCTCTCGCATGCCCAAGCCACCTCTCATGGTAGGAGAAAATAAATATGATGGGACAGGAGATCCTTTCAAACTGTTGATTGAGGAATCCCTCATGCAACAAAGGAATGAGATGATGGATAGTTTCGCGTAAATATTTCGGCGGCTACCAACAAGTGACGCATCTTCTTCGAGTGGAGGCTCCATCCCCTTTAGGGTACAAATATACTTCGATATTCCTATATTTGAAGGTCAAATAGATGCAGATGTTGTAGACAAGTGATTGAATCTACTAGAAGGGTATTTTTCTGTCCATAACTTTTCAAATAGAGAAAAGATTACTTTTGCACTCCTCAAAGTTGTTCCCCATGTCAAAGATTGGTGGGAAACTTTCTGTGAGAAAGAGGAAGAAGAGGAACCCTCATTATTTACAGTCACGTCCACCTAGGAATCCTTCAAGGATGCTATTAAGGAACAATACTACCCTGTCATAAGTTATGACGACTTTTATACCAAATGGACCACATTGCGGCAATAAAGAGACCAAGCAGTGCGAGAATTCACAAATATATTTCATACCTTGCGCACCAAGATGGGTATCAAAGATTCAGAGTGACATCTGGTGCTCAATTGTCACGGTTCTCTGCATAGATACATCCAGATTGAAACAAAATTTTTGGACATCTCATCCTTGGGCGCGGCCTACCGATATGCCGTCAAAATCGAGTAGAAGCTTAAACAAAAGACATGGCAATTTGGGCCTGGGAACCCCGCACAACAAAAGCCAAGAAAGGGTGGCCCCAACCCACAGAAAAAAGGACAAAGAAAATATGGAAAGTATCATGACAACCAGTCCAAGCCTCAATCAAATAAGGACATCGGAAAGACAAAGAAAGATACTGGGAAGTGGTGTGAATTCCATAAGAGCTCTTGACATAACACTACTGACTATCGCTCAAAGTAGTCACTGGTGGCCGAAGTGAAAGCCTCTGAATCAGATGCGGGTTCAGACTCTGAGCCAGAACTAGAAAGGGGAAGACAGATCATTGACATGGAACCCAGTGCCACCATTGCTACCACCAAGCTCCATCCTGGTGAACTATACGAGCCAGAAGAAGGAGAACGCCTCTTCCATTCACAGATGTGGGTAAAAGGCATCACGCTGCACTTCATCATGGATAGTGGTAGCCAGAAGAACCTCATCTTAGAAGAGGTTGTCAAGTGGCTGGCCCTTCTAACAATAATGCACCCACAACCCTACACCATTGGATGGCTCTGCCAAGGAAGCGATATCCATGTCATCCAAAAGTGTCAACTGTCATACAACATCAAGCCCTTCAAAGATGAGGTATTGTGTGATGTTTCACCTCTCGAAGTTTTTGATGTTCTTTTGGGCCAACCTTATTTATGGAAACGTCATGTTGTATATGAGTCTAGGCCTCGTAGTGTTATTATTACTTTCAACAGGAAATTGTACAGGATACCCGAAGCAGTCCCACCTAGTGCTATTTCCTTGATCTCTACTAAGAAATGCAGGAAGGTCATCTCTCAGAAAGGGAAGTTTTTATTCTTCGTAATTCTCTCTCAAAATAAGAGAAATATCACAACCACAGCCAGGGTATCTACGGTCAACCTCTCCATACAGCAAAATCAAGTAGATAAGGTCATGGAAGAATACTCATATATCTTCTCCTCACCTATTGAGGTACCTCTACACTACTAGGTCAAGCATCCCATCGATCTGACCCCCAACGAACCACTACCCAATGGGCCAGTCTATTGTCTCTCTCTGTTAGAGAATGAGGAGATCAAGTGACAGATCCAAGAACTACTCCACAAGGGACACATCCATCCCATCACATCACCTTGCGGTAGCCCAATCGTGTTGGTACAGAAGAAATATGGAACCTGGCGACTCTACATTGATTACTGGGCTCTGAATAAAATCACAGTTAGAAACTGGTACCTGATTCCTTGAATTGACGACCTCCTATATCAACTCACGGGGGCCAAATAATTCAATAAGATTGATCTAAAGTCTGGCTACCACCAGGTCATGATAGAATAGACAGATGTATGGAAAATCGCCTTCAAGTCAAAGGAAGGCCTTTTTGAATGGTTGTTCATTCCCTTTGGTTTGACAAATGATCCAACCACTTTCATGGGGATGATGGACGATATCCTACGACCATTCACTAATACTTTTGTAGTGGTGTATCTAGATGACATTCTTATTTATAGTAAGACTTGGGTCGAACCCTTGCAACATATTCAACAGGTTCTACACACCCTGCAACAACACATGCTATATGCCAACTTGGAAAAATGGTCCTTTGGCATGGACAGGATCCATTACCTGGGATACATAATTGATCAGCATGGCGTACATGTGGATCCAGCCAAGATCCAAGTCATCCATAACCACACTCATTGATCTTTGAAGCTTCTTGGGCCTTGCCAATTTCTATCACAGGTTCATGTTGGGATTCTCCCATATTGCATGGGCCCTCAACCAAATAACCAGGGGTGGTGGTAAGAAGGAATTTGCGTGGGGTCGGTCCCAACAACAAGCGTTCAACGATTTGAAGAAATGCTTGTTCTCAAACCTAGTACTTTCACTACCAGAACTGCAACATCCTTTTGAGATCAAGACAGATGCTTCAGACTATGTGGTGGGCACCGTTCTCACTCAACATGACCACCACGTGGCCTATCATAGTGAGACAATGTCAGATGTTGTCTGTAAGTACCCTAATTACAACAAAGAAATGTACTCCATTGTGAAAGCCTACCGCCAATGGAGGCATTAAATTCTTGGGAAGGAGACAGTCATCCACACTGATCATAAGCCACTGTATTTCATGCAGACACAAGGAAAATTGCAGAATGATTTCCATCAAAAGTAGTCCACATACTTGCAACAATTCCAACTCAACTTCAAGTATAAAACAGGAAGCACCAATCGTGTCGTATATTGCCTCACCAGACCACCAGTCGTGGAACTCACCACAGTGTCAGATTCCTACGACCATGAAACCTCTAGATAGCCCCAACTTTATGAGACAGAACTAGACTTCGCCACCACCTACCAAATGTTGGCTGAAAACACAATTGTCAATAATTTCCATGTTCAGGATGGGTTGTTGCATCGTCTGGGCCATATCTATGTTTCATCAAGTGAGCAAGTGAAGCTGATCTGGGAAGCCCACTACATTCGGGTGGTAGGACACTTCAGCGTCGAAAAGACAGTGGCGATGCTACATAAACATTTCTACTGGCCAAAACTTCGATAGGAGGTCAACAAGTATATCAGGTCCTACACTGCCTGCGCTATAGCCAAACCGACCACTAAGAAATAGGGATTGTACACCCCTCTTCCTACTACTGAAATGCCATGGGAATCCATCTCAATGGACTACATGTCGGCCTTCCCATCCACTAAGCGGGGAAATGATTGTTTTTTTTTTGTTGTTGATCGCTTTTCCAAGATGGCAATTCTAGTTGCCTGCAAGAAGAACATCACAGCAGAGGCCACTGCCAATATCTTCTTTGAACAAGTCTGGGTATAGTTTGGAATCCCACAAACCATTGTCTTAGCACATTCTGGTCGATCATTTGGTCACTACTGGATACCAAGATCACCAAATCCATGACCTTCCACCCCCAGACAGATGGCCAAATCGAGGTCGTAAATCGAATGATTGTGCATATCCTTCGCATGTATAATTCAAAGAAACCTCGCACATGGGATAAGAGCCTTCCCTATGTCCAACATAGCTACAAACGATCCCTGCATAGATCAACTGACCACAACCCCTTTCAGATGGGGTTGGGATTCCAACCATTGGGTCCCATAGATGTTGGACTTCCCCTTGCGCTCACCTCGACCGACTCATCTCCTACTCCAATTGAAGATGAAAAAGCCACCCGGTTCATTGAGTGGATCCAACACATACACCAATAGGTTCAGGATATCCTACAGAAGTCCAATGAAAAATACAAGTAATGCCATGATCAACATCGGGTGCCACACAAATTTCAGGTGGGAGACAAAGTTTGGTTGCATTTGCAGAAAGAACACCTTACAGGATCCCATCGGAAGCTTCACCCACTCCATTATGGTTCGTACACCATCACCAATATTGTGGGGGATAATTTTTTTGATCTCAACATTCCTCCTTTCCTTGGCCTGCACCTAATGTTCAACATGGATCTCCTTCGCCCTTATTTCCCACCATTATTGGACACCTCAAACATATCAGAGTAGCTGACACCAACAGATCTCAACCCCGAATGAATACAACAAGAATCCAATGATCATATTGTGGACACACATATCAAGGGCACTTGACAACAAAGGATCGAGCTTCATCAAGTTGTCAAAGCAGGGAAACTCCTACACCAAGGCAAGTGGCTCACCCGGGGCCAAATTCAACAAAATTTTTCTCATCTGATGGGGGAACTCAACGCAATGGAGACCATTTCTTCCTAAGGAGGGAGGATTTATCTAGGTGGATATCGGTGGCCACCCACCTTTTCCAATTGTCTCAAAATTGTTTTCTGGCAATTTTGGCAATTTACTATTTTTAGCAGTTTTAACTTCCGGGGCCATTTTGAGGGACTAAATGAAGGTTTTTCAAGATCGAGCTTCTCAATGATAGCCAAATGTATGATTGAGCCCACAAAATGAATCTCCTTGATGATACCTTTCAAATGGACTATCATATGCCTAAAACAAAGATCGTATGCAAAAGTTACGACCCCAAGAAGTTGATGTACTAACTTACCCAAACGGGGCCCACATGACTTTTGGTGCTTCATCTCCTAGGGTTAAGTTTTTGGATGTCTAGGGTTTTTTGCATTCTTGTTTATTGTAAAAAGGCCTCCAGAGCCTCATTGTAATTATCTTCTTACGAATGAGCGAAACCGTCACATCTCTTCTCAGAGATACACCGCCACCATTCCAACAAGCTTGTTTCCGCTGCATTTTACAGTTTCAACTTATTTCCTTATTGAATAGAAAACCATTTTTACTGTATCTCTGTTATTTTATGTTAAGAACTTGTTAATAATCTGTAGTCATTTTGTTCTACTCATAAAATCCAGATCAGAAAGAAAGCAAGAAAAATCGAACATCTCACCAGCCCTAAGTTTTCTTTAAGGGGGTTAGGTGTGTTATAGAGTGGTATCAGAGTAGAGTTAAAAATCTAGGCTTGAATGGGTCACCAAGGCTACTTGAAATCGTTTAAGGAAAGATTTTACTAATTTTCTAAGATGCATAATTTCACTGGCATTGTAATTACTAATAAAAATTGTTGTTTTAGCACATGGGATGTACTGAAAAGCAGTAGAGGTGATTGGTACAATGTCAGGCCTTCTATTTCAGGGCCTCAAAATATAATTATCTCTTAATGTAATGATTCTATCATGTAAGAACATAACTTTTATATATATGAAGTAAAATTTATATTACTTAAAGATCTGTAAGTAAGAATTTTCATTTACAACAATTTAGTTTAGAATTTTCTTTATGCAAGGAATAAATTGGTAAATAGACAGCATAATAAAAACAACACAATAACAAAAACATAATAACAACATATCAACTAGTAAAATACATATCTCGACCTGCAGGTTCTGGTTGATTTAGCCCATTGCTCCTTTGTTATTTTTCTTTCCCAAATTGCCCAAAACTTAATATTTACCTCCCAACCAGCTAGGAACAACCTCTCCATCTCCCTAGCTCTAGAAATCCTTGTAGTTTCCTGGCCCCCGAGCCCAAAATCCCCCAAAATAGTAGTGCCCAAGTAAAATTCCCCCAAAACAATTTCTCCTTCCAATCTCCACTTCCCCTTCTTCTTCTTCCATCATTTCCCAAAAAGAAAAATACACTCTTCCCAATTCTCTCCCCTCTTCCTTATCCTCCTCTCTCAAATTCCCCTCCCTCATTCAATTCCCCAACTTCCTTATCCCCTCATTAATTCCCTCACCTACCATAAAATAATAAAATAGTAAAAAAATTCAAATGTATTTATTTTCATAATTAATTTAATTTAACTTAACAAACTATGATCAATACAAATCAATTGGGTTGTTACATACACTCACCCTTCAAGAAAATTTGTCACGAAGTTAGAGTAATTTACAATACAAGAGTAATGATACATGATTCATACATGCATATCAGATAAACAACATCATCAATTTAAAAGACTTATACATACTAGTATACATGTGCAAGGCATGCAAGCGTAGCTAGCACATGTACTAATGACAATAATTATCACAACTAAAGTAATTCTTGTATGCATCCAATCCAATTAATAATTCCATTCATTTCATAAAGAATAATAAACCATTAAAAATATTCGCAAAAACCCCTCAATTATAATAATTTAGCACAAGCAACATTCATTTAGATAATTGTAGTTCAGTTAATAATATATATATATATATATATATATATATATATATATATATATATATATATATATATATATATATATATATATATATATATTTGAACCCGGGGAAATAAAAAATTTCTACTGTAAGGTGGAGACTCCACACACTCTTAACTACTTCTAGTCATTCTTCCTCCCTAACCTACTTCCAACTTCCTTCCCTATCCTTCCTCTGTTGGACTATCTTGGAGCATCAACTATATTGACCTAACTCCAGATAGAACCTGTAAGAGGAAGTGTCAACTCTCTTGACCAAGCTTCCCTAGTAAGCAACTGGAAGACATCATCACATGTCTAGGGGATCATGAGATAACATCGCCATCCCATGAATCCAGGTTTTAGAGGATACATGGTGGGAAATGCTTCCACCCCTCCTAATAGAACTAGGGTCAACACCCTACCATGGACCATACTGTGGCACTGTGTTGCTAGGAATTTTTTTATCATATATTCAGTTTCAGGCAGTCTCACCACCTGAAAAACATGCGCTTGTACACATATCATAGAAATGCATTTGAACCAACATAATTTCACATACAAAGATTCATACCATATTGTTTCTCGGACGATGTTCATGACATCAACCCTTTATTATCATTATTCTTTGGCTATTTCATATCCCATTGGCCTGCATATTAGTCTATAACACAAAGTCATACATATCCATGCATTATTACCATGTAAATGCATTTAATCATATCCACAATTCGGTATCCATGTACCAACAACTTTCAATGCCAAAATTTTCAAGTTAGAAATAGGTTGCATAATATCCATCATAATTCAAATAACAATAAACATTCATAGAATTGACATTCACATAGGTCCATATGTGTAACATACCCAACCACCCACAGGTCGGGCTATGCTACTTGAAGCCTTCTCTTAGACTTCTTTCTCTTACATAAACCTTTCAAATTAACAAATATGCATAAAATAAAGGAACTAAATGACATGCACAACAATAACCAACAAGCATGCATACTCTAAACATATATAATTCAATGATAAATAAATACATAGAAAAAATAATTCATACACAGATAAATAATACCATAACAGAGAGAACTTATCTTTTATAGAAGAGAACCATCGACTAACTGCAGATCAAGGAAGTTCCACCCAACCGTAGACACTGTTGTTCCAAGTATCAATAACAATGTCACCCCTGAGCCAAGGCTATGAATCCACAAGGACGGTTCCAGAGTGTTACTTTTCTTCCCAAACCAGTCAAAACTCAAGCTCTCCCAGGCTTCCTAGCACCCACAACAATCCAAGTACCCAACTCTCTTCTGCCCAGCCTACACAACCTAAGAGAATTAACCCCCACCCTTCTCTGTCACGCAGTCCCTCAGGAAGGCCTTCTCCTTCTAGGGATCTAGTCTAGTCAAGAATCTCCATGCTGAGATTCTCATGACTCGTAGCTGTGAGAAAAATTGGACACAGGCCAAGCATATCAGACATGAAGGACTCAAATCATGGCTAGACTACACCAGTGATCTCTACAACCAAAAATTCCATGGCTTCTCTTCAACAATTTGTCTTCCTTTCCCAAGCCAACCATGGATGAGGAAATATGAGTGAGTGACAAAAATGAATGGAGTGAAGTCTCCACGAGAGGTGTGAATAGTGAACAATCGAGTGAATGATTGCATGAGGGAAGAGTGAAGTAACCAACAATCGAACGAGGATGAGAACGAGAGTGAGAGAGAACCCCTTGGCCTTCCCCCAAGAAGCTTACACAATTTTTATCCTCCATTAGAAAAATGGAGAAAAAATATGAAATAAAATTCTATAAACACTTATCCCCTCAAGCCCCCTCTCTTGTGGAATCATATCCCCCTATAACCCTAGTCCTTGTTTGTCTAGCAATCAATGATGTATTTATTATTAATAATGATAAAAAAATTACATTTCTTCGGCACAATGTCTTTTTAATAATTGTTTGAGCACTTTGGCCTCTCAGTAGTGTAACAGTACATGATTTAATATGGTGGCTCAAAACCCAGGGTGTTACATCCCCTCCCCCTTATTTTTTCATTTTCCTCAGTACATATACAAACAAGAATCAAAATTCCAAAATTTATTCAAAAAACTACGAGTACTCTACCCGCATGGCATATTCATGTTCCCAGGTAGATTCTTCAGGACCGTAGCAGGTCCACTAGAATTTTATTGTCTCTATAACTCGATTTCGGAGAATTTTTTTGTCCAATATTCACACTGATTGGACCTGAAAGTCTCTCTGTGTCTCTACCTAAATCATATGCCAATCAATAACATGGTTAGGATCATGTACATATTTCTTTCTAAAGGAGACATGAAATACATTATGAACATTCATGGAAATAGTCAATTCAAGCATGTATGCAACTGGCCCTATTCTGTCCAATATCTCAAATGGACCATAGAATCTGGCTGTCAGCTTTGTATAGCTACCCAACTTCAAAGATATCTTCTTGGGATTTACTTTCAAAAGAACATGCTCCCTCACTTTAAATTCTCTTGTTTTCCTATTCTTATCTGCATAATTTTTTTGTCTATCCTGAGCTTCCTTTAATTTTTTCTTAATCTTAACCATCTGATCTTCCATATCCTTGAGAAACTCTGGCCGAAGTACCACTCTATATACTGGTTTGTTCCAATGTATTGGAGTACTGCATTTTATACCATACAAGGCTTCAAATGGGCTCATCTTCAATGAAGGTTGATACCCATTATTATAGGAAAAATCAACCAAGTGAAAGTAATTTTCCCACTTAGATGGCTTATCCATCACATACATTCTCCATATGTCTTCAATTACTCGATTGACACTCTCTATCTGCCTATCTGACTGTGGATGGTATGATGTAATAAAGTTCATATTTGTACCAAATCCTTTAAATAATCCCTTCCAGAAATTTGAAGTAAACTTCGTGTCTCTGTCTAAGACAATTGTCCTAGGTATCCCATGCAACCTAGCAATTTCCTTCATGTAAATTTCTGCAATATTCATTGTTGTATGAGTTGTTTTCACATGAATAAAATGAGCAACATTTGTCAATTTATCAACCACTACCATGATTGAATCGTGTTGCCTCACTGTCCTAGAAAATTTAGTTATAAAATCAATGGTTATCACTTCTCATTTCTTCTCTGGAATTGGTAATGGATGTATAAAACATGATGGGCGTCTATGATCAGCCTTCACTCTCTAACATTACATACATATGGCGATGTAATCAACAACATCCTTCTTTATCCCCGACCAAAATAATTGGCTTCCTACTGCTGTAATTGTTTTCTAGTAACCGTGATGTCCAACATATGGAACATTATGAATTTCTTTTAATACCAAATTCCTAAGTTCTTCGGAACTAGGAACATAAATTATATTTTTATGCATAAGTAATCCATCTTCCTTCATCTCATAGTCTTTTATTTTCTATTGTCCACCCTCTTGCCACAAGCTTTCCTTTACATGCAGATAATGTTTATCTGTAAAAACAACATCTAAAATTCTACTCTTCAAGTCTGACTGATGCATACTAACAACTGTAGCATGCATGAGATGTACTCTTCTACTAAGTGCATCAACGAATTTATTCTCTTTTCCTTTGATATGCTTGATATCAAAGTCGTATTCACTTAAAAATTCCATCCATCTTGTTTTCCTGGCATTCAAAGTTGATTGTTCAAAAATATACTTTAGACCACTATGGTATGTTCTTAATTCAAATCTCTTCCCCATGAGATAATGCCTCCACACATTTAATGGGTGAACAATGGAAGCAAGATCCAAGTCATGTGTGGCATAGTTCATCTCATGTTCCTTACAACTCCACCAAGTCCTTCCTTACATGCATATGTACATACCACACAACTTTCATTTGGGTCAACAATCTTTAACACAGGTGCACTAGTGAGTAACTCCTTCAACAAATTAAAGTTCTCTTCACATTCATATGTCCAATCAAATTTAATTCCCTTCTTTTGCAAAGAAGTGATGGGATGAGAAATCTTAGAGAACCCAACTATAAACCTTCTATATTAACCAACTAATCTTAGAGAACCCAACTATAAACCTTTTATAGTAACCAACTAATCTCATAAAATATCTGACTTCTGAAACATTCTTGGGCGCTAGCCATCCTCTAATGGCTTCAATCTTCTCTGGATCCACTGCTATACCATGTTATGAAATAATTTTCCCCAAGTAATGGATATGTTCTTTATAAAAATAAAACTTACTCATCTTGGCATACAACTGATTTTCCCTCAGCACTTGCAATACCAATATTAGGTGATGTTTGTTCTCTTCCTCTGACTTAGAATAGAAAAGTATGTCATCCAAGAATACTATGAAAATCTTATCCAAGTAATTTATGAATATGTCATTCATTAATCACATAAATAAAATGGGCGCATTGGTTAGTCCAAATGGAACCACTACAAATTCATAATTCCCATACCTGGTTCTGAAGGTTGTCTTATGGATGTCTTATTCCTTGATTCTTACCTGATGGTATCCTGATCTCAAGTCTATCTTTGAAAATATATTTTCTCCTCTTAGTTGATCAAAGAGGTCATCAATTCTGGGTAAAGGATACTTGTTCTTTATAGTAGACTTATTCAACTTTCAGAAGTCAATACAAAGCCTCAAGGTCCCATCTTTCTTTTTGACGAAGAGTATTGGTGCTCCCCAAGGTGAAACACTTGGGCGTATGTACCCTTTCTTCAATAGTTCCTCAAGCTGCATTTGTAATTCCTTTAACTCCGATGTGCTCATTTTGTAAGGTGTTTTTGACATCGGGGCAGCTCTTGGCACTAAATCAGTGGAGAAATATATCTCCCTTTTTTGTGGAAACACTGATATTTCTTGGAATACATCTTCAAACTCTTGTAGTACCATAAAATATTGAAGGCTTGACCCCCTTGTCTTTTCTGACTCCTCCACATGGGCTGCATACAAATGACACCCTTTTCTAAAACATCTCTTCAACTGTAAGGATGAAATCTCCCTTACAGAGATCGGTCTTGGTACACCTTTCACAATGCTTTGTTTTCCATCTCCGTCAAGACATGTAAATGTCTTGCTATGACATGTCCAACCAATCCATTCCAATTAGAATATCGTAAGATCCCAATGGTATGATATTCATATCAACACTGGTACTCGCACCATTAAGACTTATGGAGCAACCTATGACCATATTATGGATTATCCTTTTTTTTCATGTTGGTTTGTTATTCTACTTTATTAGTTATCTACTATGATCTTACCTGACTATCATAGATTGACCCAGGTTTAGATTTAACAAGCTTCCAACAAAATCCCTCTAAAACTATCGCCCCCCCTGGTAAAACAGAAGGAAACATAGTACATAGGGTGTACTGCACAGTCTCACCCGATATAGCTCTATGGGTGGTTGCAATACTCAGGTGCTTGCAGCCTGAGAATGAGTAGAGATATGTGGTTATATCTTGTGATTTTTATTTATTTAGTCTAACCTCTTTATTAAAGCAGTCATTCATGCATGTAGAGTATCAAATCTTAACTAATTTCATTCATTTATCATTCAATACTTAACGACAATAGAGATGCATACATTCAATCACATAACACAAGTGTTATCGTGGTTCACCCCCTCCTGGACTATGTCCACAAAGATCTGGCTCTCAATATCTTTATTATGTCTTATCAATATGTCATGTCGCGCATGTTTACAATCTTGGATCTTACAATCTCAGTAGGCTTCCTGATCCCTCTGAGGCTGACTAGATCACACTAGGCTCCTCAGCCTACGATCTAACTCTCAGGTTCGAGTTTCTCGTTGCTTCTCTAGCTCACCAGCTTATGGAATGTACAATTCTTACAAACCTTACAACTTCTGGACTCTCCCTCTATCCTTTTCTCTCTCTCTCTGATCTGTATCTTCCTTTATGTACCTCCTAAGTACTAATTATATATATTCTTATCTCAACAACCATTAAAATACATTGCAAAAACCCTAACCCTAACATCATTAGGTATCCCTTGCATGCGTGCCTCACATGCTTCCCTTGCATGTGTTTCTTTTCCTTCCAGCTGTCCTTTCTTCCCTTCACGCTTCTCTCCCCAAAGATAATATTTTCCCCATACTAGGTCTGCATCCAATAGGCCCCCAACACTGACATGTGGCTCATCCCGATCCACCTATGCTTTGCATGCTTCTTCAACAACTCCTGTGAGAGTATGGAACTTGTATGTGAGTTCCATTGCTTGTGTTTGAGCTTGCGCGGTATTTTCTTTGAGCGCATAAAACACTTGCGTTTTGATATCCTCACTGATAATTTCAGTGCACTATGTCTGTGTTTGCACCATGTTATTCTTTTCCTCCTTGACCTGCACAATGACCTTCTCTACTATATCTTGGAGCAATTCCATTTGAGATTGTCTATCCTTCTTTTGTGTTTGCGCAACTATTAGCTCTGCTTCCAGCTTCTTCATGTCCTACATTCCTTTGAGGCGCTTGATGATATTCATTGTTTTCTGCCTCTACTTGAGGTCCTGTGTAGCTTCACTTATATTTTTTTCTTCCTGGTCCTAGTGTTGGACCTTGATCTTCCTCCAACCTTGTCCATAGTTGTGCTTCTCTATCAAACAAGTCAACAACTGTGCTGAATTTTTGTTCCATTTCATCCATCCATCTGGCTTCTTCCTGCTTCCTTTGTTCCTTCACCTCTAGGGGAGTGGTAGGAATGAGTTTTTCCCAGAGGTTCTCAATCTCCTATCTATATTGATAAATTTTTTTCACAATATGATCAATTTTATTTGTTGTCATGGGCCCCGCTATTTTCTCTCTTTTTGGGATTTTGTCATAGGCTACAACCACTCCCTGCTCGATCCTATCGGTGTGATATTTCTCGTCTTTGGTATCGATCTTGACTTTCTTGAGCACCAACTCCAACTCCTCTTTGATGTACTTTATGCATTGCAACTATGTTGCCTCTGTTCGTGTGCATGACTACACCTCCTGCGTGACACTAACTTGTAGTTTGTATAATCCCTTGGTTGGTATCCACCCCATTACTAACTGTATCTACACAAGATCTTTCAAGGGTGTCTGGCCTACAATCTCATCCATGTGCATCATGCTGGGTGTAATGTGGAAAGTCAAGCTCACCTGTATGATCATCTGGATCCTCCCATGTTCTCTTGGCGCAACCTTGACTCCTGCTTCTGATGTTGCGGGGAATGGACCTATTCCTCTGTCCACCCTCTATGCTTCTCTGATATGCTCTAGGACTTGCCTTATGTTAGCCATATCATCCTACATTTGTTCCCTTCGGTGTTGGGCATCTTCAAACTCATCAACTGCTCGGTCATTGACTCTTTCAACCATGCGGTTCACGTCATCCTCGGTGATTGTATATTCTGGTTGCTTCTTGTGCGCCTTGGCCTTTTTTCATGCACATCCAATGTGTATGATCAACCTCTTAGTTTGGCCTTGTTCCTGTTGGTAGCACTCGATGTGGTTCCTTATGTTGTCTCATGCTCTATTTCCTGTTCTTTTGGTGCCTGGGTGGTGTCCTTTTTCTCGGCTTGGGTACCTTTCTTTGGAACACACCCTTTCTTTTGTTGTGTCTTCTTTGGACTTGGTTTTGTCTTATTGGGCATATATTTATCCTAAAAATGTGTCTGATCTTTACCTGCATCAACCTCCTTATCTGTGGGCATCTCTTGAGTCAGAATTGGAACTCTCCAGTCATCTTGCCAATCCTTGATGTCTATATCTATGCCCTCTTCCTTGAAGTAGTATCACGGTTGTATCCATTCCTTCTCGGGATCCCTTCATGCTTGGATCCATGTGGTGTGCCTGGTCTCTTTGAATTTGGTGATGTCCCAATATTGCGTGACCACTTCTGGAGTAATTCTCCAAGTGTTGGAAATGCTTTCTTGGAGGTCTTTGTAATACCCCATGAACATGCTTTCATTTGTGCTTCTGACTTTGGGGTTTGAAGTTCTCCCCAAAAATGTGTACTGTGTTGCATGGAAATGAATGGTTTGCTCAAAAAAGTATGTGTACTGGGGGTCCTTCCATCCGATCAAGGTGATCAAGATGAGTATCCAAGAATAGTGAAAATCTGTCCCCAGGTCCTGTGCATCTTTGCAATCCTCAAGGAACAAGTTTAACAAGTATGGGGCCTAGCTGAGCATAGTGCCCTCTGCACATTGTGTTGCATCCACGATGACCCCAGTAGGGAATTACTCCTTGCGACACTTCTTGAGAAACTTGGATGCCATGAGTTTGGTGGCTAGCCTTGTAGCTGTGTCACTGATGCACTTGATGATGATTTCACGTGACCCTCTTTCTGTGTCATACGTATTCTTCATATCCTTTGCCAATGCCTTCTCCTTTGTCTTGTCATCGAGGTACTGCATGGGATTCTCCCCCCGAGATGGTATACATGTAATAAAAGCAATGAGCTCTACGTCTATAGAGACAGGCTCTTCCACCCATAGGTACCCTCCATGGGTGACTGCCATCAACTGCTTAATGCAGTTTTTTACATCGCGAGCCCTTCCAAAATGTGGGATATCCAACAGATTTAGAATCTCGGTGTTGGCTAGTCCGGATGACCACTGTTTCAGTTGCAAATTGTATTGTCGAAGGGTCCTGTACCGATGCTTTCTAGGTAGACTTTCCTTACAAATTTAGGGAACTTGTCCATGTCATCCACATAATGGTCCGAGTACCATATTTTTTCCACGCATCCTAAAAGGTTAGGCGTGGTGCGCACCCCTTATGGAATGCGTGGTAAGACTATGGTTGTTGCAGCCTATTTTCACGGTGATATTACTATGGGTTATTTTCCCTTTCGTTGTGGTGGCTAAATTGAGGTTATATCCTTCATTGTTCTATCATATTCATATGCCTTTGGTTGACCGGTAACATCTTCTAATATACCCTCTTGTTGTTGCTCCAATGCTACTATGTGTGACCATCCTGGAGCAATCACTTTTGTCTGGTTTGGGAGTGTCCCATGTACCCTTGAGGCCTCTTTAGTGTATTCAGGGTGCAAAGGATTGCCTACATCCTTGGCCTATTGATCCGAAAATATCTTTTAAATACTATGGTTGAGTTTGAAAACATGAGTTAAATAACCATTTAGGAATTTAATGGAGGAAGAATTAATGATGTAACATAGAAGCCATAATAAGATATACAGATACGGAAATAAGCATAATGAAACAACAAACCATAACAACAAAAGTTGATAACAGTGTTCGGCAATCTCACCTATGTCTCCAGGCCTTTGTCTCAGTGGGTGAGGCTTTTTTTATTTCTCTTTAAATATTCAAAAGTACACCATAAAAGTTCCAAATGGATTACAAAATGATTTGGTTGTGTTCTGCTAGATCTCAAGAACCCATAAAAATTGAAGGTGCTAAAAGCGAGTGAACGAATCTCCCAGAAATGGCCCGCAAAGTTGCTCTCCTCAATGTCTTCCCTACATAAAAATGGATTTGGCTTTACAATTCTTCAACATTTTCCTATGTTGAACCTCCCTGAGGCTACCAAGAACCTATGGTTTATATAATATTGAAGTAGGAAATAGAATCCCAACTTACCCCCAAGATTTGGCCTAAAAAAGAGCTCTAGATCCTCCAATAATGGCCAAAATCTCTCAAAACTGGCTGAAATAACCATAAAAATAATATAATAAGGTCTAAAAACCCCAAATTGGACAAAATGTAGGTGCAACCCCCTATTCACGGGCCCTTGGTCGCATGCGCACCTCCATGTGGCCTTATGCTGAGTGCTTGGCACACTGGCCCCTTAACGGTCGGTCCCTGGTCATATGTTGTGGCCATGTGGCCCAACCCTTATGCTCCACGTGCATACAATGGTTGTTAGGCCCCCAGTCAATTAGCTCCTAGTTACGCACCCTGGTTGGCAGGCTAGCCTGACTGACCGGTGCTAACCCAAAAATTGCGCACCAACCTTATAGAACAAGGGTCATATGGTAAGGTCTCGTGGTGTTACATCAGGGCTATATCACATGGGCTATGTGTTGGAGTGTCTATGCCAAAGGTTACATAGCAGGGTTCTATGCATGTGCGTCAAGGGCTAGGGATTAACCTCCCTAAGGCTTCCAAGAACCTTTGGTTTATATAGGATTGAAGTTGGAAACAAACTCCCAACTTCCCCCCAAGATCTGGCCTCAAAAAGATCTATAGATCCTCCAATAATGGCCAAAATCTCTCAAACCCGGCTGAAATAACCATAAAAATCATATAATAAGGTCTAAAAACCCAAAATTAGGCAAATGTAGGCACAACACTCTATTCGCATGCCCTTGGTCACATCCGCGCCTCCATGTGGCCTTATACTGAGTGCTTGGCGCATTGGCCCCTTAACGATCGGTCCATGGTCATATGTTGTGGCCATATGGCCCAACCCTTATGCTCCACGCGCATGCAATGGTTTTTAGGCCCCCATTTGATTATCTCCTCAGTCATATGGTAAGGTCCCATGGTGTTGCGTCAGGGCTATATCACATGGGCTATCCACTGGAGTGTCCATACCAAAGGTGACATGGAAAGGTCCTATGCATGTGAGTCGGGGGTTGGGGCTTAGCCCCGACCCTATTTTCCACCGACGAGAAAAAACTTACACTTTAAATATTACATTGTGACTATAGTTAATAATATCCACCATGGGAGGGTTGGTAGCCCAGCCCTACCAAAGTTCTCACCTAGATCGGATGTCACAGATTCGATTCCCGTGGAGTCCATTAACTTTTTCCATTCAACCAACGAACCAATGAAGGGGTACCACGTGGCATCCCATGACTGGGCCACGTGGCACCATTACATCCACCCACAAATATTCCACGTGTCCAAACATGATTCTTCCATGTCTTCCACACCTGCCGAGTCAGCTTTCTAGTCTAGTCATCTACCACATGTCGTACAGACCTTGCCACGTCAGCCCATGCCAACTTGGCTATATGGATGTGCCACATGTCACCCTTGTAGTGGTGCCCTGTGTCACAATATGACTAGTCTATGAAACTACCAATGCATCACTTCCACGTCACTTGTACGACCGTATGACCTGTACATTCAACTACCATGTCAGCACTGTATGAACTACACAATCATCAAAATTTTGCCTATTTGGCAAAACGAACATAATGCGATATCTTTCGCATACAACGTCCATTTGAGCTCGTTCAAGTTGCATTAGGTTCGTAATAAGGAGGTCTACACACATGTCCATTTTGAAGTGATTCTGAGAAGTTTTATTTTTAGGCCTTCCTGGACCCATTTTGCTTCCTAGATCCATTTTGGATCACGCTTCCTCACTAAGACCTTTTGGTCATCCAAAAGGATACTAACCAGTCATCAATTTCGAGATAAGCCATACCACTTGTTCACTGTCTTTAAATTCTATCCTATGCACCTGTCTCATCAAGATCAACTGTAAAACAACCATGATAACTAACAACATATTGTTAGCCACTTGTACTATGTCACATCTTATTGAAGCCACTATCATTCATGTTGAAAACATTACTAATGATAACATAAAAAATATGACTGCAAATGAGCTAATATGTTTGTAATACTTGCACGACATTAGCTTATCTTGAAGAAAACTATGATTGAACTTCCATTCTACAATCATCTCATGTTCTTACTTAAGATCAATTGCTTGATTTGGGACAATTATAGGTGTGTTGTTTGCATGAGTTTCCTTTCTTAATTGTTCCATTGTTTGAAGAGAATGATTTGCTTTTAAGTGATGATCATGTACAACATATTATTTGCCTACTTTGATTAAGTGATATTGATTTTGTTCCTTGTAGAAGATTGCTTTGCAATCATACAAATAAGGACTACCTAAAACCATTCCACATTCATTGAGTGGCACCACATCACATGTTACCTCATCCACAAACTTAGATGAAATTGAAAACTTTAATGTGCATTTCTTTGTTATGTGAAATTTATGATTGTTTCTTATCCATTTAAGTGAGTAATATTTATGATGCATCTGAGTGTTTAATCCCAATTGTTTAACCACTTCCTTTGAAATCAAGTTAGATTGAGATCCATTATCTAAAAATATGTCGACCTTAGTATTCCTCATAATGACCCTTATGTGAAACAATTTACTTCTAGAATCAAAACCATGACCAATTTTACATGTCAAACCAATCGTTGAGATTTTAGATTCATCACCCGAATCTGATCCCAAGTTTGTTGGTCATGTTGTTGCCGCAACTATTTTCTTCCCTTTCCTTTCTTCGAACCACTTTGGTCTCTTCTCGAGATGCAATTGCCAACAATGGTCATCATCATGCCCTTCTTTCTTGCAATGCTTGCAATAGAGCTTCTATTCCTTTCTTGCCACTGAATTTTCTTTCTTGACATTCCACTTCCTTTTGTCCTGTTTTCTTGAAGATGATTCCCCAGATACACCAACTCTTGTTTTCCCTTCCTCAATGTATGTTTCTTGAAAAGAAACCTCATCAAGATTAGTAGGTCGAAACATAAATACAGTGTTACGAATATGTGCAAGTAAACCTATTATATATTTCATAAGAGTTTCTTGGGCATGTAAAGGAATATCTAACATAAATGCCATTTTATGAAATCCATCTCTGTATTCTTGCACTGTTTGTCTCTTTCTTAGTTTAAGACCTTGCCATTCAATTAAAGCCTTCTCTTTATAACCCAAAGGATAAAATTGCTTTCTAAGTGCAGAAATAAAAACTTGCCATGATGGAAATACGTTACCCACTTGTTGCGTGCGATTTTGCAACTTGCTTTGCCACCAAATGAGTGTTGTTCCTACAAGACAAAGTGATGCCAACTTTATTTGAGTTGCCTCTGTTATCACTGAAATTTCATCCACAAATGGTCATAGGAATCCATCATCTCCAAATACATATTAGTTCACCTATAGCCTCAAAAATCATTTCCGAAAGGCACAAACTATACAACTGGTTATTAAATTAACATGTGCAGAAACACTACAAGAAGCACGCGCATGTGAGCATGCCAAAGAATCCAAAAGAGTTCACATGTGCTTGATGTACGACTGTGTACGATAAAATCCATGCACTCCTGTGAAAAACGCATTTATGGTTCTTGTCGGCCCCTTAACCACTTCTAGTTCAACTCCCAATTCGATTTGACCCTCAAATCCGTACTGAATCCGCATGGGGGGCTGGTCAAGGACCCAAGGGTGCCCTAAAGGGCCCCTTGTTCACACTAAAGACTGGTTGGATAATGCCTCAAAGATTTTCTATAAAAGGAGGCCATGGGTGCACTATGAATTCAATAATCTCTTTGTATTGTTATGTTGCCTCTATTCTCCTACAAGGAACCTCTTTCCTTCTTGGAGCATATTAGCATCATCTCATTAAGCTATTCACCTCACCTCTTGAGGGAATAATCTTGGATTTCTTCACCATTTCCTTTTCTACTTTTCAATTTCTAAGAAGAGATATCACATAGGGGACTCAATAGCCCTCCCTTGGAGGAAGAGGGGATCCATAATTCCCCCTTTCTCTTTGGTGTTTTCCCACTAATACAATCTATCCATTGGTGGCAATATTATTGGTCATTTGATTGATTTTTGGTTCAAGTTTCCTCATGCATTTTAGTTTCATTTATTTAGTTGTTATTAGCTTAGCTGTTTGTTTATTTCATGTGATTGAGTCATTTGATTCATACACTATCTTCTATCATGTTCAACAGACCCAACTGGACTTGCAAGTGTCCCTCTTTTGCTCATTCAAGTGGCGAAAATGATACAACATATTGGCAACCATACTAGGGAAAGGTATCAATTTCATCCCTATATGGGTTGTTTGAGCATTTATTTTTGACCTATTTACCATGCAGGGATCATATCTAGCCCAAGCCTACCTGCAAAGAGCTGAATTCAGAGCTGGAAGAGGAGAATTTCATTTAAAAGTTTCCTCCCRGATGTGTATCAGAACGTGCATGGTTTTTCCATCCCACAGGTGCGTCTTCCGAGCATTTTGCACCAACAACACTGTGTTTCTCAGTGCATTCTACGCACACTGTGCTAACAGGTCCTCARTTTTTTGCACATTGGTGCCACATGCGCCTCTATCTAAACTGTGACCCGCRCATCTGTCTAGAAATCCAACATTGTAAGAGTTTTTTGTGATGTTTTGAAAGCCCCTAGCCTTATAAATATTGATTTTATGCAATTTGTAAATGCACCACACTTAGATTCCCTCTCCACATGGAGGGTTAGTCAAAACATAGGMACTTAGGGGGTTAAAAAAAAACCATATTTCTCCTCTTTTTRCTTTGAGTTGCGAGATGGATGGCTTGTTTTGATTGTAAAAGATAAGTTAAAGATAATTTKTTATTACATATATAAACACTTGCATTGGGACCGGAAATCAAACTTCAATCATTGAGTATTATCTTCTCTCGCACCATAGAGTGATCTTGAGAATCAGAAAAATGATTAAGGGAAGATTTCATATCCCTTAAAAAACAAAATCTTTAGGAGAGGACAAAGCCCCCCTAGGGCTCTTATTTTCTTTTCAAAACATCTTAAATTTGTAAGGGCCCATACATGCCCACATGTTGCAAAGTTAGGATAGTTTTTGAAGCTACTTTCCTAGTTTACATCACTAGGGGAGTTTAAAGATTATTGTAATGGGCCCATACATGCCCACATGCTTACAATATAGGATAGTTCTTTGAAGCTTTATTAGATTAAATCACATTAGGGAGTTTAAAGGATTGGTAAGGACCCATATGTCCACATGCTAGTTCTTTAGGGACTTTAAAATTCCACAAGGTTGTACCAATGGCATCTAGTAAGATAGATAATCAAGAATTGTAAGGACTAAAGGAAGTCCACATGTTGCAAGGTGACAACTATTTTATTAAAAATTTGGCACATTTTATCACTTGCTCACACACAAAGTCACTACTCACTCACATAATTTCATCTCAAATTGTGGAGGTTGAAGTAGGTTTCCTCCAAAAAGATTCTGAAACGTCTCACTATTTCTTGATGGAATTATCCACTCCCACTTAAATTCCAACAAGATTGGTTCACACCCCCAATCTCTCAAACAACCACATCTAAAAAGTTTCTTAAAAACTCACTAATGTTTCATCCACAACAGGTGCCAAAAGAATTTTTTTAGTCTAGGTAGGATCTTGGGAATAGGTATCCAAATAACTCCCCGTTATTTGGTTCTCACATCTTCAAACATTAGAAGTTGACAAATAGGAAACTTTAAATCCTCCAAGTCAAGTGTTCCTAACACCATAAGGAAGGGAGATACTCATGAAGGGTTGAAGTCCAAGGTCTGGTTGTTCTGTGCATCCCCCCTTGAGGCAACCACCTCTTGGAAGGGATCCGGACCATGACCCATTTCCGAGGACGAAAATCTAAATGATGCACTTTGACCGAGGTACCTACTGACCAAATTTTAGGACATCTACCCAGGTGACAATTGTGAGCTGCAATTTCATGTTGATTGGATTTTGTGTGGCTATTGATAAATATCGCCATCTCTTTTGGGATATGCACCCTCTACCCCTCATTATAACTAATTATTTCATCCTTCACTAGTTCCTCTTTTGGTGGCTTTAGACCCCAGTGTTGAGTGTTATTAGAAGGTCCAATGCTATTTGAGAGGAAGGACGTGACATCTTTTTAGGACATGAGCATTTGTTTTATTTGTTCTCCCACACAGAAAAAATCCACCTACCCACATGTATGCTTCTTTTCAATTGATTTATGTATGATGCTCTTTTGATTACATGTGATTGTGAGATATATTGTGAAGGTCCATACTATACAAGTCTCATGTTCATTTTCTTCTCTCATCACCATTTTTCACACTTTCCACTTTTCTAGTTGGACATCATAGGGGACCCACAGAATCCCTGTCATTCCAGACACTTACAAAATCTCCCTCCTATCCTAGGAGGATTTCCTAGTTTTTCTAACTCACCAGATCAACCATCTCACACCCCTATGAGTGCTACCATTTTGGGATTAGATTTGCTTGGTTCCAATTTGCTTGGGTCCACTTCCCAAGGTCATCCATCCACTATCTCTCCTTCACAAGGAGGCAGAGGGTACACTTCTTCCCAAGGGAGAAGTACACCCCCACCAAACCCCCCTCAAGGATCAGGTCCACTACCTTCTCACACCATGGTTGGAACTAATCCTCCAATGCCACTCCATATGCCATATTTAGCCTCCCTCAACATACCAGATCTGAGTAAGCTCACAAACGATCCTATATTGCATGACCCCACATGGCCTGCAATGCCTACCAAACTACCTTCGGACATTCCCAAGGTTGAAGGAAAGGTGGGAGAAGATCTTGCCAACCATATCATGACCTTCCACTTATGGTGCTCTTCAAACAACATCATGGATGGCTCTATCCAATTAAGGTTATTTCAGTGCACACTCACAGGTCCATCAACCAAATGGTATGTGGATGAAAAATTAGGGTCCCATGTGACTTTTGAATCATTGGCCAAAACATTTTTGACCTTCTTTCAACTACCAGCTCGCCATGACAATGGTCTAGAAATGATCTATGAGTTTAAACAAACCTTAGCCACACATATCGTCGACCACATTCATGAATGGCGCTGGTGACGTAGTTTATGCAAAGCATAAACCACCAAAGAACAATGCCTCGATTGGTTTCTTAGATCACTCATCCCTCTCCTTGCCAAAGATGTGGCCTCCACCTTCCCCCAAATTGAAGAGGAAGCCATCAGCAAGGCCCAACAATATGACCTCATTTATGCTCATTCAGGATACTTATACACAGTACTACCTAATGCCCCGAGAACCATACCATTCGACCAGGAAAAACCTAGGATGTATCACTTAGCAGATGGATTGATTGGTACCACAACACACCACAACCCATACATCCAACCACCACCTATGTACGGTACACCCCAATATTCAACTATGTATGGAGGAAACCCTTATTACCCTCCCCCCCCCTTATCATCAGTCATACCCTACTGTCCTCCCTCCACCCATGAGTGGACCCTCTCCAACACCCATGATGCACCCAACTGTTCAACCAAGTTCTGGTACCCCCTCTACCTTAGCTTACACCCTAAGCACTAGTGAAAGCGCTACACCTTCCTATACACCCTACGTGTCATTACCACAAAATAATCCTTACTTTCCATTTCCTGGTCCTCCACAACCCATTTCTCCTCCACAAGGACAACCACACGCTGGGGTTAACTTTGTTCAACCCTCTACCATTTAGCAATTTCAAAATTTTGAACAACTGAATATCGAAAATCCAGCCCATCATCCGAATAATGCCAAAAATAAAGGAAAAAAAAAACAATAATAACTCAAGACCATGGGGAAACACCCCCAACAAAACCAACCTACTAGGGGAAACCAGAACCCCCAAGGGGTAAATAACAATAAACACCAAGGCAGGAACAACAAAAACAACCTCCAGACGAACTTCCCTTGTGCTCTTTGTGATGAGCATGGTCATTATACTCACCATTTCCCCCAATTTTTTTACTTCAAATGAATGAAAGATTCCATGAATGTGCCATGTTCTCCAGTGCTACCTGCCCCTCAACAGGCTCCACAATAGTATTTACAACAACCACTCTTGGTTGTGTTGGAAAACCTTATTCCACACCAAGGTGTGATGAATACTCAACAGGAGATGCATCGTTCCCCACCACATATGGGACAATATCAAAACCCTGGGAATCCGACGAATCACACTATCCTCCTCACTAGCAAAGAATAAATTCTTCTACAAACACACAATAGTCAATACCGTGCACCCCTTGAATCTACTCCCACCACTTCGGAAGTAGCTCCAGTTACAACCGGCTAACCTTTGATGATTCCATGCCCTAAAACTGAACCACCCATTCGTATTCCTCGCATCCCATTATGAAGGAATTTCAACAACCCTCAGGCTAAGGCGACACACAATTATAGTTTCGTCGATGACTTGGTGAAATATCTTACAGCCATGTCGGTCTTGGAGGTCCTCCAAACCTATCCCACTCAATGGAAATAATTTCTTTCTGCCTTCGGGGTAGTCGACCCTGCTGATACCAGACTCATCACATTTGATATAGATTGTGGGGAACCCCATCTCCCTGCTTTGGTAGCTTTCCAGATACCAATCAAAATTCGGAACATCACAGTTCATTGATGTATCATTGATGATGTTGCATCCACATGCTTCATGTCCAAAATGGTATGGCAAAAACTTGGCTCCCCTAACCTAATACCATCCACCATCACTTTAAGATCTTATGATGGACGACCATCCTCTCCTGAAGGACTCTTTCAAAATGGCCCCGTTGAACTCTGGGGAAAAACCATTCTTATTGACATTGAGGTTATCGATGCTCCGCTCGATTACAACATATTGTTTGGACGTAGCCACATGTACGCTATGAAGGCTATGGCCTCTTCCGTGTTTCTAATGATGATGTTCCCCCACAACAAGAAGATCATCACCATCAACCAAGTTTCACATTACGAGCCTAACCATTCCTCCAACATCGATAACATCCTACCTCTTGTACACACTAATTCTGATGCCTACCCACTCATAGATATGGGTCTTGGAATTTTCAAGGACCCATCCTTGCTAGGGACATACCATGGAGCACCACCGCTCATACACCCCTCGACACAAGTGTGTGTCGTATCTTCCAATGGAACTGAAACTGGAGATACCATTTCTCCCACCGAGGCTTCTCCACCCCTCAACATCCCACAAGTTGAAGAAATCCTAACTCAGGAATTACCTAAGAACCCTACAACACCACTTACCCCCTATTTCACCCTTCCCCAAGGGAAAATCCTGGTTTGGGATACAATCCCCCAATCCATCACTCAAATCCCATTTCTACCCCCCACCAGCCATACAAGTTTTTCAGGTAGCAGCAATGCTCACCCTTCCCAACATGGTGCTTTCCATTCCGATATGGTATCTCCACCCTTTGTCAACCATTCCTCCCTCCCCAAACAGAGGGAATCCTGATGCAGATTCTAGTACTAACTCTAACCGCACCACCTTCACCCCCACTTAACAACACCCCCACCACATCTGGGGGAAGACAAAAGAAGAAGGATCCCACTGCTCCACTTCCTCCTTGAGTTTAACCTCCTTGCGCACTATGAGAGAGAGAAGGACACCCTACAAATAAATTTCCCTCTCTCCCCGAGTTACACAATTTAATCCAACTCCGTCGAGCAACGACTGCTCTCATCGCTTCACCAAGCACACCTAGTAATACCACCACATCCCATACTATAGACAAAAAAGGGCTGCAAACCAAATTTGCATGTGCCATTTGTTCAGAGAATGGCCACTACACTCATCATTTCCCTACGCTACCTCAATTTCGATAGACACTAACAACAGTACGCCATAGATTTCAACAAGGCCCCTCTCCACCCATGTCATCGAGTACCCGAGTCACTGACATCCATTATGTCATGAACTCAGTCAAAGAACATATGAGGTGCCCTTGCTCTCTTTGCAAATCACTTGATCATTTCACATATCAATGTCCTACGATCATTAAGTACAGGCGTTGTCAAATAGCCCTTATTCGAAATCCTCCAACCACCTCACTTCCCGTAATGTAAGTGATTCTCTATATTTCATCTCTAGATACTGTCCACGTCACATCCCCTGAACCTGAGTCACTTCCTACCCCTCCATGGTTCATGGATAGACTGTATGAGGATTTTCCCCCAAATCCTCCCAATTCTTTGGTTCATTTCCCTCAGGAAATTTTACCCCCAACCACAGTTTACAACCCACAGTGTCTATACATTTGGTTTATGTCAATCACACCATCACACCATAGTTGTGATACCACCTCTACATCTTCACCACCTGAACATAATCACGTGGTGACCGTCACCAATGTTCCTTCCCTAGATCCCCTATATTCTCGCATTTTCCACTGCGACGAAGATATCCTCATGGAACTAACTACCCCTAATTTGCCATGGAATGTGCTCCATCAAAGAGTTCTTTTTGTCTCACGAGAATCCTTTGATCCTCTTAGCCAAGAATCCATATGTGCAATCGAAACCAAGGATTTTATTCCATTTGGGCATATAGATTGGTTCAACAACCCTATCCTTGCCCCATATGCTTTTGAAGAAGGAAACATGGCTAACATTTCCCCCGCTGTCAAAATTGGCATTTCCATCAAACCAAGAATCATAGAGGAAATCACCATTGGCGCCAAAAACTCCTCTAAAAACATCTCATCAACTCACTATGGAAGCAGGTACAAATGAGGTGGCATTGTGGGCCCTACAACGATATATAGTCCCTTTTGCCAAACTTCCATGCTCAATTACAGGATCTCAGAGCATCTGTTTTCTGATCCATCTTCAACCACAGGATCAGGATCCCACCACCTACAAAGTCACATTCCCCTAGTCACCATCCATCCTCGGCCCCAGGGGATAATTTTTCTCACATCATGCCTAGGTACGCATGCTCATGTTCAAAATTATCAAATAGTTGTTATATGTTATTTATCTTCAGATATTGTTCACGTCGGGTATTTGGTTTCCATGTGTGTAGGTACTTGGTCATCACAAACCAATGCAGCCCCTTCAGGTATATGATCGACACTGGCATGTAATCATTCCCTCTAAATATCAATTGCATCTCCCAGTCACAGCCTCCACCATTTGCTTGTAGGATCCTCACATCCATCTCTGCAGTACTATCACCTCCACTGCATTTCAAGTACTGTCAACCACTAGCACTCTCCCCTACATGAGTTGTCCCATTCATAGTCCCCTTTGGCACTTTGACACTCATGTTGCTTCACCCCCCTAGGGATGGGAGTCTCGATAGTCTTACACATGTTTGAGAATCAACCACATACTCCTCCTCCTCATTATGCTATATTTCCCAATGGACTACCAGGATATCTCCTCATGGTTCTCAGGTGACTGTGCCTCCATAGTATCACTAAAACTCCATTTATCCACAATCAATTTTCCCATCTGTAGATTTCCCTCCATTCATTTACCTCATACAGAAACCCACCTATGGCCCCCCCACCCTCCACCAGTTCTCCACACAACTTGCGCCCTCATAGGCTAAGCCATCTTGCACTAGGGCACCCATTTCTGTATTTGCTCACTTACTCCAAATTATTCTTTACTCATTTGGTAATTGTACAAATCCTTTGTTTCCAACATTTACATAGATTTTTGTTGTCTCCTTTAGATCCATTCTTTTTCTGGCAAAGCAACCCATGTCACACTTGGTTGGGGAATTTACTATCTCCTACTCCTGTCAACATCGTCCAGAAACCCTGAGTATCCCACCATCCATGTACCCCTAATATCTGAGTTTGTCCACTTTGTCACACCTATGGCACAATTTAACTCACGTCTAGACGTCCCCTTAACGCTAGATTTAGTTTCACGGTTTATACCACTCCTACTTCACATATATCCCCAACCAAGGGCAGTCTTAAGTCTCACCGCATCTTGACTTTGTCCATGTTCCTTATCAGTTCCTGATCTCAATCCAGTGGATTTCATGAATCCCTTTTGCTTATTAGAGTCGCGTCTCCCTTTGTGTTGACATCATCGTATTTTCCATAAGGGCGACAGTATCTTAACTCTAATTACGTTTACAAAGAGGAGCCTCAGATGGCACAGAGAGAACCATCATTACTCTATGTTTTCGTTGACCCCCTTAACATTACACTTCAACACAATCTCATGTTATGATGGGTCTTACTTTGTGACTATTGCAGTTGTTTTATACTAGCCGATGACCTATGAATTTGTTGGGCCATCAATGCCTACGAGTCATCGACACTTCTTACAGGTGTCCTCGCCTCTTTTAAGAGTATTGTTCACCATTCGAATTATCATCTGCCATTATCAAACCACCCCAGAGGGCGTTGCAGTTATCTACATCATCATACAACCTTAGTTATTGTCTTACATATTTGAGTTACATGACACGAGCATGGGGCATGCCCGCCTTGTTTGTATACAAAATTTATTTTCACACCAAGAGAAAGGTTCGGTCCCACAGTTTCCCCTCTTCCTCCGATGGGTCTCTCTTGTAGTTCCTCTCAACACTCTTCCTTACAATGGTACTCTCAGTAGAAGAAACATTGATGTATTTTGGCTATACATATGCTCCTAACCTCACACATCAGGGGGCATCTGTTATCACTGAAATTTCATCCGAAAATGGTCACATGAATCCATCATCTCCAAACATCTATTAGTTCACCTACAACCTCAAAAATCATTTCCAAAAGGCACAAACTATACAACTGGTTATAAAATTAACATGTGTAGAAACACCACAGGAAGCGCGTTCATGTGCATAATCCAAAGAAGCCAAAAGAGTGCACATGCACCCGATGCATGATTGTGTATGATAAAATCTACACACTCCTGTGAAAAACACATTTATGGTTCTTGTTGGCCCCTCACCAACTTCTATTTCAGCTCCCAATTCGATTTGACCCTCAAATCCGAGTTGAATCCACATGGGGGGTTGGTCAAGGACCCAAGGGTGCCCTAAAGGGCCCCTTATTCACACTAAAGACTAGTTGGATAATGCCTCAAATATTTTCTATAAAAAGAGGCCATGGGTGCACTATGAATTCAAGAATCTCATTGTATTGTTATGCTGCCTCTATTATCCTACAAGGAACCTCTTTCCTTCTTGGAGCATATTAGCATCATCTCATTAAGCTATTCACCTCACCTCTTGAGGGAATAAGCTTGGATTTCTTCACCATTTCGTTTTCTAGTTTTCCATTTGTAAGAATATATCTCACATAGGGAACTCAAGAGCCCTCCCTTTGAGGAAGAGGGGATCCATAAGTCCCCCTTTCTATTTGGTGTTTTCCCACTAATACAATCTATCCATTGGTGGCAAGATTATTGGTCATTTGATTGATTTTTGGTTCAAGTCTCCTCAAGCATTTTAGTTTCATTTATTTAGTTGTTATTAGCTTACTTGTTTGTTTATTTCATGTGATTGAGTCATTTGATTCATACACTAAATTATGTCTTGTTCAACAGACCCAACTGAACTTGTAAGTGTCCCTCTTTTTCTCATTCAAGTGGTGAAAAGGATACAACAACCTCATCCTTGATTTGTTGCACACTGCAATAAAAATACATCTATATGACCTAGTTATCAAGCCTCTTTGCATTGAATTCACCATCATACATAGGTAATTCAAATTTCACATCAAGCTTAAGCATAGGCATATCATGTTTATATTTGTGGACATGTTTTCTTGCAGTGGATTTGGAACTTGAACTTGAAGAAGAAGAAGAAGTTGATGGAGAAGAAGGAGGTGTTTAAGGAGGATCCTCTCCTTCTTCACTTTTGACCTTGGAAGATTCACCTAGAATCAATCTCTTCCATTCCAAGTAATAATCATATAAAACCTTCACCATCTCCGACATGGCGAAGAAAGTCTTTCAAAAATATTTCTCATCATGAGAAAGTCCCTCTTTCGATGCCATCTTCTCACTTTGAGAGGTCCTATTTCTCGATCCAATCTCAAGATTCTCTTCAACAAGATCGTCTTCACCACGATTCATCCTTTCCTTGGTGATCATGCAAACTCAAAAACCAACCGTCAACTAGCTCTGATACCACTTGATCCAAAAAGATCTTTTAAAGACTATGGTTGAGTTTGAAAACATGAGTTAAATAACCATTTAAGAATTTGATGAAAGAGGAAGAATTAATTATGTAACATAGAATCCATAATAATATATACAGATCTGGAAATAAGCACAAGGAAAAAACAAACCATAACAACAAAAGTTGATAACGGAGTTCGGAAATCTCGCCTACGTCTTCAGGCCTTTGTCTCAGTGGGCGAGGATTTTCTTATTTATCTTTAAATATTCAAAAGTACATCATAAAAATTTCAAATATATTAAAAATTGATTTGGTTTTTTTCTACTAGATCTCAAGAACCCATCAAAAGTGACGGCACTGAAAACAGATGAACGAAGCTCCCAGAAATGGCCCACAAAGTTGCTCTCCTCAATGGATTCTCTGCATAAAAATGGCTTTGGCTTTATAATTCTTTAGCATTTTCCTGTGTTGAACCTCCCTAAGGCTACCAAGAACCTCTGGTTTATATAGGCTTGAAGTTGTCAAAAAACTCCCAACTTCCTCCCAATATCTGGCCTAAAAGAGCTCCAAATCCTCCAATAATGGTCAAAATCTCTCAAAATTGGCTGAAATAACCATAAAAATCATATAATAAGGTCTAAAAGCCCAAAATTTGGCAAAATATAGGTGCAACCCCCTATTCGTAGGGCCTTAGTCGCATGCACACCTCCATGTGGCCTTATACTGAGTTCCTGGTGCATTGGCCACTTAACGGTCGGTCCCTGGTCATATGTTGTGGCCATATAACCCAACACTTATGCTCCATGCACATGCAATGGTTGTTAGGCCCCCAGTTGATTATATCCTAGTTACGTGCCTTGGTCGGTGGGCTAGCCCGGTCGACCGACACTAACCCCAAAATTGCATGCCAACTGTATAAAACAAGGGTCATATGGTAAAGACCTGTGGTGTTGCATCGAGGCTATATCACATGGGCTATGCCTTGGAGTGTCTACGCCAAAGGTTACATGGAAGGGTTCTATGCATGTACGTCAGGGGATGGGGCTTAGCCCCAATCCTATTCTCCACCGATGGGACACAAATTACACTTTAAATATTGCATTGTGACTATAGTTAATAAGATCCACCGTGGTTGGGCTAGTAGCCCGACCCTACCAAAGCGCTCACCCAGATCAGAGGTCACGGATTTGACTCCCACAGAGTCCATAAAATTTTCCGATTCAACTAATGAACCAATGAAGGTGTGCCACATGGCAGCCCATGACTGGGCCATGTGGCACCATTACATTCACCCACAAATATTCCACGTGTCCAAACATTATTTGTCCATGTTTGCCACACCTGCCCAGTCAGCCTACCAGTCCAGTCAACTACCACGTGTCTGTTAATGAGTAAATCGGTAGATGTAGACATGAACTAATCCCCCTAGATCCACCTGGATCTAGAACAAAACAAGATGGAACAAGGTGATTTCCCTAGGTTTCAATCATTGAATTTAACTACCAAAGAAGGAATAGATAACATACCTTATGAATCGCTTCCTTATGTCTTTTTTGATCCTACCTTACTCCGATGTTCCTATGAGATGAGATCTGCAATAAAAAAAATCAACCAACATGAAAGAAACAATAGTGAAATTCAGTTACGACCTAAACATGTGATCAAGGAGTCATGTAATAAAACATCAATCATTTTATGGGAAAGAGACGTGCCACCGTATTATATTAATGAAAGGTAGAAGATACAACCGAATCTCCTTGATGTCACAAGTTCCCTTTTAGTGGCCCTTTGTTCTGACACACACATACATTTTCTCCGACATTTTCATGAAGACTTTTCAAAAAAGCTTGATGGATGAATGGAGATCTCAAGCATCACTTGAAATAGGATTCTTCACACAGTCTTCATCCTATTCTTTCTTCAACCTCTATGCTTCTTTATTCTTGTACCTCTAACCTTTTCCATGAGAAGCCTATCATTATATAGAGAAACTAAAGTGGTTAAAGAGATGAGGATGATCCCATCAAATCAGAGAATTCAGTAGGATCGTAACCATATGGATGCCACCTCATATTTCCAGAAGATTCAACTTCTAGAAGCTGCTAGAACTTCTTTCCTCTTTTAGTTTTAAAGTGCCACCACTACCTACCTATATAGCAGCTGGTAGAAATCGCGTGGGCTAGCTATAGTTCAACCTGTGAAAATCAGGGATTTTCGCATTGTGTAAAGGGAGCAGCCTGCGGTGGCCTTCTAAAAATGCATCTTGCAAGGGTGGAAAGAGGTTGATTTTCTCAGGAAAAATATCATATTGGGAACCTGAACAAATGTTTATGTAACCATCATCAGGGTGGACAAAATAAGGTGTAACAGTGTCATACAAACCTTGCCACGTAATCCCATGCCAACTCTATTGTACGAACATGCCACTTGTCACCCTTGCAGTGGTGCCATGTGTCACAATATGAATGGTCCACACAAATTTCAATGCATCACTGCCATGTCACTTGTATAGCCATATGGACTATACAGACAACTGCCACTTCAACACTGTACAGACTGCACAGTCATCAAAATTTTGCCTGTTTGGAAAAATAAACAAAACACAATATCTTTCACATATGAAGTTCGTTTGAGCCCGCTCAAGTTGCGTTGGGTTCGTAATGATTAGACCTATGCACACATCCGTTTTGAAGATATTACAAGCACTTTGATTTTTAGGCCTTCCTGGACCCATTTTGGTTCCCGGATCCATAATGGATCACCTGTTAGCCCTGTCCCATTTATGGCATATCAATGTACATGCCAACTACTAGTTTTTGTTGGGTTTCCTCCACCACAGGTGTGGGGCTCATTGGTTCCATATTGGGTGAAGTAATTTCATCCAAGTTGATGAATTCAATAGTCTGTGTGGGTTCCTGTTCCATTTCTTGTAGTTGTTGTGGTGCTCTGAGGTTACTTCGAGGTTTTCTGGAGGCCTGGCTCAACACACCTAGCTTGGGTAGTGCCATGGTGGTTAAGATGATTTTTCGCCAATCTAGTTCTCTCTGTAACTCTTGCTAGATCACCCTCTGCTCTATATACTCTCTTTCTCTGTGCTTTCTCAATTTCACAATAACCCTTCCATTAGCCACATGCCTTCCTTATATAGCGAGTGGTGTGAAAATTCTCGAAGAAGTTACCCTAGATGTGTTTTAAATGAATTGGTGCTTCCTACGTACGTGACATTGAATTCCCTTGATGTATCCAGTTGGCGCGATTAATGCAATGTCACTTCAAAATTTCTTGTCATTCAATTTTGGTAGACATCGCCAGTTGGTGCCTTTTTGCCGTAACAACCATTTCTCCAATTTCCTCATTTTTCTGACCATTGGTCCTTTTTCTTGCGTGCTAAGTTTTCCAAGTGCACACTATGTTGTTTTTTCAATGTGCATGGACATTTTATTTTTGTCGCGATAACTCTATTCTAGCTTCTTTCTGTCTTCTGGTGTCTGGTGCGGTAACCCCTCTGTTGTTGCATGCAATCCTTTTTTGTCTAGTGCATTCTTTTTTTCTTAGGAGGTCGATTGCCCCTATACAGTTTCAATCAACTCCCATTGATCATTCCTCTGATTTTTGTTCCTCCCAAATCCTTCGAGTGTATAGCTCCCCCATTTTTGATAGTCTTTACTTCATATGGTCCCAACCAATGCATTCTGAGTTTCCTGGGTGATGAAGAGATTTACTGTCGTACACCAAAACTAGGTCTCCCTCCTTGAAACTTTTCCTTTTAATATGTCTATCATGCAAAGATTTGTCCCTTGCTTTATGTACCTCTTGGTGAAACCCTGCTAGAATCCTATCTTCTTCCATGAGCATCAACTGACTTAGCCTTTCTTGTACTACACCTTGCTCTGTCATGTGAGTAATTATTGCTACATGCAGACTAGGTACCAAAAATTCTAATGGCACTACTGCTTGTTGTCCATACAACAATCTGAATGATGTATTCCCTGTCAATGCTTTACATGTGGTCTTGTATGCCCACAGTATTGCTGGTATCTTCAAGTCCCAATCGTCCCTATTGACATTTCATATCTTTGTCAGTGCATTCTATAGGATCTTATTAAAGGATTCCACTATTCCATTTTCCTGAGCATGATATGGTGTACTCTTTTGATGATAGACTTCAAAATCCTCAGTCATATCCTTAATAGTGTTGTTAATAAAGTGAGTGCCTTGGTCACTCATCAATTTCCTTGGGCATGCAAATGTAGTGATCACTTGCTCAAACAAGAAGTGTGTTGTTGTCTTTGCACTACAATATTTTGCTGGTGCTGCTTATTCCCATCTTGTTAAGTACTCTATCGCATTTATAATATACCTTTCTCCTGACCTCTTTGTTGGTGGGTTAATTGGTCCCACAAAGTCTATTTCCCATTTGTCGAATACCTGCAAGGTTACTTGTGGCCTTATGGGAATATCATCCCATCTATTAGGTTTACCAACCCTCTAAAATACGTCACATCTTTGGAAATATTCCTTTGAATCTATGTGAACAGTTGACCACCATAGTCTCACGTGAAATGCCTTCTACGCGGTATCATTTCCTACATAATGTCCTCCTGCTATTTCCTCATGGGTCTCAGCTAAAATCTTAGGTCTTTCATGTTCTAGCACACATCTTCTTAAGATGTTGTCTGCACCCATCTTGTATAAGTGTCCTGCAATCAATTAGTAGTCTACAACTCTAACTACTAGATTTTTCTTTTGTACAGTGTTGAATTCTTGTGGCACAGTCCTTGTACTCAAGTATTGAATGATGTCAGCAAAATATTCATCAGCTACTTGGACTGAAAATAACTGTGCATCGGGAAAGTTGTCCTCTATATTCATAGGTTCCTCTCCATTGGTGATCCTTGATAGGTGATCAGGTCCTACATTCAACTTCCCTGGTTTGACTATCACTTCAAATTCAAATTCCTAGAATAGAATAACCATCTACAAATTCTCCCCCCCAACACTGGATTGTTGATTAGGTATTTGAGAGTTGAATGATCTATAAACATCTTGAAATTTTTTCCCAGTAAGTAATGTCTGAACTTTTGAAGTGCATAGACCATAGCTAGGCCTTTTGTTTCTATGGTATTGTAATTTTACTCTGATATGATAGTTTTTTGCTAGCAAATGCTATATGATGGTCCAATTCCCCTATTCCTGGCTACACCAGAATATCTCCAAGTGCTATATTTGATGCATCTACATGCACATGGAATGTATTTTCCCAATCCAGGAATACTAATATTGGTGTGGTTACCATCTTCTTTTTTAGAGTGTCCAATCCTCATTGACAATCCTCATTCCATTGAAACTTGCTATCTTTTCTCAACAGTTTCTCCATTGGTGCAATAATCTATGCATACCCTTTTATGAATTTCCTGTAGTATCATGTGTGTCCCAATGTTTCTCTTAACTGACGTACTGATATTGGTGGTGGTATATTAACAATTACTGCAATCTTGGTAGGATTTACTAGCAAGCCTTGTTTTCACACTATATGTCCCAATAACACCCCAAAGGGGGTTCCAAAGATGCACTTATTGATGTTTAGCAATATTTGACACTGCCTGCATATTTATAACATCAACCTCAAAACCTCTACATGGTATTTCAACAAACTATAGACTGTCCAATCATCCATATATACCTCTAGAAATTTGTGGATGAATTCTTTGAATATGGCTATGACTACTCTGGAAAATATTGTTGGTGCATTATTCAGTCCAAAAGGCATGAATGTGTAATGGTAGGACCCCCATTCTATGGAAAAATTGGTCTTATACCTATCTTCTGGGGATATCTTGATCTGATGGTATCCTGAGAATCTATCAGTGAATGCATAATCTTCTTGACCTCCTATATTATCCAACACGTCATCTATGAAAGGGGTAGGAAAAGGGTCATGTAGGAAAGCATCATTCAAATTCCTCAGGTCGAAACATATCCTTATCCCTCCTTACTTCTTCTCTTGAACTACCATATGGCTTACCCATTCAGATTCCTCTACTAGTTCTACGATTCTCACCTCCAACATCCTGTCAATTTCTTCTTTCACTTTTTTCTTATATATTGGTTTTATTCTATATGGTCTCTATATGATCGGTCTTGCCTCAAATATGAGAGGTATGTTCATTTCACCTAGCTCTCCTACTATGCCTTTCATTTCTATGAACGTTGTTGGGAATAGGTCGTTGTACTCACGCAGTAACTCTGTTATGATTTCTATTGTTTGCTCATCCCAGTAGTCTCCAATGTTGGCCATTTTGGGATTCTCAATTGTCCCAATGTTGACTTCCTTCACCTTGATCGACACAAAAAATACTTATGATTCCAGAGGTGGAACTTCCACCTCTCTTTCACCTTAAACTTCTATTATCTGAATGTTTCTTGAGTCATCTTCATCTGGTGCTTCTTCCTGCACATGGTAGCATGACAATAGCTCTTTTACTGTTTGTCTGTTCTGCTATTGATATTCTGTCATACGTTCAACTTCCAGTTCTTTAATGAATATCACCCCTATGATTTTTTTGAGTGTTGAGAATATGTTGGGGTTCTCATTTTCAAATGAGAAAGTGACTATAAAATTATGCTGTAATACTGTCCAGTCTATAGTTCCTCTGCAAAATTCCTAGTCTATATACCAGTTTGATGGAATCCCTTCTAATGTGTGAATAAAGTGATGAGGCTATTCCTATGGTGGTGTCATTATCCATAGTGTTTTCACTTCTCCAAGTGTTCTTCTGGTGCCCCCTATCCATCATATCTCTACAGTTGGTTTCTTCCCTATTCTGCTCCAAATATGATGTGCAGTAACCACTTACATTGGTATTGGTCCTTGAATGTCTCTTTGTCCACACCCCACCATATTGTAGGTGTTTCCTTGAGTGCTATATCCATAGATAATAGACTCTTATTTTCTAACACTTCCTCTTCATATCTTGTTAAGAACACTTCTAAGTCATTCACCCCATGGAAGCTGGGAGGTTCTCTTATCTCCATACCTACCCATCTTACTGCACAGTCTATTCTTGTGCATATTTTTGTGGAGACTTCATGTAACCTCTATTTCCAATTCTCTAAGCCTGTATCTGAGTCCAATGTGCATGACGTGATACTTCTCCAACTGAGTATCCCATCTATAGTTGGATTCACATAATATTCTTCTCACGCGGTGGTTCTATACAACTGTTTAATTTCCTCAAGGTATAAACAAGTGGGTTCTACAAACCTTTCCCATTTTGATGGGTCTAATGGTGCAATTAATCTGTATTATCATGTGTCAAATGTCATCTTCCTCGTCTTTAAATTTATTATGGACTGATTTTCAAATGCCCAATCCAAGCCAAGCAATGCTGGATAAGGTGTTGTGCCATCCACTATCTCTATCACTTCAGAATCAGATTTAGTGCACACTCCATCTAGATCTAATGTCACTCCCTTTAGCCTTCCAATTGGTAGAACTATGTGTTGATTTTCTAGCTTAAGATGAACATGTGAATATCCTAATGTGGGATCTCCCATAAATTTCCATGTCTTCTTGGGTAACACATTTACTTTGGATCCTAAATCCAGTATAATATCTCCCATGTTGAAATCTCCAATGTTGGCATTTAGTCAGAATTCTCTACTTGTTCTCCTCGTATACAGATGATTAACTATTTTTTGTTCTATCTTTCCTTCTCCCTCTGTGCTACATCTTTATAACATATTTTCTAACACTTTTATAGATGATGGATCATTTAGTAATTTAACACATTATTGTATAAAATCCTTAATCGTACTTACTTATTCTAGGGCTTGTGCTTTATTAGTGTGATCCAACGATGGAGTCATCTCTTATGTTGGTACTTTATGAGTATGTTGTGCAATTGATGTTGATGCAATATATGGCTTCAAGAATTCTTGTCTAGCCTACTTGAATATCTCCTTTTCAGTTTGTGCATCAAACTTCTTCTGTGGTTCAACATTCTTCTTCACCCATTGGTGTTGTGCTGGATCTTTTCTTACTGCGGTGTTTCCTGTCTTAGCTCCTCCATGCATAACTATGTTGATATTTCTTTCTTCATCCCTTACTTCCACTGAAATCCATTGAACATTTTGATTTCTATGATTTCTCTTTTCCTGGATCTTCCCCAATAGTGTGGGACAATATTTAGTGTCATGATCTGATGCATGAAAATACATACATGTCACTAGTGGAATTGGACATTCTATTGCAAAATCTCCTGGTTGTTGATAGTTGTGGCATACCACTGGTCCTTTGACTCTTCTGGTTGTCGCTAGCAGGATGTTTGCAGCTAAGCTCATGTACCAATCCAGTGCATGATCTCTTAACATGATGGATAATTGTGCAATTTCAGTGTCCTCTTCTGTGATCTATTTTATTTCCCATATGTTTTCACAAATAAACAAGTGCTTCTCGGGGTCCTCCGATACCTCTCCTTTGAATTATGGTAACCTGATGGTGGGATCATGTCCTCCCATCCTAAATGATGAACTACTACCTCCACGTGGTGTAGATACTTACTAATTCTTCTTTAATTGGATCCCCCAGTTGTTGTTCCCTGTGTATATGTACTTCCTGTTGTGTTATTTCTCCTGAAATTCGATTGTATAAATGGTGGTGTTCTTATTGGTGTATTAGTCGTACATGGGTTTATGGGTTCCACACTGAAACTGATATGGATAGGAGTGTTTCCTTCTATTCTCTCTCTTGGACCTCTTTTCTTCCTCTCATATGTCGTGCACATGATTTCCTCAATCTGGTCCACAACCCAAAGATCCTCTACCTCTTCTTCATCACTTTCCAATCCCTCCCTCACTGCTATGGCTCTCTTCTTGGTGTTCATATTATATTGGTAGGGTACTCCACTATGCGTTCTTCCAAGTGTTGCCATGATCTTCTTGATCCGGTCTTCATCTATCATGATTTGGTCCAAGGCCCCCTCCTTCTTTCCTTTATCCATTTCTCCTTCTCATGTCAGTTCTTCCGCACTTCCCCCATGCACGCAGAGAAGTTTAGTTGTCTGAGGACATTTCCATTACACCTTTCTTATATAGTAATATATTAATGGAAGTATATAGAAATATGATATACCTACATCGAGGTCCATTTAATAACTCTTTCTATGCTGCATTGTAAGACTTCGCCATATCTACTGCAAATTATGTGATAAATCCTTCAACAATGTTGTCTAACTAGAAATCTACTGCACGCGTAAATTTGTTGTTAACTTGTTGTAACTACATGATATCTACAGGATTCCACTCAAGTTGTCTAATCCAATTTGTAGGATGGTTTTATTTCAGACTTAATATCCACTCCTCTAATACATGTGGGAAATCACAGAAAAATACTCCATGCAAGTCGTTGAATACATATGTGTCCAGATATTTGCGTCATGTTAACTTCAGGTTTTTGTTATCTTTCTATGAAAACTACATCTCCTTCATTTTCAACCAACTCTTTATATTTTCCTTCATTAGGTTCCATGGTCTCAACATCCCCTTTTAGATTCTCATTCTCCTAACATCTTGTCATCCGATCTGGCATTCTTTTGATGCATCTTCAGCAGATCTCATTCTCTCAATCCCATCCTGTTCCAAATGGAAACATAACCATTTGTTGATTTGTTATTATACTTTATCAGTTATCTAATCTAATCTTACGTTACTTTCATAGAGTGACCTAGGTTCAGATTTAACAAACTTCCAACAAAATCCCTCTAAAACTATCACCCCCCTTGGTAAACCAGAAGGAAACACAGTACACAAGTTGTACTACACAGTCTCACTCGAGATAGCTCTATGGGTGACTGCAATACTCAGGTGCTTGCAGCCTAGGAATGAGAGGAGATATGTGGTTATACCTTGTAATATTTATTTATTTAGTCTAACCTCTTGATTAAAGTAGTCATTCATGCATGTAGAGTATCAAATCTTAACTAAATTCATTCATCTAGAATTCAATACTTAACGACAATAGATATGCATACATTTAATCACATAACACAAGTTTTATCGTGGTTCACCCCCTCCTTAGATACATCCACAAATATCTGGCTCTCAGTATCTTTATGATGTCTTAGCAATATGTCACACCACACATGTTTACAATCTTAGATCTTACAATCTCAGCAGGCTTCCCGATCCCTTTGAGGTTAACTAGATCGCATCAGGATCCTCAACTTGTGATCTAACCCTCGGGCTCAAGTCACTTACTACTTCTCTATCTTACCATATTACAGAATAGTATAGTTCTTACAAACCTTACAAATTTCAGATTCTCCCTCTGTCCTTCACTCTCTCTGATCAGTCGCCTCCTTTATAGACCTCATGAATACTACTTATATATATTCTTAGCTCAACATCCATTACAATACATTGCAAAAACCCTAACCCTAATGTAATTAGGTCTCCCTTGCATGCGTGCCTTTCATGATTCCCTTGCACATGCTGCTTTTCCTTCCAGTTGTCCTTTCTTCCCTTCATGGTTCTCTCACCAAAAATAGCCTTTTCCCCAGACTTGGTTTGCATCCAACAGTTCTCGTAGATAGATGAACCAAACTTGATTTCCCAAGCTTATTTTTCTCCAATTGAAATCCATCCACTATATTAGGATCAATGTAACAATGAATTTCTCCTGAATCAATTAAAATAAAAACATGATGATTAATGATCTTACCTTCCACATCGATCATATTGGACTGGTACTCTTCTTTTAGATCATCTAAGGTTGCATAAATTATTCCCATGTCTTTGATTGTTGTAGGTTTTTGGATGTTGTGCACAGTCTTCACTCTGTCCTTTCTGTGTGGGAAATCCTTGTACAAGTGATCTTCTTTGCATCCCCAACATTGGATTGGTGGTCTTCCCCTTTTCCCAAGGAGTCTTATTTCTTGGATTCATCCTTAGCATACCAGTATTGATGATTTTTATTAGGCTCATTTCTATTGAAAGGAGGTTTGAATCCATTCCTCCTTTGATTAGACTTCTCCTTCTTCTTATCCTTCCAAGATTTTTGTATGGATTATCTGCCCTGGCCTTGATCATACATGTATTTAGCCTTCCTGATGGCCTCAATCAAGGTATTGGGTTCATCATACTAAAAAATTTCTTTATAAAACACTGGAATTCCACTTAAAAAACTTTGTATTTTCACCTTCTCATCATTTATAAACCCGATATACTTTAACAACCCCAAGAACTTATTCTCATATTCTTCCATGGACATGCTTCCCAACCGGAGTTCAAAGAACTCCTGCATCTTATTGTCATAGAAATTCTCTGGGAGGTACTCCTTATGAAAATACTTCTTGAACTGCTTCCAAGTGATCCTATTCTCATTAATATGTTCAAACTGATTTAGTTGGTCCCACCACATGGTATCCTTCCCATGAAAATGGTAGGTGGTAATTATGGCTTCTAGGTTTCATGAATAGTTATGTAATTGGAAATATCTCCTGATTCCAAGAAACCATGCTTCAACATCATCTTCCCTTTCCCTTTAACCATGAAAGGATGGTGGCTTGAGATTCCCCAACTCTCCTTGAAAACTGCCCATTTCATGCCTTCTTCTTTGGTGCCTAACAAGAGACACCTCTGGACTGGTTATGGAATATTCAAAAGCATAAGACCTTCTTGGTAAGTAAGGAGGTGAGTGATGCCTATGAGCTCTGCTATCACTCCTGGAATAACTGACCCTTCCACAATCATCTCTTCTTTCATGATATCTTCCTTCTTCCTATTTCTTTGAGAAATTCTTTGCTTGTCCTTGCAACTGATTTAAACTATGCAACACTCGAGCATTTATCTAAATTTTCTCTCTCATCAGACTCTCATTGTCTACCTTGTATCTATGCACTTCTATTTTCAAGATTCTTACAGTTTCTATCAATGTTTCTTGCTCCCCTCGACCCTTGCGTCCTTTGGATTTTGTCTCTAGATTACCAACTATGGTATTCTGGCCTTCGACCTCTTTATTATGGCTGGAGGCTCCCTCACCTTCTTCCATTTTGTGAATACACATTTTGAGCTGGTATGTTTAAATCCATCAATTCTAAAAAATGTGCAAGTGACCATTTTGTCAGAATTAAGCATATGATAAACAAAAATTTTCAATAATTCTACAGATCATTTCAACTCATGAAGAATATATATGAATAACACTTCCATGTTATCCTTGGGCCGATATAGAAATAAGTTCTGCACATGTTCTTCCTTCAAACCATTTTCCCAAGTGACCATGGCTTGAAACCGCAACCAAATCATTCCTTAGCACTTTTCCTTCCTCAAAACAAAATTCGGCCACTAGCCCCATTTTTACTCCGACCAAGGTCTCATAGGACCAAGGGATATGACCAATATCTTAATGGAGGAACTTATCTAGGCTGATATTGATGACCATAACCCACTGAGGAGATTGTATATGCACACAGGTTAATGTTGGGGCCTCTACCCGTAATTTAAATTTGATACAATTTTTGTTTTGAGTTTTAAATCCAATCATAGATTGGATGATCCGTATTCATTGTGGATATTGTAAAGCATAGCGATGTACCCTACCTTTGGCGGGTCCACAATTTTTATGAAATACGTCATTATAAATTTGTAATCTGTTTATTGTTTGGGACTTGAATATTACATGGAATATTAAACCAAATCTCCACCACAGATCTGTAGATATAACAATTGTTGTAGGTCTCTAGGTTGATTTATATATTTTTATTGACATAAATTGCATTATTCACTTAATAAGGTGCATCCGGGGTGCTACGTGTCAGGAATACGGAGGTGACATGTGGTCAAATTAGCTATTGATGCATGTCATAATTCCATTGGCACAAATGACCTGTCAAACACATGAAAAAGATGGATACGTGGCATGTGTATGGTGGGCCACATCACCCTATATGACATCAACATGCCACATCCCTTCCATATTCTATGACTTCATAATTTCGGGCTTCGACAAACTTTGCACCTGCACACCTCTATTCTTCCAACATTGAATTTTTAAATACTTGGAGGACACACTGATCGAAGGTCCTCATTCACTGTTTAGATATATATTGTTAACTTGAGCTCCGAGACTCCGGGCTTTGGGAGTTCTGGATTGTCCACACTCTCAATCCTTCCAAAGTGCCAAGTCTCTGGATTGCAGTATCTACTTTCACGCATCCTCCATAATCAATGGTTGATATGGACTCCGGCCTTCGGGAGTCCTCGACCCCAACTACTTATACCTTGAATACTCAGGAGTGCCAAGTCTTCGGACTACAGGATCTACTGCCACTTTTCCTCTCTCGATCAACGGTGAGGATTTAATCTACTCTTCAGAGCTTCGGGAGGTTTCACCTTCATTCCACTTCATTCCTTCCGAACTCTGAATTGGAAAATATGACGATCGCCTTTGCTCAGTTGCCCAACAATTAATGTAGTGACACGTGGTCCCACCGACGGGAGACACATGTCAGGTCCCAATTGGTACTAAGGGCTTATAAGTGGTAGAAAAACAAGTGACACATGGCATGATTAGAGTAGGTCCATGTCACCCTAGGTGACATCATCATGCCACTCCACTGCGGTGCTTTAGGACTTTGGGACTTCAGGACTTCGGGACTACAGAACTCCGAGACTTCGGGAGACTTCTCCACACTACACCTCAAATACCCCGAATGCTAAATTCCTGAATAGGATGATCTATGGACACATGTCCCCAAACACAAATAGTCTAGATTTACTCTAGAGTTCAAGACTTCAAGAGACTTTCTTCCTGGTAGCTTAAGGGATCACTTCTCCTGGAGTGCTGAATCATTGAACTGATGTGAGATCTATGACTCACACTTTCTTGTACGTAGATCAAACGATTGGAGTTTGACATTCTCCACTTTTCTTTGAGTCTTGATATGTGTTTGATCCAAGAGCCTAGATCATTCCTTGGCCAAATTCAATGGTCAGGTACTCCTCGTCATGATCTATGACATTGATTCACTCTGGGACTTCAGAGCTTCGGGGCTTTGGGCTTCCTTTATGACAAGGAACTTGAAACTGTTGAAGTAACAAAATTCAAAGAACTTGAGGGTTTAACCCCTATGTTATTTTCTCATATCTGACAGTTGTGAAGGATTCATATCCTTCCTAAATAGATCCTACATCCATCGTGGTTTCCCGAACCGCTACACTTCTTTATCTTTCAAACACTTTTAAGGTGCGCTCTCATTGCATTCTGGCACTCTGTAGCTCAATTTCTCCATGAAATTTTGATCAATCTCGCTTCACATAGTCCATCCATGCCTAGTATTGGAACCATGATCTTTGATACCAAACTGTAACATACCTAGCCACCCATAGGCTGGGCTACTCTAGTTCAATCCTTCTCTTGAACTTCTTTCTCTTACATAAACCTTTGAAATTAACAAATTTGCATAAAAGAAAGGAACTAAATAACATGCACAACAATAAACAACGAGCATACATACTCTAAACATATCAAATTCAGCGATAAATAAATACACAATGGAAATAATTCATACATAAGTAAATAATACCATAACAGAGAGCACTTATCTTTTATAGAAGAGAACCACCGACTGGCTGCATACCAAGGAAATTCCACCTAACCGTAGACACTATTGTTCCAAGTATCAACAATAATGTCACCCACGAGCCAGGTCTATGAATCCAAAAGGATGGTTCCAGAGTGTTACATGGCTTCCCAAACCAGTCAGCACTCAAGTTCTCCCATGCTTCCCAACACCCACAATAATCCAAGTACCCAACTCTTTTCGACCCAGCCTACACAAACCAAGATAATGGACCCCCATCCTTCTCTATCACACAATCTTTTAGGTAGTCCTTCTCCTTCTAGTGCTCCAGTGCAGCTGGTCCAGAATCTCTATGCTAGGACTCTCAAGACTTGAAGCTTTGAGAAAAACTGGACACAGGCCAAGCATCTCAAACATGTAGGCCTCAAATCATGGTTGGATTACACCAGCAATCTATACAACAAAAACTTCCATGGTTTATCTTCAACAGTTCGTCTTCCTTTCCCAAGCCAACCACATCCAAGGAAAGATGAGCGAGTGAAAGAAATGAATGGATTTATTCTCCATGAGAGGTGTGAACAATGAACAATTGGGTTAATGAATGCATGGGAGAAGAGTGAAGTGACCAACAACCGAACGAGGATGAGAATGGGAGTGAGAGAGAACCCCTTGAACTTTCCCCAAGAATATTACGTAACTTCTATTCTCGATTAGAAAAATGGAGAATAAAATGTAAAATAAAATGCTATAAACACTTAGCCCCTCAAGCCCTCTCTCTTGTGGAATCATAGCCCCCTATAACTCTAGTCTTTGTCCGTCTAGAAGCCAATGATGTATTTATTATTAATAATGATCAAAACATTACATTTCTTGGGAACATTGGCCTTTTAATAATTGTCTGGGCACTCTGGCCTCTCAACAGTGTAACAATACATGATTTATTATGGGGGTTCAAAACCTAGGGTGTTACAATATGTCTTAAAATTTCAAGTGTATCATTGATAGTTTCATAGTAAATAGAAAATAAAAGATGATTAAGAATTAAGTAATTCTAGCTGCCTAAGTCAAAAGGTGGCATTACATACACCTAACCTTCGAGAAAACTATCCCTGAGGTGGTAAAAAAAGTGAGGGATGATCTCTTCCTAAGGTCTCTGCATCCTCCCAAGTAGCATATCCTGGGTTATGCTTGTCCCACTGGACCTTAACTTCATCTACCATATGATTCCTGAGTGTTCAGACCTTATGGTCTAATATTCCTAATGGTTCGACCATGATGGTTCCCATGTCCGAGACCTACAATTCCTTCCAATTCAGTTTATGAGATTCGTCAGCAACATAATGACGTAGAACAAATACATGAAAAACATTATGAGTTTTATGCAAGTGGGGTGGTAGTACGAGATGCTATGCAATGGGTCCAATTCTCTCTTGGATTTTTAACAGTCATATAAATTGAGTAGAAAATATTTTCCCCTTCCCGAACTGAATGGTTCTCTTATTAGGCATGATATGCATGAAAACTTGATCTCCCACTTTATAACTTCGTTCAGTGCTATGTGCATCAACATAACTTTTTTGTCTATCCTATGATTCCTTTAGTCGTTTCCTAATATGAATCACCTATTCCTCCATCCCTTGAATCAATTATGGCCCAATTGTCATCGGTCTTCTAATCTTTCCCAACTCAATGGTGTCCTGCATGGCCTTCCATACATAGCTTCATAGGGTGGCATTCCAATGGAGCTATGCAAACTTTTATTGTAGGTGAACTCTACCAAAGGTAGGTACTTCTCCCAAAGGGTTTGATTATCCATAACATACATCCTAAGCATGTCTTCCATAACCTAATTTACTCTCTCCATTTTCCCATCTGTTTCGGGATGATATGTTATGCTTAAGTTCAACTAAGTTCCAACACTGACTACAAAGTTGTCTAAAACCTAGATGTGAATTAGGAGTCCCTATCTAGAATGATATTCTTGGGTAACTCATGCAGACAGATGACTTCACTTATAAACGCGTGCCACATTAGTGATATCATAAGTGTCTCTAACTGGAATAAAATGAGCACTCTTGGTCAACTTATAAAGTATCACAAGAATGGAATTGTGTCTTTGTGATGTGAGCGACAATCCCACAACAAAATCCATAGAAATGACTTCCCACTTGGACATAGGAACATTATGTGATTGTAGGAGACCTATTGGGTGGTGGTGGTAAGCCTTCACTTGTTGACACTCTAGGAACTTGGTGATGAAATGGACTACATCACACTTCATGCCTACCCAAAAGAAAAGTTTCTTCATGTCTGCTTACATTTTACTCACACCCGGATGTGCACCATAAAGTTCTCTATGGGATTCCTTGAGTATGATGCTTCGAATATCCCCACCTTCAGGGATGTACATCCTTCCCTGATATCTTATTAATCCATCCATTTCCAAGCTATATCCTTCATACTTTATATCTAATTTCCTCCCACTCTCGAGGGTTGAATTAACCTTTAAATACCAACTATCTCCAAGGAGTTGCCCCAACACTCGCTCCCTCATATTGACTTTTAAGGGTACCAAGGAGAATACATGCGGTTTCCTTCTCGAGGAATCCACAACCACATTCTCATTTCCCTTGATGTACAAAATTCCAAAATCATACTCACTCATAAAATCACCCCATCACCTCTTCCTGACATTGAGATCCCTTTGAGTGAAGAGATGCGTTAATCTTTCATCGTCTATTTTGAGCTCAAATATTCACTCCACTAGATAATGCCTCCAAATATTTAGAGCTAGCATTACAATTGCCAACTCTAAATCATGAGTAGCATAAAGCTCGTCATGTTTCTTCAACTTTCTTGATGCATATTCTATCACTCCCCCATCCTGTATTAGCACGACCCCTAATCCTTGCTTCGATGAATTTGTGTATACTGTGAAGTTTTTTTTCCATATCCGACACTCATAGAATTGGTGCACTGGTTAGTAAAATCTTAAGATTAATGAATTCAGTATCGCATTCCACTGTCCATTCATACCTGACCCCCTTACGCTGCAAGGTGGTGATGAGTTTCGCTATCTTAGAGAAACCTCCAATAATAACCAGCTAGCCCCATGAAGCTTCTCTCCTCATGATCATTTTTTGGCACTAGACATTCCATAATGGACTTCACCTTTTCTAGGTCCACAGAGATTACTTCACTGGAAATGATATGACCTAAATAGTGAATATCTTTCTGGACAAAAGAGCACTTCAAAAACTTGTCATACAATTTGTTCTCTCTAAGGAATGACAAAACCACTTGCAAGTGTTCCTCGTGTTCTCTTTCGTTCCTGGAATAAATGAGGATATCATGCAGAAAGACCTATACAAAGTGGTCTAAGTACCTCCAGAATACACCATTCATGAAACTCATGAATATTTATGGTGCATTGGTCAAACCAAAAGGTACTACAATGAACTCGTAATTCCCAAACTGAGTTTGAAAGGAAGTTTTTGGAATATTTCCTTCCTTAATCCTTAACTGGTGATACTTTGATCACGGATCAATTTTTGAGAAAATTGTTACTCCTTTCATCTGATCAAATATATCATCTGTCTGTGGCATTGGGTACCTATTTTTCATTATAGCACGATTCAAGTCCCTATAATATATACAAATACATAAGGAACCATCCTTCTTCTTGACAGAAATTACTGGTGCACCCCAAGGTGAGACACTAGGCCTTATCAGCCCTAAGTCAAGTAGTTCCTTCAACTTCATCTGCAACTCACAAAGTTTTGGCGCCATCATCCTATACGGTGTCTTTGAAATTGGCTCTGCATCGGGTTTTATCTCAATGGTAAAATCAAGCTCCCTCTCAAGAGGTAACCTTGACAACTCTTTCATAAAAACATCCTCAAACTATGAAAATAATGGATACTGATCCATGGAGGGTCCTTTCCTTTCATTTACTTCTTCCACTACATATAATCAACAACCTTGACTCATACAATGTTTAACCTTCATGGTCAAGATAAAGTGTACAAACACCTTCCTCCGTACACCCTAGATCTCTACTGACCTTCCTTCATCATCAACATAAAGCACCCTTTTCATAAAACAATCTACCATAGCTCGATGGGATTCTAGCCAAACCATTCCAATGATTAGGTCATACGTCCCTAGAGAAGTGAAGTACACCTTCAACCTAGTAGTCCACACTCCCCGGTATACTCAACAATTATTGACTCTAGGTCCTATTGATTTTTTTCCCCCGAATCCATCTTGAATTGTTTAAAGTAACCATGATCGTAGGCTACCAACCCACACTTTTATAATGCACAAGGTGAAATGAAACTATCTGTAGCACCAGAATCAAATAAAATTTTAACATTGACGTGATTTAGTGTACTTGATGACTCCACCATAGTGGATTGATTCTCTACCTAGAGGTTATTAACATCTGCATAAATCTGGTGGCTACTACTTGCTCTTCCCATCAGGACCTTTCCTTCTCTATGCACAAATCATGCTTGTGACTGTGGACAATCACATTGGTAATGAGGTCCTCTGCACCCCCAACAAGTAACCTGGGGTGGAACTTGGGTGCTTCCCTTTGAAGGCCTCTGTAATGAGTTCCTTCCCCTAGAGCCCCTACCCCTACTTGCTGCTCCTTGAGAAGGTCGTGGACCTTCCTGTGTCGTTGGTGATGAGTGGGATGCTGCACTCGATGCCATTGAAATACATATTGTAACTTCTCTAGGTGTGACTCTATTTCCATAAGGAGGTGGCATAGAGATTCCCCCCCTAGAGAAATTCCTAGGGGCCTTCCCCACAAATCCAATATGTTGTGGAATGGTTGATCTCATACCTCTGTTTAATCTCATATGCTCCTTCATGTAACGAGCATTTTCAACTACTTTAGCTACTGACGATTATTTCCACATCCGTACCATGGACCTTATCTTAGGGTTTAATCCATACATAAAACATTCTTCTTTTCATTGATTAGTATCCATGTATAAGACATATTTTACTAACTCCATGAACCTAATATCGTACTCTTCCACGGTCCTGTTTCCCTAAACTAGAGCATGGAATGCTTCTGCCTATTTTTCCTTGTAGTAAGCAAGAAAATATTTCCTCTGGAACCTTTCCTAAAAAATATCCCATGAGACGGTGTTTGGGGTAAGGTGAAACTCCCTCTCTAGATTACCCCAATAGTTTAAGGCACTTTCCCTTAACTAAAAGATCACTATCTTTGCCTTTGATGTGGAAGTATAGTCTCTTAAGGAGAAACATCGCATCATTCCTTCCAACCAAGCCTCTTCACGTTCACTTGCACGACCCCCAGAAAACATTGGGAGTTTGATCTTATGTATTTCTCTGGTGATGTCCCCTAGTGGAGGTCCTCCCTTTGATTCCCTCAACGCTTCAGGGTTACCCACTCCAGATGGTGGGGGTTACACTTCGAAATCTGTTGAATGAAATCCCTTTAATATCTCAGTAATAGCCTCTAAGGAGCACAAAATGAGAGCTAATTTAGGCGATGGTGGTGGCAGTGTCAACATTGGTGGTCCTTGAGACGATTCCCCTCAGCCTCGATTTCCCTGAGTCCTAACCATGTTGACTGACTCAATCTCTACATTCAACCAAAGAATATTATAAAAGGTTTAGGGAATTATAGGTTTTACTCAAACTTATACATGAAAACATAAGGTCAGGCGTAAGTTTCTTTATACTTGTTTGTAAATAGACATTACTCCCATAAGGTAAGTGGTTAAAGGTCAGAGTCAAAAGATTCTAAGGTTAGTAACTTCGTCTGGGTAAGCTACTAACTCTCAACTTTCTAGCTATGCTAGTGCTACATTGTACTTGCCAATTACTCTAACTTACATGTTTGATCAAGCATCTAACCCTTCCATATATTAACATGCACCACTCATATTAGTCACCCTTATCATATTTTTAATTATAATACATCTAATATCATAAATTATCAATTTATTAATCATTAGAATTAATTTACATAGATCAATTATCTTTAATTAATTCATCAACATTAATTAATTTGTTACTCTTCCATTAAAATATAATTATGATTCCTATAAATTTAATCCTTATATTATATATAACCCCCCCCTTTTTTACAACTATATATATAAAGTGTTTTATTGTAAATCCGTTTTTTATAAATGTAAATCCCTTTATACATATGTAAGCCCCTTTATTAAATATATATTAACAATAAATTTATATATATATATATATATATATATATATATATATATATATATATATATATATATATATATATATATATATATAANATATATATATATATATATATATATATATATATATATATATATATATATATATATATATATATATATATATATATAACCATAATTTATTCATTATGTAGCTATATAATTCATTAATAACAAAATATTTAATTATTTTAAACTTTAGTTAAAAAAAAATAAAGTATTAATATTTAAAAATAAACTTTAAATTTTAACCTTTTAATATATATATATATATATATATTTTATAAAAACTAAAGTAATTTTATAAAAAATTAAAATAATTAAAATTTATATATAAATTAAAACAAAATAAATGAACGACGAAATTAAAGTGGAAAAGGACACATGAGGAGCTTGGCGGTTGACACAGAGTCTGCATGAGGCCCACGTGTCCTCCCACTCATTGTCAAAAGAAAACAAAACAGAACAAAAAACAAAACCCTACCCTCCTTGCCTTCACTTGAGCATTCACGCTCTAGCCACTCCCTCTTTCTCTGCAAGCAACTAAGGGTTACTGGACTGGATTCAAGGGCATGTCCTTGGCTCCATGGCCGGCTGCACGTATGGTATGGAAAATTATCTCTACAATCGAAATTGATAAGAGGGGGGGTTTATGTCACCTTTACGATGGGTAGGAGGTCGTCTGCACTAGCATGGAGGGATTACATCCTCCTGAGATTTCTCCTTATGGATTGGATCTTGTGAGGATCTTGTTTCTCGGGCTTATGCATCCTCTCTGACGCTCAAACTTGAAGCTTCATTCATGTTGCAGGATTGGCTCTTGTGAGGCTCTTGGCGCTTGGGCTTACGCTTCCTCTCTGGCGCTTAAACTTGACACTTAATGCATGTTTTAGGCTTGGCTCTTGTGAGGCTCTTCACACTCGGGCTCACACATAGTGCACTCTATTCCCATGTGGGATATTCCCTTAGATCACTTCTTGGAGATGTGCACAATGATTAACAGGCCCATGGGATCACCTCTTGGCGGCCTGATGTTTGAGTGTATGTGTTTCCTTTGTGGCCGAGTTCAGATCTGGTAGGTTAGGGGACACATTTGTAATCTGTTGGAAAAATTGTTGGCATATCCATTTGAGGTCAGTGGTTCTATTCTCACAGTGGCCAGTTCATAGCAGATTTTTAAGAGCTTCAACGTGGCTCCTCCCTTGGTCTCATGTGTTGAACTATGGTGTGTGATATGTATTGCTAGTGCTTAGCTCATGGAATTTGATAGCTAGTGGAGATTGGGCCTACGACCAAGAATGCTTTTTTTTGAGACGCTTAGTGCATGCAAACCCATGGGCTTCCTCGTGGTGTCTCCCTTGGTCATGGCTTGGCGCTTGGATTTGTTGCTTCAACAGTTGATATTATGTGTTGTCTTGCAGACTTGATAAAAACAAAATTGTGTTTTTTTTGTTTTTATTTTTAATTTTATTTAATTTATTATTATTATATATATATATATATACATATATTATATATAATTTATTTTTTTTGCATCTAACCCTTATTCATGATGTCTCTATCCCTTGCAGGTTCAAGTAGAGGTTCTTATGAGTTTGCAAGTGGGATAAACTAGTAATAGGTGGCTAAGACCATAGGTGGGAAGGGTGGAATAAGTATCTTCTCTATTTTATCCTCATCTAAATTTGGAATTAGTGTTTGCGGTGTTTTTAGGGTGATTCCCAGTTCTAGACTATGCTCAAAATCTGGGTTGGTTCTGATTGTTTAATGGCCCTTCATAAAAAAATTATGAGTTATTTGTATTTATGGTTACAGTGGTTAGGTTATGTCCCAAGAGTGGTTAGGTCCTAGTCCTAGTTTTGGAACTGGTCTCTGATACCATTTGTTAGGCCCTCTATTTCAGGGCCTCAAAATATAATTATCTCCTTCAAAATATAATTATCTCCTACTGTAATGATTCTTTCATGTAAGATTTTTTTTTTTTTGTATATATGAAGTAAAATTTATATTAATGAAATATCTGCTAGTAAGAAGTTTCATTTACAACAATTTAGTTTAGAATTTTCTTTATGCAAGGAATAAACTGGTAAATAGACAACATAATAACAACATATCAACTAGTAAAATACATACCTTGACCTGCAGGTTTTGGTTGATTTAGACCCTTGCTCCTTTGTTCTTGTTCTTTCCCAAACTGCCCAAAACTAAATATTTACCTCCCAACCATCTAGGAACATCCTCTTTGAATCCCTAGCTCCAGGAATCCTTGTGGTTTCCAGGCCCTCAAGCCCAAAATATCCAACAACAGTAATTCCCAAGTAAAAGTCCCCCAAAAACATTTCTCCTTCCAATATCCTCCTCCCATTATTCTTCTTTTAGCATTTCCCAAAAATAAAAAGACCCTCTTCCCAGTCCTCTCCCCTCTTCCTTATCCTCCTCTCTTGAATCCCCCTCTCTCATTCAATTCCGCAACTGCCTTATCCCCTCATTAATTCCTTCACCTACCATAAAATAATAAAATAGTAAAAAGATTCAATTGTATTTATTTTAATAATTAATTTAATTTAACTTAACAAACTATGATCAATAAAAATCAATTGGGATGTTACATACAACACAACATGGATGAAACCTCACACATTAGAGACAACAATTATAATGGTCAAAAGGGATAGAGAAACTCCATATTTGATGGCCATTGTTATTCTCATAAGTATGGATTAGCTCACATTGATGTGGGAAAGAGTTATTCTAGAAAAAGGCATTGGGATGCCAATAAAGGTAGATCAGGAGGAAGTGTTTCCACAGAGTTTCCTAGCAACAAGAATACTTTGGTAGAGTTGTCTAGTACTGGCACATAGTCAAGTGTCCCAAACAAGAAGAAGAGGAACAATTCTTAGAGTTATTTGAATGAATAATTTAATAAGGCTAAGTCACCTCCTTTGATGGAGAGTGTTATAACCATATGTTTCATAGGATCAACTGGTGACTGGAAATTTTACCTCTAGTTGTATTTGTATTGTAAATAATATTCCATTCTGCAAATGATTTACAAAAAATAATAAAAGAAAAGAAAAGAATAAAAGAAAAAGAAAAGAAAGGAAAAGAAAAAGAATAAAAGAGGGTATGAAAAGAAAAATGATAAAACCCCATGCAATAAGAATGGCTTCATTCATACAGTCTAACCATGGTCAAGTCCTTTGAATTTATGCTGATGGGATTAGTGAATAAAACTTGTATAAACAGTTTAATCTTAGCCAAGGTATATAGGTTAGTGAATAAATTTGATCAAACAATTTAAACTTTATTAAATATTCCCAGGCTAGAGTAATTCTTAAACCTAATAGTATAATCTGGGTTAAATTTGCTAGGTGAATAGATTAGGACATAGGTTAGTTTTCCTTCCTTTCAATAAAAAAAACATGAAGTTGGTTGAATTCTTGGATTTGAGTTAGAAATGTTGTATTCTAACCCCTTGGTGACAAAAATGAAAAAGGTGAGTAGCGCAAAAAACCCATAAAAGGGCATTATCCTAAGTTTTTGTGATATTAAGTGATCAACGATCTATGTTAAAAGGCATGCTTAGATCAACGAGAGAGAAAAAGGCACTCAAATCTATGGTTGACAGATGATATCGTACCCCCCCATCATTCTGTCTTTAACGGTGGGGGGGGGGGGGG
>ML777683.1:180181-200493 GCA_009831015.1 Picea engelmannii
GAGTAAATTGCCAAACCATTTTTTTCATACCACCTCTCTTATATGACCTCGCACTCCACTATCTCTACCTACACGTCACTTTCCATTACCCCGCCGACATACCACACCCCACTCACCCATCGCCTATCACATCCCATCCATGTGTTATCCACTCACTGCCCTCCATATCACCTTTATACACCCGTTACCCATTTATTACCCTCCACCTCATCCCCGAGATACTCATTGGCAAAAGAATGTGGGCAACCATGACCGTTAGCCTACTGACATGTCATCCAATTTCCCAACGGACATTCGTTCATTCTCATAATTTAGTTTTTTCACCATTACCGCACTATTCACGATCCAAATGAAACCATACAACACCATTATCTGTTCTTCTAAATAGACATCTGTCATTAATGCCTGGTAAATGCAGCTAAAAATCTTTTTTTCTAGGTATCAGTCTGTTCAATGGCACCTAAATCCAAATAATCGAAGATCAAAGAAAATCCATTCCTCCCACCTCTCGTCGACCTGGATCGGATACCTCTGGCTGACAAAGATTACTTGATTGGAGAGCCAAAGTACGAATTCGACTTCTTTGAATTGCACTTTTGTCTCAAAGATACCTTCCTCAACCAGAGTGACAAGATTGGACTTTGGGAGTCCAATCTCCCATTGTATCGTTTCCCCCAAATATACCATTTCCCCGACTTCACCCTCAAGTTCCAGGTGCACTATATTCCCAATTAGAGAGCCATTGTTTCATCATCTGGAGATACCCTTTTCACCATTACACCCGAAACCATTGACCAGATGATGCAAGTACCCAAAGTCAAATCCCTTTCCCGTTTTACAATTGAAGTTCTAACCGAAATGTAATAGAAGTTGTCTTTTCCCTAGAGAGCGCAAATATTTGAGCTTTTCCTCCCTGAGAGTGCCCAATTACCCAAGCAAAATCCCCACTACCATTCCTCCATTTTCTCAGTAAAAGGTAACCAAGTCATTTCCTCCCTATGATGTATGCTTAGATATTATTCAGACGAGTGGGTGGACGAACCCATCCTAGGTTTATTTTCCATTTTCTCCAACCAAGAGAAGTCCACCACCCAATTCAATTTCAGCCAATTTCTGGCCGATAACATTCACGAGAAAGTCTTCAATTTTCCTACATAAGGCATGTTCATGTATTCATCAATACTTGCATACATGTTCATATTTTTCCAATCAGACAAGTTTCCTTTCTTCCTGCAAAAGCTCGACCAAGATGGTAATCCATAGTCGGTCACATATTGGACATCATTACTGAGAAATAACTCATATGAGTTCAATTTTAAGAAGTTCATAGACCATTTTTACCACCCAGTGGTAAGCATGCTAAGTGGAAGGAAAGAACCCAGAATAAATGAAGAGATTCAAAGGCTCCTGCACCTATCAAACCTTACTAAAACACAATATTGGTACCTATACTAGGATCACACAGAGATCAGATTTTACGGATGTGAGCTAGCCCCCTAAAAGCTTCCCAAGTACTTGTCTATCGGGATATTCTCTCTAGAATATATCAGGCAGATGATTAATTCAAATGACATTCATTGTGTGTATTTTAAGAAAAAAAACAACTCAAGATCAGAGGTCAGATTGGATCTTTCATCTGCAACAACAGAGCTACAGGGGAAGAAGCCAACAAGCTATTGAAATAAATGAATTTCAGCCTCAGTTTCTCTTGGCACTATGATCCATGTGGGATTATTGCAAAAACCAGATTAAGGAATACAATTTCCCCATATGCTCACATACCCAAACCAAAAATTGAGAAGTTCATGAGCTAGACAGAGTGGGAGGATAAAAATCTGATAGACATAGAACAACAGTCTCCACCTACCAGTATTTCACAGACCACTACTCCTCAAGTACCAGTAGAGAAGAGGCCCATATAAGAGGTATCTCCCTCATTCACTGAAGTCTCAGTAGAGGATTTCCAGGTTTACAGAAAGAGGCCCAAGACCAGTCATACACATGATAGGTCTGGAGAAGAAGAGACTCATTCCACTACATTAATGGAAGGAGAACATTCACTATTTTCCTCAGGAATCCAACAAATAATGTCCACCTCCTCGTCGAAGAAGCAAATTGATACAACATTGACAACCAAATCTTCACATGAGCCTGCAGGACTCAACGTTTTTTAGAAGTATAACTTAATCAATAAGAAAAATGAGATGTTGAAAAATAGTACCTATGCTCAATTATAGAAGAAGACATCTACAACCCAACAAAGGTGTCTCTCTGTTTTTGATACAGAGAATGGGAGAATTCACATGGCATACTTGCAGGCACATGTGTCTCAACCCAAAACAATTTTTGATTATAAAAGGTCAATGTTTGAGTTTGATGATGCAGAAGTGCACCCAGCTGATCAGATGGATATACACAGACATACTAGAGAAATGATTTTCTCCACCCTATCCAACACCTCCACGACTACTGCAAAGTTGCAGGTTTCCTTGAACAATGTCCAGACTCAGTTGAAGCTGGAAAATGTCTCTTCTTTGGAAAAATATAATAAGATAAAATCTTTGAAAGATCTGGTACTCAAAATTGGATATGATCCATCCAATGTCAAAGCAGCAGAAGAGCTCATAAAAATGAAGAACGCTGACATAGCCTCCCTGAGGAAAAAATTGAAAATTTCTGCTACAAAAGACCCACAGGCTAAAGAAATGGCTGAGACTGAAGGCCATAAAGAGGAAATGGTGAAGATGATCATGGAGCATAATGCTCAGATTAAAGAAATGGAAGTCAAGCTGCAAAAGTTAGTTAAATAAAATGAGAAGAATGTGTCAATGGAGGTCATACCATTTAATTCATTTCCCATTACAGGTATCAGTACAACAACAACAACCACCACAATAGAGGTTCCAACAACAACCTTAGTAACAACCACAGATGCTTCAGAAAAACTAGCAAATTCCATGCAAGACATGTCTCTATAGGAACATGAAATCAAAAGACTGCAGGATGAGATCAATAACCTCCAAAAGTTGAAGTCCACTTTCCAATCTAGTTACAATACAGAGATGCATACAACACAGAGACTCAAGCAAGAATTGTAGAAGCTACAGAAATAAACAGTCACGGCCAAAACACTTTCAGAGCCCAAGGGAAATATTTGGATGTACATCTTCAAATCCATGACAGAAATTTGGCCACTTATATAGATTGTGTTTGAGCAACATGAACTAATACAAAGAAACAAACATGCCATTGATAATATCAAAGGACAACTAGGAGAAAGGCCTACTACGGAAAATGAAATCATAAAATTCTTGAATTCCAAAACAAAAGAGGACCTAGAGGACTTGGATATTGAGGATAGAACAAAAACTATCCTTGAGGTCAAGAAAGTTTTGGCCAAGAGAGGATTAATGCTGCAACTTGAGGATAGGTCCCAAGCAATGGACATTGGAGTTCAAAGGTTTTTCAGCAAAATGGATTTACTACATAAGAAGGGGCTACTAGGGTTACTTGTGATCAATGAAAAGTTGATTACCCTCTCAGACTACAAACAAAAGATCATCACAGTGGCAAAGGATGGTTCTAAGTTTGTAGGGATACAGGGCAATTTCACTGGTAAATCATTTTTGGGGACTTTGTAGTTGGACCTCAACATCCAACATGAGATCAAGTACATCTTCATCAACAAGCCCACCTTCACCAAATACACAGAGATGGATGAAGTTTACTAAAGCTTACTCAAAATCACCATACCTAGTCAAAAGAAATGGGATGACCTGTGTACTCTGATCGAGAAATGATGAGGTGTACCTCTAAGTCAGCACATGGTACAATCATAATCAAGTAAAAGATGAATTACCAACCACTTCCTCATAATCAACATCAAGGACTCGAGGATCATTTAGAATTCCTATCTTTTTGTAAAATGTAATCTAGTTAGTTAGATTTTATCTCCACCATATCCTGATCATTAATGACAAGATCAATTGTAATTTTTCTATAAATACTTCAGAATTTGAAGTATTGAGGGTTGGTCTTTATGCCCAAGCAAGTTGTAATCTGTAATCTTTTTGAAGAGATGTACCAGTAATAAAAAGGACGATTAACAGGATTCCTGCATGTTTATGTTGGTGATGTTTACTTCTCTTTGTTAAATCGTTTAATTATCATTCTGTTTTCTTTCTACGATCATTTAAAAGAAGTTTAAGTGCGTAATTTATCTCGAACACTATGTTTCTGGATTCTAAAGATCTGAATGTTATTCTTCTGATATTATTATAAAGGAATTCTTAAATGCTTCTTTATTTTAATTGACTATCTCATATGTTTCTTTCTTTCCATCACTTTAAATCTAAAAGATCGAACATTTGCATTACCTTGCCCTGCGAAGAAACCTTATAAAATCTGTTTTCTGATCTCAAACCTTAACACGAACCCCATAGGCCAATGAACATGTAAGCCATATTTCAGCCATATTTATTAAAACAAGGCAACACACTATTATCATTTAAACTAGCCTAATATCTAAACTCAAACATATCTAAATCATACATAGAGATCCCTCTCTGAAACTGGCAGGGCTAGATCCCAGTTTAGAAGTGGTTGGATAAGTTACCTTTTCTAAATTTCTTCTACCTCCTAACAAGCTCTGGGAATTTACAAAGCATTAACATAGTGGCGACAATACTGGGGAGCAAACAAACTTTCCATCCTACGATTTCTTTCCCCTAGATAAAGAAAAAATTATTTCTGAACAAATCATAAAATCTAACTTACAAAGAGATAAATGTTCAGAGGTTGTTAAATTTTGTATATATTAGTTTAGGTTTCTTAATATTTAAAGTTCTGGCTCCTAAAAGAATTCATACTATATCTCATCCTGACCCAGAACCTGCAATCCCAGTAGACGATCTAGAAAATTTACCCAGAAAGAAAAATACTGTAGAAGGTTTCGGGAGTCACAATCCCCTTCATAGGTCCACTTCTCTCCCAGAAAAGCTTGTCGCTATCCAGGATCTTGAGTTTGACATATATTTTGAGCAAAGCCTGTTCTGAACCAAATCTGACAGCTTTGTAAGTGAAACATTCCTAGATCAATCCATCTTACAACCCAGGACCCCTGAAATACTTTCTCCCAGAGCAGAATTTGATCAAGGCTTTCTTCAAGAATTCAACAAGTTAGAGGATATAGTAGCAAATATTGATCAATCTTTGTACCAATCTCACTTTCAACATTCTGTAGAAATTTCTACCTTGACTATTGCTGCAACATCCATCAAACATCAGATAATTCACTCTACATTTCCCAACCCTACCTCTTATACTTCTTCTATCACTTCTCCCCCAATCACACAAGTTGTTGTTCAGCCTCCTCCACCAATCATTGAAGCAAGATATGATCCCTTGGTGTTGACCGCTCCCTTACATCCCATGCCCCAGAATTATCAAACCAAACTTCCTCAATTTGATGGTATTGGACCTCTTAATGCACAACAACATGTTGATAAGATGAATGATTATTTTGATTTGCAGGAAGTCAATGAGGCAGATGTCTAGACGAGGATTTTTGCATAGAGTTTGACCAGAGAAGTCAATAAATGGTTCAAATCTTTACGCCCTACTACCATAGTTGACATTGCTGCTTTTCAACAGATTTTTCTCGACATATGGGAGGTAAAGAAAAATCCTCTCTAGATTTTATCAGAATATGAGAATATCAAAAGGAATCAAGTGGAAATAGTCCAGGATTGCTACATTCATTTCAACAATATCTATAATGCAATTCCAGCTGATATCAAGCCTCCCTAATGTTTTTCCTTAATCAAATTACTTGATGGATTTGATGCTGATATGTCATATCAAATAAGGGAAAGGAATTCTATCACCCTAGAAGACATGAAGAAAAGTGCAATGAGCATGGAAGAAAATCTATTAGCTAGAAGAGCCAGGCAAAGAACAAAGAGAAGGGTTACAATCAAAGAAGAGCCTTCCACGTCTTCTTCAGATGCTAAACTAGATTCGATAGTCAGAACTATGGAGAGAATGATGGAAAGGCTAACCATCGTTGACAGGAATCCACCCAGGAAAAATCATCTTTCTCCTCAGATCAGAAATCTAAATTTAAGAAGGAATCCTCCCCAAATAAGACAGAGGGAACCCAGAGACCAAAGAGAGCAAACAGGGCCTGATCAACATATTAGACCACCTCTTAAGGAAAAATACGTTGATGAGGATGAATAGATAATCGAAGAGTTGGATGATGTTCACATAAACCTCATGGGTGTCCATGACAATGATTCTATTTTCCTTACTCAAGAAGAACAATAGATGTTTCTCCTCTTGCAAACATAGGTAAATGAGGAAGAAGAGGAAATAAAATAATAAGCCTTTGAGAATTCTATAATGGAGGTCCACAGACAGTATAATTTGAGAAGCAAGAAGACCAATGACAATTCTACAAAGAAGGCTGTTGAAACAAAGAAAGCAACTAAGACTAGGAAAACCTCTGATGCTTCTCCCAAGAAAGTCCCTGAGAAGGATAATTTTGAATCTTCTGCAAAAAGAAATCCTGAAACTTCACAAAGAACAACACAAACCAGGGTTGCATCAACAAGTCAGCCAAGTACTTCTGCATAGAGAACTGTAACCAAAAAACTAGAAATGTAGGGTCAAAGAAGAACTTCCACTACTTCTAGTATGGAAGGGGAATTAGCCAAATTGAATATTCCTATTCCCATGTTTGAACTAATAAGAAAAAATGCTTATAGATCATGGGTGATCAAGACATTGAGCATTGAACCAGAAATAGGCATAAAGGCATTAAATATTGGATCAGGAGCACACACAGACACTGTAAATCTTACTTATGATCAACCTGAGTTGTTGTTTGGTCCTGAAGTTGATGGACAAAATGATAATGGTTTCGTACATCCTTTCTACATCAGTCTGAATATCCATGACAAGGCCTTACATAATGCCATGCTTGATTCTTGTGCCTCTCACAATCTGATGCCCAAAGCTGTGATGGAGAAATTGGGGCTTGATGCCACCAGACCCTACAAAGACTTGCATTCTTTCAACTCTAGCAAGGTCAAATGTATAGGGCTAATTAAAGATTTGTGTATCACCTTGGCTCAAATTCCAGCAAAAAGCATGGTGATGGATATTGTGGTTGCAAACATTCCTCTGAAATATGGTATGTTGTTATCTAGATCTTGGGGAGCTAAGTTGAAGGGCACTTTGTAGTTAGATATGTCTTATGCCACTGTCCCAGTATTTGGACAATAGAGAAGACTGTACATAGACACTTTGATGAAGTATATGGTCAACAGTCAGGAAAAACCACAAAACTACCCATTATACTATGTCCACTATGATCTAGATTCATTCATATTATACAACAATGTTGACTTGGATAATCAAATTGCACAGTTAGAAGACGATGCATCTAGCCTGAAGGAGAATAAAAAAATCACCGAGGAAAGTAAATTTGTGACATCAAAAAGTGATGAAACACCAGAATATCTCTGGAGTATGGATTTTGATGGAGCCATGAGCAAAGAGGGAGCTAGAGGAGGGGTGTGGATACATAATCATAAAGGAAGGTATTATGAAGGTCACTCCTAGAAATTAAATTTTCATTGCACTAATAACATAGTTGAGTATGAAGCATTGATGCTCGGCCTCAAGCTATTTAAGAAACATGGTGCCAAAAGGATTATGGTAAGATGTGACTCTGAACTAGTTGTCAAACAGATTAAAGGTGAGTATTCTACAAAACATCCTAGAATTAGGGCTTATAGAAATGTTGTTTTAGAGTTTCTACAATTTTTCACTGAAGTTGACTTGTAGGTAATGCCTAGAGGCCAGAACATACTGGCAGATGGATTGGCTACTTCGAAAACCACATGCAAAATACTTTTCAAACCAAATAACCAATACACAGTAGAGGTGAAGTGAAGATCGATTGTTCTAGATAACATTAGGTACTGGCATGTATTTGGAAACGATGAACAAATTGAGGATTTCTTGCAATCTAAGAATGATTTTGAGTGTACAAATATTGATTTGGATAATGATGATGATAGTGTAGATAAATCAGACTTGGAGAATGATAATTAAAATATATCAGATTTAGAGAATGTTAGTGTAAATAAAGTAGATTCAGATGAAATAAATGAAAAAGATGAAGAATCAAACATTTTACAATTGAAGAATAACATTTTACCTAGAGGGTCAGTTCCTTTAGAAGACCTGTTTGATTTGAACGATGTAGCAAAAAATCCAAAGATAGAACCCGCTGGCAGAGAAGTCGAGGAATGTAATATAAGAATAGAAGAAAAACCCAAAATGATTAAACTATCTAAATCTTAACCTCTAGAGAAAAAGTAGAAATGTATCGATCTATGAAAAGAATTTGTAGATGTATTTGTCTGGAGCTATGGAGATTTAAAATCTTACGGCACCAGTATCATACAACATAAAATCCCAATAAAAGAAGAACATAAACATTTCAGACATAAACTTAGGAGAATCAATCCAAAGTTACTTCCCCTGATAGAAAAATTGATTAAAAATATGTATGATGCAAAAATAATAACTCCTCTAAGACTTTCAAAATGGGTTTCTAATCTAGTTCCTACCAGAAAGAAGACTGGTGAAACCAGGCTTTGCATTGATTTCAGAAACCTAAACAAGGTTTCCCTCAAAGACAACTATCCTTTGCCTAAAATGGATCACATCTTACAAAAGGTAGTTTTGGCCAGTAGGATCTCTTTACTAGATGGTTTTTTGGGCTATAACCAAGTCCTTGTCCACCTAGATGACCAGGAAAAAACAACTTTCACCACAACCTGGGGAATTTTCATGTACGTGAAAATGCCCTTTGGTTTGATGAATGTTGGAGCCACTTTCCAAATAGCAATGGATATTTCCTTTGTGGATGAGATTGGTAGGTTTATAGTCATATATTTAGATGATGCTACTGTCTTCTCCAAATCAGATGAGGAACATTTAAAACATCTCAAACGAGTGTTTGAGAAGTGCAGAAAGTTTGGGATTTCATTGAATCCCAAGAAAACTCTTTTTGGTTTGGAAGAAGGCAAGTTGTTAGAGAATATAATATCTAAACATGGAATTAATATAGACCCCAGTAGAATAGAAGCCATCCATAAATTAGACCACCCTAGGAACATCAAAGAATTGCAATCATTCATTGGTAAAATAATTTTTCTGAGGAGATTCATACCCAATTTGGCATAACTCCTTAGGAACATCACAAATATGATAAAAAAATACACCAAAATAAAATGGAACACCGAGTCTAAACAATCCTTTGAGCAGGTTAAACACACACTTACACAAGCCCCTATGTTGATCAGTCTAGATTACACTAAGGATTCCTATTTGTTTTATTTTTCCTGAGAACACACCATTGCAGTAGTTTTACTGCAAAAAAATAGTAAAGGGCATGAACAACCCATATCCTTTTTCAGCAGGTCACTGAGATATGTTGTGCTGAATTATAATATAATGGAGAAACATGCTTTTTCCCTGGTAAAAGAAATAAAATATTTTAGGGTTTATATTCTCCATTCTCATACCATTGCTTACGTTCCAAATGCAATGGTGAAGGATATCCTGACTCAGGATAACCCTGATGGCTGGAGAGGGAAGTGGATTATTGTTATTCTGGAATATGATATATAAATAAAACTCACTAAACTGATCAAGGGTCAGGGTTTGGCCAATTTGATGGTTGAATCCAATTTTCATGCTTTAGACATTAACTTTTTGGTTGCAGTTGATGAGAAGGGAGAGTAGACGACTCCAAATATAAAAGAGGTATTCTTAAATTCTCCTTGGTACGTAGACCTCATTTTTGTCCTACATAATTTACAAGCTCCCCCTGGTCTAACTAAGACTAAAGCCAGATTCTTGAAACTAAAAGCATTGAAATTTTGTATTCTAGATGGAAACCTTTACTGGAAATATCCTGGAGGTATTTTTCTTAATCTCTTATTAAAAGATGAATTTGACAAGGTATTGCAGGATTTCCATGAAGGATATTGTGGCAGACATCTAATTTGGAAGACCATGACTAACAATATCCTCATAGTTGGTTTTTACTGGCCCACCTTGTTTGTTGATGTGCATCAAAACGTCACCTCCTGCCACAAATGACAAGTTTTCAAGGGTAAAAGGAAAATTTTTCCTCTACCCCTGAAACCCATTTCAGTTGAAGCTCCATTCCAACAATGGGGTTTGGACTTTATTGGGGATATACATCCACCCTCTTCAGGTCAACACAAATGGATCCTCACGGCTATGGACTACTTTACCAAGTGGATCGAAGTTATACCCTACAGGCAAGCCACTGACTTTGTCATGATTAAATTCTTGGAAAATAATATCCTGTCTCATTTTCTGTTTCCTAGGAAGATCATAACTGACAACGCAGGGGCCTTCAAAAGCTATTAGAGTTTTGCAGCAAATACCAGATTACTCTGGGTCACTCCACAACTTATTACCCTCATGGAAATGGGCTAGTTGAGTCCTCCAATAAAAGTTTGGTGAATATCATTAAGAAGACGCTACAAGAGAACAAGAAGTCCTAGCATAACAAGTTGGTTTTTTCACTCTGGGATGATAGACTGACCACCAAAAGATCGATTGGTATGTCTCCATACCAGTTGGTATATGGAACTAAGGCAATTTTCCCTACTTATTTGGGAGTCCCTGTTATGAAATTGTTGCAAGAAGTACAAGCGGAGCCCAATGATACCCAAAGGAGGATAAATCAGATGATCCAATTATAGCAGTCTAGAGAAGAAGTGTATAACAAGACCCAAGTTATCCAGGAAAGAATCAAAAATATTTATGACAGGAGAACTAAAGAGGATGATTTTGAGTAGGGTGATTTGGTACTGAAGTGGGATTCCAAGAATGAGGATAAGGGTAAACATGGAAAGTTCGATAGTTTGTAGAAAGGACCTTATATCATTTAGGAATTCAGAGGAAATAACTCTTTTTTTCTCAAGGACAGTGAAGGAGAAGATCTGTCAGGAGGACCCATAAATGGCAGGATGCTTAAACATTATGTTCCATAGGAATAAAGATCTTCGACCATTCACCTCATTGTACAAACCGTTTTCTTTTACTTTCAGGTTATGTGTGGGTGTTGTTGATAATATGGTTGAAGCCCGAAGAGAAGGCCCTAATCCACTAACTAGTGCCACCAGATCTTCAAAATAAAACAAATCAAGTTACAAAAGAAGCACTAGAGAATATTTTTCAAAACATCAGGTATAAGGTTCTTGGCACCTCACAACGAGAGCACCATCCCCAAGTGGAGTCACTGTTATAACCCTATGTTTCATAGGATCAACTAGTGACTGGAAATTTTACCTCTAGTTGTATTTGTATTGTAAATAATATTCCATTTTGCAAATGATTTATAGAAAACAAAGAAAAATAAAAGAATAAAAGAAAATGAAAAGAAAGGAAAAGAAAAAGAATAAAAGAGGGCATGAAAAGAAAAATGATAAAACCCCATGCAATAATAATGGATTAATTCATATAGTCTAACCATGGTCAAGTACTTTGAATTTATGTTGATAGGATTAGTGAATAAAACTTGGCTAAACAGTTTAATCTTAGCCAAGGCAGATAGGTTAGTGAATAAATTTGATCAAACAATTTAAACTTGATCAAATAGTCCCAGGCTAGAGTATTTCTTTAACCCAACAGTCTAATCTGGGTTAAATTTGCTAGGTGAACAGATTAGGACTATGTTAGTTTGCCTTCCTTTCAATAAAACAGACATGAAGTTGGTTGAATTCTTGGATTTGCGTTAGAAATGTTGTATTCTAACCCCTTGGTGACAAAAAGGAAAAAGGTGAGCAACACAAAAAACCCATAAAAGGGCGCTATCTTAAATTTTTGTGATATAAAGTGATTGGTGATCTATGTTAAAAGACGTTCTTAGATCAATGGAAGAGAAAAAGGTGCTTAGATCTACGACCGACAGATGATATCAGACCCCCCCAACCATTCTATCTTTAACGGTGGGGGGGGGGGTCCGAGTTAGTGGTATTCCCCGATGGGCCCCATCATAACATGGTGGATTTATGTTAACTCGGACCCCCCTTGATCTAAACCTATTACCACCTACAGCCCCTTCCGAGTAAACTGCCAAACCATTTTTTTCATACCACCTCTCTTATCTGACGTCACACTCCACTATCTCCACCTACACACCATTTTCCATTACTCCGCCAACATACCACACCCCACTCACCTATCACCTGTCACATCCCATCCACATGTTATCCACTCACTACCCTCCATATCACCTTGATACACCCATTACCCATTTATTACCCTCCACCTCATCCCCAAGATACCCATTGGAAAAACAATGCGGGCAACCATGACCATTAGCATGCTGACTCGTCATCCAATTTCCCAATAGACATCCATTCATCCTCATAATTTCATTTTTTCACCATTATCACACTATTCACGATCCAGATGTAGCCATAACACACTATTCTTTGTTCTTCTAAATCGACATCCGTCATTAATGCTTGGTAAATGTAGCTAACAATCCTTTATTTCAGGTATCAATCGGTTCAATGGCGCCTAAATCTAAATCGTCGGAGATCAAAGAAAATCCATTCCTCCCGCCTCCCATCAACCTAGATTGGATACCTCTGGCTGAAAAATATTACTTGATTGCAAAGCCGAAGTGTGAATTCAACTTCTTTGAATTGCACTTATGGCTCAAAGATACCTTCTTGGACTAGAGTGACGATATTGGACTCTGGGAGTCCAATCTTCCACTGTATCTTTTCCCCCAAATATACCATTTCCCCGAGTTTTCCCTCAAGTGCTAGGCACACTATATTCCCTATCAGAGAGCCATTTTTTCATCATCTGGAGATACCCTTTTCACCATTACACCTAAAACAATTGACCAGATGATGCAAGTACCCAGAGCCGAATCCCTTTCCCATTTTACTATTGAATTTCTAACCGAAATGTACCAGAAGTTTTCTTTTCCCGAGAGAGTGCAAATCTTTGAGATTTTCCTCCCTGAGAGTTCCCAATTACCCAAGAAAAATCCTCCCTACCATTCCTCCATTTTCTCAGTAAAAGGTAACAAAGTCATTTCCTCCCTGTGTTGTCTGCTCGGATATTATTCAGATGAGTGGGTGGACAAACCCATCCTGGGTTTCTTGTCCATTTTCTCCACCAAAGAGAAGGCCACCACCCAGTTCAATTTCAACCAGTTTCTGGCCAATAAAATTCACGAGAAACTCTTCAGTTTTCCCACAAAAAGCATGCTCATGTATTCATCAATACTGGCATACATGTTCATATTTTTCCAATCAGACAAGTTTCCTTTCTTCCTGCAGAAGCTCGACCAAGACGATAATATATAGTTGCTCACATCCTAGACATCATTACTTAGAAATAACTCATCTGAGTTCATTTTTAAGCAGTTCATCGACCATTTTTACCACCCAGTGGTAAGCATGCTAAGTGGAAGGAAAGAACCCAGAATAAATGAAGAGATTCAAAGGATCCTACACCTATCAGACCTTGATAAAACAAGGGATTGGTACCTGTACTAGGATCACACAGAGATTAGAGTTTAAGAATGTGAGATGGCCCCCTACAAGATACCCAAATACGTTTTTTTCAGGATATTCGCTCTAGAATATATCAAGAAGATGATTAATTCAGACGACATTCACTGTGTGTCTTTTAAGAAAAAAAAACAACTCAGGATCAGAGGTCAAATTGGATCTTTCATCTGCAACATCATAGCTACAAGGGAATAATCCAACAAGCTATTGAAAGAAATGAAGTTCAACCTCATGTTTTCTTGGCACTATGATCCATGTGGGATTATTGCAGAAACTATATTAAGGAATACAATTTCCCCATATGCTCATGTACCCAAATGAGAAATTAAGAAGTTCATGAACCAGACAAAGTGGGAGGATAACACTCTGATAGACACAGAACAACAGTCTCCACCTACCAATATTTCATAGACCACTACTCCTCAAGTACCAGTAGAGAAGAGGCCCAGAAAAGAGGTATCTCCCTCAGTCACTGAAGTCTCAGTAGAGGATTTCCAGGTTTACAAAAAGAGTCCCAAGACCAGTCATACACCTGACAGTTCTGGAGAAGAAGAGACTTAGTCCACTACATTATTGGAAGGAGAACATTCACTATTTTCCTTAGGAATCCAGAAAATAATGTCCACTTCCTCATAGAATAAGCAGATTGACACAACATTGACAACTGAATCTTCACAGGTGCCTACATGACTCAACCTTTTTGAGAAGTATAACTTAATCAAGAATAAAAATGAGATGTTGACAAATAGTACCTATGCTCAATTCTAGAAGCAAACATATACAACCCAATAAAAGGTGTCTCTCTACTTTTGATACAGAGAAGGGGAGAATGCACATGGCATACTTGCAGGCATAGGTGGCTCAACCCAAAACAATTTCTGATTATAAAAGGTCAATGTTTGAGTTTGATGATACAGAAGTGCACCCAACTAATCAGATGGATCTACACAAACAAACTGGAGAAATGATTTTCTCCACCTTGGCCAACACCTCCATGACTATTGCAAAGTTGCGGGTTTCCTTGAACAATGTCCAGACTCAGCTGAAGCTGGAAAAGGTCTCTTCTTTAGCAAAAGATAACAAGATAAGATATTTGGAATAACTGGTACTCAAAATTGGATATGATCCATCCAATGTCAATGCAGCAAAATAGCTCATAAAAAATAAGAACACTGACATAGCCTCCTCAAGGAAACAATTGAATTTTTTTCTACAGAAGACCCACATGCGAAAGAAATGCCTGAGATTGAAGGCCATAAAGAGGAAATGTTGAAGCTGATCATGGAGCAGAATTCTCAAATTAAAGAAATGGAAGCTGAGCTGGAAAATTTAGTTAAATAAAAGGAGAAGAATGTGCCAATGGCGGTCATACCATTGAATGCAGTGCCCATTACAGGTATCACCACATCAACAACAACTACCACAACAAAGTTTCCAGCAACAACCTCAGTAAAAACCATAGATGCTTCAGAAAAATTAGCAAAGTCCATGAAAGACATGTCTCTATAGGAACAAGAAATCAAAAGACTGTAGGATGGGATCAATAACCTCCAAAAGCTGAAGTCCACTTTCTAGTTTAGTTACAATACAAAGATGCATACAACACAGAGACTCAAGAAATATTTGCAGAAGCTACAGAAAGAAACATTCATGGACAAAACACTTTCAGAGGCCAAGGAAAATATTTGGATGGACATTTGCAAATCCTTGGAAAAAATTTGGCCACTTATACAGATTATGTTCGAGAAACATGAACTAATATAGAGAAGAAAACATGCCATTGATAAGGTCAGAGGAGAACTAGGAGAAAGGCCTACCGAGGCAAACAAAATCATTAGTTTCTTGAATTCCAAAACAAAAGAGGAACTACAAGACTTGGATATTGAGGATAGAACATAAACTATCCTTGAGGTCAAGAAATTTTTGAACAAGAGAGGATTAATGTTGCAACTTGAGGAAAGATCCCAAGAAATGGACATTGGAGTTCAAAGGTTTTTCAGCAAAATGGATTTACTACATAAGAAGGGGCTACCAAGGTTACTTGTGATCAATGACAAGTTGATTTCCCTCTCAGACTACAAACAGAAGATCATCACATTGGCAAAGGATGGTTCTAACTTTGTAGGAATACATGGAAACATCACTGGTAAATCATTTTTGGAGACTCTACAGTTGGACCTCAGCATGCAACACGAGATCAAGTACATCTTCATGACCAAGCCCACCTTTGCCAAATACACAAAGATGGATGAAGTTTACCGAAGGATACTCAAAATCACCATCCCTAGTCAAAAGAGATGGGATGACCTGTGTACTCTGATCGAGTAATGATGAGGTGTACATCTGAGTTAGCACATGGTACAAGCATAATCAAGTCAAAGATGAATCACCAACCACTTCCTCAGAATCAACATTAAGGATTCGAGGATCATTTAGAATTCCTATCTTTTTTTAAAATGTAATCTAGTTAGTTAGATTTTATCTCCACCATATCCTGATCATTAATGACAGGATCAATTGTAATTTTTCTATAAATAGTTCAAACTTTGAAGTATTGATGGTTGATCTTTACACCCAAACAAGCTGTAATCTGTAATCTTTTTGAAGATATCTACCAGTAATAAAAAGGATGATTCACGGGATTCCTATGTGTTTATGTTGGTGATGTTTACTTCTCTTTGTTAAATCGTTTATCTTACTTTGTTATCATTATGTTTTCTGTCTACGATCAATTAAAAGAAGTTTAAGTGCAAAATTTATCTCAAATACTCTATTTCTGGCTTTTAAAGATATGAATGTTATTCTTCTCATATTATTATAAAGGAATTCTTAAGTGCTTCTTTATTTTAATTGACTATCTCATCTGTTTATTTCTTTCCATCACTTTAAATCTAAAATATCCAACATTTGCATTAGCTTTCCCTGCGAAGAAACCTTATAAAATATGTTTTCTGATCTCAAACCTTAACACAGACCCCATAGCCCAATGGATGCATAAGCCATATTTCAGACATCTTTATTAAAACAAAACAACACACTATTATTATTTCAACTAGCCTAATATCTAAAATCAAACATATCTAAATCATACAGAGAGATCCCTCTCTGAAACTGGCAGGGCTAGATCCTAGTTTCCAAGTGGTTGGATAAGTTACCTCTGCTAAATTTCTTCTACCTCCTAAAAACCTCTAGGAATTTACAGAGCGTTAACATAGAGATAAAGAAAGGATAAGAAGTAAAAGAATGGTTGTTTAGTTTGAATAAGTAATTTTGGGTACACAATTACTCCGATAATACGAATGAAAGGATTTCCATATTTAACCTGAATGGAGGAGCTTCCATTTGGTGGGAATATATCAAGGATATTAAATGGATGAAGGAAATAAAAATGACATGGAAATAGTTTTAGAAATACTTTCGAAAGGCTTACCTATTGGAAAAATATTACGATGACAAAATCAAGGAATTCCATGAGCTTAAGTTGGGAAAACTTACTTTAGATGAATATTCCAAAAGGTTTATGGAGTTGTTTAGTTAAGTCCCACACCTCAAGGATGAGAAGGATACAATCCAACATTTTCTTAGTGGGTTTCCATACTCCTACCAGGATCGAATTGAATTCGACAAACCCAATACGTTGGAGAACACCATTTGGAAGGCTAAGTGTTGTTATGATCAGTCTAAGCATAAGTAAGAGCCTTCAAAGGACTGGAATAGGATGGAAAAGAGTGAATTCCAGAAAAAGGGATTGAAGTCATTTTCCTACAAGAATTCTAGGAGAGGTGCATAGCTCGGTCAACCAAGCATAAGTGCATCAAAAAAAAATTCATCTCAAAATCGAAATAAACCAGTAGAGAAAGAAAGAGGAAGAGGAGAAGAGGATACTAAGAGAGGACCATTGCAATGTTGGGGATGTGGAGAACTACAATTGATGAGGGATTGTCCCCACCGAAAACATGACAGTATAAAGGTGTATAATTTGTAGGAAGCATCTACCATCAATGGTGTAGCTCGAAGCGTGCCAAGAATTTATGTAGTTGTAGAGAATCAAAAAGTAGACCACCAAGCCTATGTGGTGGAGTTAGAAGGTATAATTGTCTATCATCTTGTCTCTATTTTCATTGACCCGGATTATAACCTTAGTTATATTTCACCTTGGGCTGTTGAGGCATACTTATTGTAGAGAAATAAACATGTGAGAGCATGGTTAGTCCAGTTAGCCATTGGAACAAAGAGGAAAGTGGTTTATTTGATTGAGGCATTTACAATTGGAGAGAATGGACTGCAAAATCATGCATCCTTGAATATCCTACCCCTAGATTCCTACTATGTACTATTGGGAATGGATTGTTCATCGACCCACAAGGGAAGGTTAAATTGTTATGAAAAGGTTTTGGAATGCAAATATGAGGAAGAGAATGAAAGAATTTTGCAAGGAATTCGGAAGCCAGTTTCAATAAGGAAAACATCAGTGTTACAACTCAAAAATTTCAGTAGAAAAGGGTGTCCCTTGTATTCCATACATGTCCTTAAATCAATAGAGAGAAAAGAGACGAAGGATGAATATCACCCAGTACTGTTGGAATTCAGAGATGTGTTTCCAAAGGAAGTACCTAGACTACCTCCGAAAATATATCTTGATTTCTCAATAGATCTTGTGTTTGGAGAAGTACCAGTGCCAAAAGTGCCTTACAGAATGAGCACACCATAGTTGGTGGAGATGAAGATGCAACTAAAGGAAATGTTTGATAATGGTTACATCATGACGAGTGCGTCCCATTTGGGACACCAACCCTATTTGTAAATAAGAAGGATGGCACATTGAGACTATGTATTGAATATAAACAGTTGAACAAGATGACAATCAAGAACAAGTATCATTTTCCTAGGATAGATGATATCTTTGATCAACTCATAGAAGTTGTATTTTTCTCAAAGATTGATTTAAGGTCGGGATATCACCAAGTCATAATAAAGGATGAGGAAATCCATATGATAGCCTTTATAACAAGGTACGATAACTATGATTTTTTGGTGGTACCATTCATACTCATGAATGCGTTAGCTACATTCATGTGTTTGATGAATATCATGCTCATCAGGTTTTTGGACAAGTTTGTCTTAGTTTTTGTTGACAACATTTTGGTGTATTCCAAGAACATAGAAGAGCGTGAAGAGAATCTCAATATGATATTGCAAGTGTTAAGAGAACACCAACTATATGATAAGTTCAATAAATGTGATTTCTTTCAAAAGGAAATCCAGTATCTAGGCCATGCGATATCGTCAAAAGGAGTGGTAGTGGATCCTAAAAAGATCAAGGAAATCATGGATTGGCCAGCCCCTAGAAATGTGATAGAAGAAAGATCCTTCATGGGATTGGTTGGATACTGTTAAGCCCTAATATTGGTTCATTACCCATTAATTGGGGCATATTATATTAATACTGTTATTTTATTTATGTCGTCTTTAGGCCATTAGTTGTAATTATACCTCCTAGTCTCCTATATATACCAAGGAGACATTTTCATTTTGAATCATCTTGTACTTGAACATTTAAGTGGGGTAAAAGGAGGTTTCCCCTTCGAAGAGGCTTATTATATGAAATTATCTCTTTTTCAAGGCGTTGAGTACTTTTTCTAAGGTTTTTTTTATGCTATATTGATATTTGGTTCTTAACATATGGTATCAGAGCTCAAGGTCTTGGGGTTTCGCTGCTACATCTGAGATACCTTGGAATTTTCACTATAACTTTTTTTATACAATGTTTCAGATGGAATGGCTTTGAGAATATTTAGTAGACAAATCAAGGTACGTTGGGTTCAAAATTCAGCTCCTAAGGCCTTATAATTTCTGAGATACGGCCTATACAAGATAGGGTTATGGAATCATCCTGAAGTGAATCATTGCGGAATTGTCACTATAAAATTTTTTATGTAACGTTTCAGACCCTGAACTCTGGAGGATATTTACAAAAATTAGTAAGGTATCTGTGGTACAAATTTTAGCTTCTGGGTCATCTTAAATTTGTAGATAGACCCTGTGTAAGATAGGGTATCTGACTAGTCCTATCGACTAGTCTCAAGAAGGTGTTCCAGGTAAAAAAATCATAACTTATTCCTAGAGTATCCAAATTGAGTGGGAATGGTTTCATTGAATCATGGACAGTCGGTAGTATTTCTGGTGCGAGTTTCATAATTTTATATTAATCCTTTTGTGCGGGCACGCTATATAAGTGAGATCTCCTGGAAAAGAAAAAAATAGGCAAGTTGTGGGGACGTTACTGTAAATTCCACTTGGCACATCCAATTTTGATCATACCTGTGGCATTGCAGAGAAGAAGTATCAGAGAACTACATAAAATAAAGTTTCATACCCAGAAGGGCTGAAATTGGGGAGATACAATAGAAGAAATATTGTCTAGAAGAACCACCTCAAAATCAAGGTTCAAAAGTGATACTTGGCCAACATGCCACCAAAAAAAGGAACTTCTACTCCAAATAAGCCTCCAGAAAACCCTACTTGGACTCTTGATGAAGGTGAAGAAATGTGTAGGGACATAAATGAACTACAAAAGAAGATGGATTCAATGGAAGCTATGTTGGATACTAAGATGGATGGTTTAAAAGGGGAGATCATGGAAGTATTGAAAAATTTCAT
>ML777683.1:225763-248316 GCA_009831015.1 Picea engelmannii
TGGCCCTTATAAGGTGTTGCAAAAGATTGGTACTATGGCATACAAATTGGAGCTGCCTGCATCTTCACGAGTACACCCAGTTTTCCATGTTTCATGCTTAAAGAAGGTTATAGGCGATAAGATCCCAGTTCAAACTATATTGCTAGAACTTGACGAGGAAGGAAAAATCATATTGGATCCTGAAGCCATAACTGACACAAGAATTCGCCAGCTGAGGAATAGATCCATTTCAGAGTATCTCATTAAATGGAGGAAACTACCGGTGGAAGATTCCACTTGGGAAGATGAGTCTTTTATACAGAAGCATCCAGAGTTACTCACGCATTGCGGACAACACTTGTCTCAAGGGAAGGGGCATGTTAAGCCCTAATATTGGCTCATTACCCCTTAATTGGGGCATATTATATTAGTACTGTTATTTTATTTATGTCGGCTTTAGGCCATTAGTTGTAACTATACCTCCTAGTCTCCTATATATACCAAGGAGACATTTTCATTTTGAATCATCTTGTACTTGAACATTTAAGTGGGGTAAAAGGAGGTGTCCCCCTCGAAGAGGCTTATTATCTAAAATTATCTCTTTTTCAAGGCGTTGAGTACTTTTTCTGAGGTTTTTCTATGCTATATTGATATTTGGTTCTTAACAGATACTATAGGAGATTCATAAAGGTATTTTCCAAGATTCATAATCCTATTAGTTCACTACAAAGAAAAGGGAATAAGTTTACATGGTCACCAGAGTATGAAGAAATCTTCTAGTAGTTGAAGCATATTCTAACTCATGCCCCTTTTCTAAGGATCAAAGACCTAAGAAAGGATTTCTTGGTTTGCACAAATGCTTGCAAAGAAGGAATCAATGGAGTTCTCATGCAAGAAGGGCAAGTGATTTGTTATGAATAATGAAAGTTTAATGAGCATGAGAGGAAATATGTTACCCATGATATAGAATTGGTGGTTATTGTGCATGCATTGAAGATGTGCAGACATTACTTTCTCGAGAGAAGATTTATCCTGATGACCGACCACTTTGTTCTGAAGTACCTATTCAACCAACCAAGGTTGAATGCTAGACAAGCTAGGTGGATGGACCTGATTAGTGAGTTTGATTTTGAAATCAAACATATAAAAGGAAATGAAAATAAAGTGGTATATGTGCTCAATCAAAGTGTCTAGAAAATACACTAAGTAGTAGCAAGTGTAAGAGAGTTCGAAATCAAGCAGAGGATAAAAACCCTCTTGTAAGAAGATGATTTCTTAAATCAATTGATGAGAGGGTTACAACAAGAACCCAGGGAAAATAGTATGAGGGTATCAACTTGGGGCTGATAGTTTGTTTTTGTATAACAACAAACTATACGTGCCTATTGGATGTATGGGCTGACCCGAGTTCTACCTTCTCCAACAAAACCCTATTCACCATCGGCCCTTCTGGTAAACTAGAAGGCTACACCGTGCACATAGTGCACAACACAGTTTCACTCGAGATGGCTTATGGGTGACTACATGATGCATATGTCTACAATCATGGAAGGGATTGGGGATGTTATTTTTATTTCTACTACTATTTTAACATGCATTCTACCATAATATTCATTAGATATACTATTTTATCCATTTAATAATATTCATTCTTCATGATTATTCCAGTGCACGTTGTAAATAAACCCTAACAGATGAATTCATATAACCATTCATCATTCATTCATAATTGCAGAAATCGCCAAAAAACATTCAGACACATTGCAACACAAGGTTTTACACTGGTTCACCCCCGCTTGGGCTATGTCCACAAATATATTATGCTTTATTCATTCTTTATCAAAACAACGTTGCATGCATTACATCAAGGGTTTATGAATGGTGAGGTTGACCAACATTTCACCAAGATCCACAACTCTTAGCCAAAACCTAGCACCGTGACTTAAGACTCAAAAGTTCTCCAAAATTGGTTCTTCACACCCGCTCTAAGACACCTCTAGCTACCCAATGCATCCTCTATTTATATTACAAAAGTGGGTAAAAAACATTACATTATGACTCAAAACCCTAATTCTAAGTGGACTCCACTTTTCCACTTTCTAACTGTCTTCCACGCAGTTGATCTTTGATCCAACCCTTCCTTTCATTGATCTTCCTTAATTCTTGGTGTGCTGCTTCCTTTTCCCTTTGTCAAACCGATTTCTCCTCATTCTCAAGAATTCACTACTTCCTTTGATCCCTCTAGTTTCCTTGATTTTTTCACTAAATCCCAAAATTTCCTGCCCCAACAGGCCCCCAACACTAACCTGTGGCTTGTCCCAAGCCACTCATGTCGTGTGTGACTCCTGCACTGATTTCTCCAATTCTTGGAACTTCTTTTCTAGCTAATCCACTTGGTTCTTTTCCTACACACTCTTCTCTATCAGGGTATCCACTATCTTCAGTGTGATTCGATCCTTCAACACTTCTCTACTCTCTGAGTGCACCTGTTCCAATCTATTTTTTCTCTAATTCCATCTCTGCTATCATCTTTTTTACTCGCTCTTGCAAGGGATCCAAATGATCTTATCTAGTATGCCTTTCCTCCTATATTGTCTTCACTTCTTCTTGTAGGTTTTTCATCTCCTACGCGGACCTCAATCTCTCTAAGATAGGAATTGTATTCTATCTTTTCTTTAGATCCTAGACTATGGAATTCATATTTTATTCCTTCTGATCCAATTGTTGGATCCTTTCATCTTCTGCTAGGCTTGTCCATATCTCCATGATCCTGTCATAAATCTATGATATTACTTTGACTTCCAACGCAATACTATCCATTTGTTCTATTTCATGCTGCTCCCTCTCTGATCTGACCTCTGGAGGAGTGGTTGATGTCATATTCCCAACCAACTCTACTATTTCCTACTTGTATCCCTCCATTTTATGTGTTATCCTTGTTATCTTCTCTTCTGCGTTGAGTTCTCCTGCTAGTGCGATATCTGGAATTGTTTGGAAGACTTCTTCAAGTATTTGTTCTAGTTTATCTATGTGTCATTTTTCCTCCTCATGTTCAATCAAAACTTCTTTGAGGACTATATCCAACACCTCCTTCTCTTCCTTGGTTGTGTCTAAGTGTTTTTCATTCGTCCTTTCCCTCGATTCCACTTCTTGCGCCACACTCATATACAACTTATATAGTTCCTTTGTTAGGATCTTGGATAATGCCAATTCCATATGTTCCACCTCCTTCAAAGGTATCAATGTGGTTTCCTCATCTACTTGTAACATACTCTAAATGATCTTAAACGTCACGCTTCCCATTATTTTTGTTTGCACTGTCTCCCTTTTTTCATGTATGGGTACATGTTGCGTTGTACTTCTATGATGTGTGAAAATGAGTTGTAATCTCTCTAGAACTTCTTTAACTTCCATTATCTTCATCATTATTTATTCTCTTTGATATTATGTGACATAGAGTAATTCCTCCCCCTCGGTATTATACTTTATGAAATACTAAGTGAGCTCAATGTGATTCTTTTTTTCTCTCATATTCTTTCAATGTTCTCCCATTTGCATGGTTGATTTCCTATTTTCTATCTGCGCAGGTTTCTTTACCTATGGTATACTTCCATTCCTTGTCTCCTGAGTTAGGATTTCCTTTTTCTTCTGTGATTCCCCATTTTTTCTTTCCACGCCGTCTATTCCGAGCACTGAAGCTCTCGATATTGTTTCATTCTTTCTTGGTTTCTTCACTACTGTACCAATGACTATTGATTTGTTGCGCTACATTTCTTTTCTAGTATTTTCTATTGGGCTACTAGATTTATGTGTTGTAGTATCATCTACTCATTCTTTACCCTTTTCTCCCTTCTTAAATGCTACTGGCACCTTCCATTGATCAAACCATTCTTCTAGCACCCACTGTACTTATTTTCCAGTTATGTAATAGTTCATCCTGAGGCATGTTTTCTTGGGGTCTCTTCTGGATTGTATCCATGTGTTATGCCGGGATGCCTTAAATTTATCTATCCCATCATACTACTTCACCACTTTAGGTGACATTCTCCAAGTATTTGCAATATTCTCCTACATCTCTTGAATGTACATGCTGAAAATTCTTGAGTTGGATTTTCTCTACTTAACATATGTGTTGTGTTGTAGGGTTTCATATCTCGTTGTGCCACACCTTCCTTTTCTTTCAAAAAACATTGAAAAATTTGGTTTCTCCCATGCCTCCAAGGCTATTAGAATTATCATCCAGGAATAGTGGAGCTTCGTTCTAGCATCCTGCACATCTCTGCAGTCTTCTAAGAAAAGGTTGAGTAGATACAACGCCCAAATTAAAACTATTCATTTTGTGCACTATGCAACTGTAGCAATCACCTATGTAGGTGCCTCTTACTTGCGACAATTTATCAGTATCTTGTAGGCCATCAATTTGGTCACAAATATGGTATCTGGATCATTGATTTTTTTAACGATCATCACTCTGTTGCCTCAGTCTCTGCTAAATGTTTCCTTCACTTCCTATGAAATTTCCTTCTCCTTCATTTTATCGTCGAGGTATTGCTCTAGATTTACCCCATTTTTTAGTAACCCTATCAACTTATCAATTAGGTTGACATCTATCAGCATAGGTCTGTCCATCCATAAAAATCCTCCATGTATATGCGCCAAACGATGTTTGATGCATGCATTTATGTCTTTCCCCTGCCGAAGTGAGGAATTTACAATAAATTCATTATGTCGGATTTGTAAAGTCCATCTATCCACTGTTTAGGCTCCATAATTGATATTCCTTTCTATGTTGACCCCATGTTTTCCATATAAACCTCTTGCTCAAGCTTTGGGAACTTGGAAACCTCTATTACATCAGGATCGACTTACCATAATTTGGGAACACATCCTAACCTATCTTCCAAAATGACGATTGATTTTGTAATGTGGGGAACTAACAACAAAATTTGTGTTTGTGCGCGCATTGATGCCACTGCTTCCCTTTTCCTCGACAACCCTCTTGTTGTTTCTTCTAGGGTTTCTTCTTCTTGTGATTCCTCATCTGGGTGTGGTCAACTTCGACCTTTGGGTTTTCCTCTGCTGTAGGTTTATCAGAATTTGTTTTATCATTTTCATCATCACCCTATTCTCCCTCTACGTTCTCTTCTCCTAGGTTTTTGATGCTAGGGTTTTCTTCCATCCCAGGGTTTTGTTCTTGTGCCACTTGTTTTACTTTCGTTGTTTCTTCTTGTGGGTTTTCTTCTTCGATCCATGCCAGAATAATGGATAAAACTTATGTAGTTGGAATGTCATCCACATTGACCACTCCGATCATTTATTCTATCGGTCTGTTAGTGCTACAGGTCCTTCACGCGAACTAACTTGGTCCTTTGAACTTTGGTGATGTCATTTTCTTAGGTTGGGAAAAAACAATTTGTTGTAGATCTCAGCTGGGTTCTTCAAAAATTCTCACTTACTCGCACTCTATTTTCTCTGTCACTCTTTGCTAAAAAATCACAAGTTTTTTGTGTTTTCCCTTCTTTTCCCTTTTTATAGACTCTGTCATTAGTTCTCTGATGCACCCTTCCTTTTCCATTCAAAATTTTTTCACTTTTGCGATCATTTCCCATCTTGTCACGCAATGTTTACTTTTTTTGCATGCAATATCGTAAATTATGTTGCATCCATTTAGTACCTGTTGTGCACTGTCATTCTCGACTATCTGTATACCAATTATTCCTCTAACTACTTATTTTTGTCTTTTTCTTCATTTTTTGACTTTTCTCTTTCTTCTTCTTATTTTTCTTCCTACTATATACATTATGTAAAATTCTACTTTCTGCATTGTAAGTTACTAAGGGTTATAGGGTCAATTGTTCCTATATAATTTCAATCGAATACTATTCACCAATCCTTCAACTTTGTTTCCTGCTAAGTCCTTCAGTTGAACAACACCTCCATCTGTGACAAACTTTTTTCTGGTATGGCCCTAGCCAATGCATTCTAAGCTTCCCTGGGTGCTACAAGTATTTACTTCCATAGAGGATAACCAAATCTCCTTCCTTGAAGTTATTCTTCTTAATATGTATGAATTTCCATGCTTTATCCTTTTCTTTCTATACCTCATGATGGAACCAAATATGATTATGTCTTCTTCCAATTCCATAAGTTGAGATAATCTTTCCTTTACTACGCCTCTTTCTATCATATCTGTAATGACAACAATGTATAGAATTGGTATCAAGTAATATAAGTGAACTAATGCTTCTTGTCCTAAAGGGCCTTTGCACTATTAGATTCATGCATGTAGTTCTGTAATCCCATAGTATTGATGGTACCATCAAATCCTAGTCATCCTTGTTCACATTAGAAATCGTTGTCAAGGAATTCTCTAATATATTGTTAAACGCTTCAACTGTTCTATTAGCCTAATGATGATATAAAATACTCTTTTGATGATGTATCTCAAACTCTTCGAGCATTTCATGGATTGTACTATTAATAAAATGAGTCCCTTTATCACTCATCAACATTCTTGGACATCCAAACCTTGTCACTACATGTTCAAATAAAAAGTGCTCTGCAGTCTCTACACTGCAATCCTTTACTGGTGCTACCTCAACCCATTTGGTTAAGTATTATGTCGCTGTAATAATATATCTTTCTCTTGATCTTCTTGTTGGTGGATTGATTGGACCTACAAAGTATACTTCCCATTTATCAAACACTTGCAAATTTACTTGAGGTATTAATTTCATCTCATCCCTCCTGGATGGCTTCCCAACTCTCTGTCATACATCACACTTTTGACATTATTCTTTTGAATCCTTGTGAAACTGTTCGACACCATAATCATGTGTGCAATACCTTCTTTGTTGTAGATTTCCCTACATAGTGTCCTCCAACTATTCCCTCTAGCTATGCCTTCATCTGCTTCTGCTAAAATAATAGGCCTTTCATGTTCCATCACACATATCCTCAAAATGTTATATGCTCCAAGCTTATATAAATGACCCGCGATCAATTGATATCCTGCAGCTTTGACCACTAAATGTTTCTTCTACACAATAGTAAATTCTCTTGGTGCAAACATTGTTCTCAAAAACTCAATAATGTGAACAAAATACTCATCAACTATCTATACTAAAAACAATTATGCATCTGGAAAGTTATCTTCCAAGTTAATGAGCTCTTCTCCATTAGTTATCCTGGATAAGTGATCTGGTCCTACATTCAATCTTCCAGGATTCACCACAAATTCAAATTCAAACTCTTAGAAAAAAGTAGCATCTACATATCCTTCCACCCAAAAATGGCTTATTGACTAAACATCTAAGAGCATAATGATCTGTAAATGTCTTGAAATGTTGACCTAACAAGTAATGTATGTATTTTTTCAAAGAATACACCATAGCTAATCCTCCCCTTTCTATATTATTGTAGTTTTGCTATGAATATGATAACTTTCTACTTGCAAATGCAATAGGTTGATCTATATCACCTTCTCTCGCTTGTGTCAATACTACTCCTAATGATATTGCATATGCATCCACATGCACATGAAACTCTTTATACCAATCTGGAAACACTAGAATTTCCGCAGTCGTTGTCTTCTCCTTGATAATATCCAAAATCTATTGGGATTCATCATTCAACTGATACTTGATGTCTTTCTTCAAACAATTCTCCATCGGCGCAGTACTCTGTGCATATCCCCTTATAAAATTCCTATAATATCTTGTATGAACAAGTGTACTCTTCAACTGGCACACTGATTTTGGTGGTGGTAAGTTAACTATGACAACAATTTTAGCAGGATCAACCAACATACCTTGTTTACACACCACATGCCCTAAAAAAATACTAAATAGTGCGCTGAAAATACATTTCTTAATATTCAATGAAATATGACACTGTCTACACCTGTCCAACATCAACCTTAATACTTCCACATGATCCTTCAATAAACTAAACACTATCCAATCATCCAAGTAAACTTCTAAAAACTTATGAATAAATTCCTTAAAGGATGCTACTACTACTCTTGAAAAAATGGTTGGTGCATTCTTCAACCCAAATGGAATGATATGGATTTTATGAGTAGAATGAAATGAATACAGATTATTAAAATATGCTTAACACAAAATAACATAGATATAGTAAAACTAGTTTTCTATTCAATAAGGAAATAAGTTGAAACTATAAAATGCAGTGGAAAACAAGATTGTTGGAATGATGGCATCTTATCTCTGAGAAGAGATGTGATGACTGCGCTCATTCACAAGAAGATGGTTACAATGAGGCCCTGGAGGCATTTTACAATAAATAGGAATGTAAAAAACCCTAGACATCCAAAAACCTAACCCTAGGAGATGAAGCGCCAAAAGTCATGTGGGCCCCGTTTGGGTAAGTTAGCACATAAACTTCCTGAGGTCGTAACTTTTGCATACGATCTTCGTTGTAGGCACACGATATCCCATTGGAAAGGTATAACCGAGAACAATTTTTGGCTGGCCCAGGTTAGTGCCAGTGAAAATCACTTGGGCCCAAAATCCCAAAACAACGTCGTTTAGGGCCTCAAAATGGCCCTGAAAGTTTGGAACCCAAAAAATTGTCGAAAAACTGCCAAGGTGGAAAACTGTTTTTCGAGCCAGTCGAATAGGTGGGTTGTAATGTTTCTGACCGCCCAGGATGGCCATGATACACAAGAGAATGCTTTCTAATCTTTCTCTGCGGAACATATTGTAACATACCCAACATTCAACTAAGATATGACACATAATTTTTTCGAACTACATGCAATTAAAACATATACACACATAACTATTGCAAAAATTTATATATAAACGTAAACATAAAAATTCATTTCATAAATGCAAGGATTCATACCGAAATAACATTAAACATATACATGCAGTGAATACAAGAAATACACATAAATATAAACACAGTTATAAACACACATAGGATAAACCCATAACAATAAACACATAAATGACAATGCATCATGCAAATTTATCACACAATTGACACTTATCTTGGTAAGAATATCACCAAATGCATGTAGACCTTTCACGAACCTACCAACCTTAGACCACACTGCTCATCACTCTCAGCAGTGGGTCACCCCCGAGCTGGGACTAAACTCCACCCGGGTAAAAGAGATTCTTAACCATGCTAATGGTTCATAGACAATAGGAAAGTCTCCATCACAGGTGCCAACTCAAACTAATAGCATATAGTCCCTCATTCTCCACATGCATGTCCCACCCTAGGAAGTGTACCCCTTCTCTGCTCAACAATCCTTCGGATGCCCCAGTTTCTTTTCAGGCTTCAGCAACAAGCCATAAAGGAAGTCTTAGAGCACTATAGTTGTAGTTTAGCACCTCCAGGAAATCAATTCCCAACAATTCTCTCACCCATAGAGAAATTTATCATGGGCCTGACAACCCGCCTCTTCAATATCCCATGGGCATGACAACCCACTTATTTAGTCAAGATCCCAAGCTAACCAACTACACAAACATGTATGGTTATGGATACAGGTTCTAGTACAGTGATAAAAAGGTACGAAGGATAGCTCCATGGTTGTGTGAATTCTCATGGATGATTGATTGGATGACTGAATGATGGCATGAATGATGGAAAGAATGCCCCCAAATGAACTAAGTCCAAACAATATGTATGCATGTCCCCAACTTGACACTTTTCATGTTGGGAGCTACTTTGGCCCACTTGTCCCCATCTTTAGAACTTTGGATAAAATAATTATCCATACTTTATACTTTAAGAAATATTAATATAATATTCCTTTTTGGCTTAAGCTCCCTATCTTATCCCTTTTCCTTAACTTTTATCCCTCCCTTTCCCTAACTAGTGGAGTTTAATCCCCCATACTCTTTTATCGTGATTAATCTGCGTGAAACGATTTATTTTATATTAATGATGATACATATACAAAAATAGGTGCACTGGCCTTTAACATCTAGGCTCTTCGGCCTAATCATCACAAAAATGGCTCACCAACCTATAAAACATAGCATATAAACAAAGGCCCGTTGGCCTCAATATCGTGCACACTTAAGATGTTGTGCGCGATATCCTAGAATGTGCACACTTCATCATTTTACCGCACAGTACATGCGCACACTATGCCATGAAAGGTGCATACAAAAATGATATCAAATAGCTCACCAGCTTAAGTAAATTTTCATTTACATTTACAATTGGGTTTGGCCTAGGGATATTACAATCCCCTCCACTTATTCATGCACTGTCCTTAGTGCATTATGTAAACACATACAACAAAATTTTCAAAAATCCTCAAAAAGATGTGTGTATTCTGCCCGCATTGCATCCTCATGCTCCCAAGTAGTGTACTCAGGACCGTACCAGGTCCATTTGACCTTTACAATCCCTATGGATCGATTCCGAAGCTATTTGATTTTCAGGTCCATAATGCGTATCGGATGCACTTGAAAAGTGCCTTCTTGCTCCACCTAAATCGCATTCCAATCAATAACATGATTAACATCAGTTATATATTTCTTGAGCAATGATACATGGAATACATTATGAATAGACATAGATGCAGGCACTGCAATCATATAAGCTACTAGACCAATCCTCTCTAGGATTTCAAATGGCCCACAATAGCGAGCTGCCAACTTGGAACAATTTCCCAACTTCAGGGAACTTCTGTTGGCCTTCACTTTCAAGAATACATGGTCTCCCACTTTAAATTCCCTGTGAGTTTTTCCCTTATCAACATATATTTTCTTCCTATCTTCGGCAACCTTTAAATTTTGTTTTATTTTTATCATTTGCTCCTCCATTTCCCTGAGAAAATCTGGCCCAACCACTTCTCTATCTGTTGGGTTATCCCAACTTATTGGTGTGTTGCACTTTCTTCCATAAAGTGCCTCAAATGGGATCATATTTAGAGATGTTTGGTACCCATTGCTATAAGCAAATTCTATCAAGTGTAGGTAGTCTTCGCATTTTGATGGTTTATCCATCACATACATCCTCAACATATCCTCAATCACTTGATTCAACCTCTCTATCTATCCATCTGATTCTAGATTAAGATGTACTGAAATTCGAATTTGTTCCAAATCCATTAAATAATTCTTTCCAAAATTTTGAGTTAAATTTTGGATCTTTGTTAGACATAATTGTCTTGGGTATGCCATGTAATCGAGCAATTTCCCTCATATAAACAACAACAATGTTGGATTCCTTGTGAGTTAGCATAACTGGAATAAAATGGGTAGCTTTAGTAAGCTTATCCACCACTACCATGATAGAATCATGTTGTTTGTTTGTTTTGGGAAGTTTGGTGATGAAAAAAAAATGGTTACAACTTTCCATTTCCACTCAGGAATAGCTAGTGGATGTAGCAAACTAGCTGGATGTCTATGCTCAACCTTTACCTTTTGACATTCCAAACATTTGGCAATAAAATCTGCAACTTCTTTCTTCATTCCCAACCAATAATATTGGCTCTTGACAGCTGCAATAGTTTTTTGATATCTTGGGTGCCCAACATAAGGTACATTATGCATTTCTCTTAATATCAAATCTTTCAATTCTTGGGAATTTGGTACATAAATTTTTCACTTGTACATGAGAATTTCATCATTATCTAGCTTGTATTGTTCAATTTTCTGTTGCAAATTACCTTGCTGTAATTTTTCCACTAATTCCTTGTATTGAAAATCTAATCTTGTAGCCTCTAAATTTTTTTCCTTGAAATCTTATTGGTACATGCTAATGGTTGTAGCATGAAATTCATGCACTCTTCTGCTGAGTGCATCAACCACTTTGTTCTCTTTCCCCTTGATATGTTTTATATCAAAGTCATATTCACTCAAAATTTCTAACCATCTGCTTTTCCTAGCATTTAGAGTTGGTTGATCAAATAAATATTTCAAACCATTATGGTCTGTCCTCATCTCAAACCTTTTCCCCATGAGGTAGTGCCTCCATTTCCTCAAAGTATGCACTATGGATTCCAACTCCAAATCATATGTGGCATAGTGTCTTTCATGCTCCTTCAACTTCCTTGATTCATAACATATAACAAACCCATTTTGATTAAGGACTCCACCAAGTCCTTCTTTACATGCATATGTTCATACAATGAAGTCTTCATTTGGGTCTACAATCCTTAGTATTGGAGCACTTGTTAATAATTTCTTTAAGTGTTGGAAACTCTTCTCACAATCCAATGTCCATTGAAAATTCACACCCTTTCTTTGCAAGGAAGTTATTGGGTGTGCAATCCTTGAGAATCCTTCAATAAATATCCCATAGTATCCTGCAAGGCCCATGAATGATCTGACCTCTGTCACATTATTTGGCGCTAACCATTATCTAATGGCTTCTATATTATCAGGATCCACTACTATCCCATCCTTTGAAATAATATGCTCCAAATAATGAATTTGTTTCTAATAAAATGAGAACTTGTTCRATTTTACATACAACTGATGCTCCCTTAATACTTGCAACACCATCCTCAAATGATTCTCATTCTCTTCTTCTGACTTGTAATATATAAGAATGTCATCCAAAAATACAATGACAAACTTGTCTAAATATTCTCGGAAAACACCATTCATTAAGCACATGAAAATAGCTGGTGCATTTGACAACCCAAATGGCACCATTGTGAACTCATAATGACCATACCTTGTCATGAAGGAGGTCTTGTTGATATCTTCCTCTTTAATCCTTACCTGATGGTATCTCGACCTGAGATCTATCTTGGAAAATATCTTTKCATCCTTCAATTGATCAAAGAGATCATCAATCCTTGGCAAAGGATATTTATTCTTCATAGTCACTTTATTCAACTGTCTAAAATCAATGCACAGTCTTAATGTCCCATATTTCTTCTTCATGAACAAGACTGGGGCACCCCAACGTGACACACTTGGGTGTATATATCCCTTCTTCAGAAKTTCTTCAGGATGCATTTGCAACTCCTTCAGCTCTGGTGTACTCATCCTGTATGGAGTCCTTGACACTGGAGCTTCTCCAGGCATTAAATTTATAGAGAAATCAATATCTCTCTTTGGGGGTAGTCCCGATACTTCCTTGAAAATATTCAAACTCTTCCAGAACTGTATGATCTTCCAAATTTGGCACATTATCTTTAGGTGTCTCTTCCATATGAGCTGCAAATATTTGACACCCTTTTATGTAACATTTCTTCAGTTGTAATGCTGAAATTTCTCTTATGTTTACTTCCCTGTGAATTCCCTGCACTTTCCTTAGGTTCCCTTCCTCATCCAAGCAATTGAATTCCTTATTATGACAGTCTAGGATAGCATGATGTTGATCCAACCAATCCATCCCAATTAGACAGTCATAGGAACCTAAAGGAAAGATGTTCAAATCTGCCTTGGTGTTCAACCCATTCATATCCATAAGACATGACTTAACCATATCATTAACTTTTATTTTGGCTCATGTAGCCAGCTGCACCAACCAAGATTTTCCATGCTTGCTTCTTGGCAAATGTAAAATTTCCACCATCTTAGGATCTATATAACTATGACTATCTCATGAATCAATTAAAATATAAATGTTTTGGTTGTTGATCATACCTTCCACTTCAATCATATGTGACTGATACTCTTCTTTCTTATTGTCCAGGGCTGCATAGATCCTTGGCACATTTCTGCCCATGTCCTCCACTGTCTCATCTTGTTGTACATTGTGAACACTCCTCACTTTTTCACCTCCATGAGGACAATCTCTGAACATATGATCTCCTTTACAACCCCAACATTGAATAGGTGGCTTCCTTGGCCTTTGACCTCCTCTCTCACTCACTCTCAATTCTATAGAAGTTGGATGTCCCCGAGGACTATTTCTGAGGAATGGTGGCTTAGTTCCCTTCTTCCTCTGATCCATATTGAATTTATTTTTGTCTTCCCAAGATTTTTGGAAAGTTGGCCTTGATTTTTGTTGATCATATAGGCATTTAGCTTTCCTTATGGTATCCTCCAATGTCTTGGGATAATCATACCATATTTTGTCACTGATAAATGATGGCAATCCACTCAAATACTTATGAATCTTAACTATCTCATCCTTGATGAAAGATACATACTTCAACAGTTCTAAAAACCTTCTCTCATATTCATCTATGGTCATACTCCCAAGATTGAGTTCAAATAACTCTTTCATTTTCTTGTCATAGTATCTCTTAGTCAAGTATTTCTTCTCAAAATACTTCTTGAATTCCCTCCAAGTAACACTTTTCTCTTTAATGTTTTTCACCTGCACAAGATGGTCCCACCACATGGATGCCTTTCCCTTGAGTTGATATATGGAAATTCTTCCTTCTACATGAGAAGAATAATTATTCAATTGAAAATACTTTCTCATGCCCAACGACCATGTTTCTGCATCTTCATCCTTCTTGTGCTCACCTTCAAATGTAGGAGGTTTGATTTTGTTCATTTCTCCTCATAGTTCATCCACCCCAGAACTATTATGCTTCCTAATAAGGGATGGACTTGTGCTAATATGTGTTCTTTTATTGGAATTCCTCAGGGAGTGGTGGTGATGTCTACTAACACTTCTTGTTCTTCTTTTCTCATTAGGAGACTTGTGACTTCTTGATTTGCTTGAGCCACTCTCCTTATCCAATTTATTTTCTATTCTATTCAAGCTCTACAATAACTTCATGTTGAAGTCATCTTGTTGTTACTTGGCTCTCATAAGCCTTTCGTTATCATCTTTATGGCTTTGGACATCCTTCTGTGAATTTTTAATGGTCTCTACCACATTCATAGTTTCATCCCTTCCTTCTCCATGTCCATTAGAGTTTGTTCCTTCAATGCCCAAATGAACATCCATCCCTATGATTTTATATTCCTAGTTGTAATTCACATGTGCCTCTTCCATTACTATGGAATTTGTGTTGATCTTGATCTGATCTAGTGGTTGTTAACTCTGCAAAATGTGCAACCAACAAAACTTTATCAAGCTATCTGTTTCAACAATTCATGAAAAATATGAACCATTTTGGTTCAATAATATATCAAAATTCTTTCTTCTGATTTCCTGAAACATTGAGTGCCTAGATAAAAATTTTGGGTGAATATTTAGATTCCACTTTCCAACACATTTCCAATGCCTTATCCCATGCTCAATTATGTGTCTTGAGCATAAAGTTATGGCTATTTAAAAATTGTCCATTAATTGTTTTGTTCATTTTTCAACTTGGCGCAACTCTGCACTGTAAATATGCATTTTTTCACCTACTCCATTGGAATTTTCATAGGATATCAATTGGGTTTCCTCATATACATATTATTTACATTATGTCCAAGTTTGACCTCATTCTGGGTTCCGAGCTGCTAGTTACAACCTACTGAAGTTCCAGTCTAATTCATGTTTTTGGTCTAGAATGCTACAGGTACATTATTTTCCATATTAAATGTTTTTAGCATGCCCAAAAATTTAATTCAGATCTTGGATTGTATTCTATGGTTCAATATATTTCCATTGACTTCTCCTGCACCTCAATCTGATTCAGGAGCAGAAAGTTATGGCTCTTTGAAGTTAGATGGGTCTTAAAATTTACCCTCCACTATTTGTGATGTGAATTTCTCATAAAAGCTTCATTTGGCGAATGGTTTAGACCATTAGAAAGATATCTCCGAGCTATTTTATTTGAGATGCAGAGACATAGTGTACATTGGTACACTCTGTTCTCGTGTTTTTTTAGTACCCAAAAATGCTCTTAAAGGGCCTAAAAAATGCCCTGCAAAAAGATGGCGTTCAAATGATATAAAACATCGCAGAAATTTGCTACTTTTATACCATTGTTCACCCTCCAAATGACTTCGCGTGCAAACATTTCAGCCTTTAAACCCATATTTACCATGCACAACAACAACACAAGGTAAATTGTGCTCCGCACACCTATAACCATTTTGTATCACTTATATGTTGTGCTAATAACTTGTGTGCAATACTTTTGTGTCATGCACCAATATCCACTGCGCATAGTTTTGGTTCTTGCACCGTTACCCGTTGCGCGTCATTTTGTATCCTACACTAATATTTCACACACATTTCACTCTACGTGCTACACCATGCCAAATTTTAGTACGCCCCCATCGTGCACCAGCATTATGTGTGCACCATTAATTAAACTCTTGCGCGACAACATATCCCCACATCACACGCACACCAATCAAACTCCACTGTGCTCTGCCAATACTGCACACACCACATGTGCTATTATTATGTGTGTGCACACCACACACACCTTAGTATGTGTATGTACACCGCACAATGCTAAATTTAGCACGCACACACGCACACCAACATTTTTCCGCGCGACACCAAAATTTAGTGCGCGCACCCGCACACTAACATTTTTCATTTTGGTGCCAAAATTTAGTGCGTGCACCTGCACACTAACATTTTTCCGCGCGGTGCCAAAGTTTAATGCATGCACCGCACACCAAAATTTTTCTGTGCGGTGCCAAATTTTACATATCACAATCCTTTTACTGCGCAACATGCATTTTAGTTTGCCCACCTGTGCACATTCATTTTTATGTGCAACAATTCTTTGTGAATTCTGCTACAGAAATTGGGGCTTTTGCTTAAATTTTTCCCCAATTTACCATAGACATTATGCAACTATGAAATTCGTTTAGTTTCACTCCGATAACACCATTTTAACCTTTGCAACAACAAATCGCTATGGGTTGAAATTTATGGAACAAATTTACTCAAAATCAATTCACGAATTGAGAATTTTATTTACTAATCTCGCTCCATCAGTCATGGTTTCACTGTAACTTCAAATTCGACCAATTCCAAGTCTGAATTTTCTAGAAAAAATATTAAACCAAGAATATCTCATCACATGGACAAATTTATCAATTTTCCCGTGAATTTAACAACAAAAATTGGGGTTTTTCCCAATTCCGCGTCGTTGCTTCTAAAATTTACCATGGACACTTTGTGACTTGAAATTTGGAAATTTGAAATCAATCCTTTGTGAAATTTCACTTCAACTCAACTTGTTTAGCCCATCCAGGCTTAGTGTTGAAAATTGAAGCTCTGATACCATGTTATAACATCCCCAGCCACCCAGGCTGGCCACGATACACGAGAGAACGCTTTCTAATCTCTCTCTGTGGAACATACTGTAACATACCCAACATCCAACTGAGCTATGCCACAAATTTTTTGAACTGCATGCAATTAAAACATATACACACATAAATCTTGTGGAAATTTATATATAAACGTAAACAAACAAATTCATTTCATAAATGCATGGATTCATACTAAAATAACAATAAACATATACATGCAACATATACATGAAATACCCATAAATATAAAGATAGTTATTAGGATAAACCCATAACAATAAACATGTAAATGACAATGCAACATTTAAATTTATCACACAATTGACACTTATCTTGGTAAGAATATCACCAACTGCATGAAAACCTTCCACGAACCTCCCAGCCTTAGACCACACTGCTCATCACTCTCAATAGTGGGTCACCCCTGAGCTGGGACTAAACTCCACTCGGGTAAAAGGGATTTCTAACCAGGCTAATGGTTCATAAACAACACAAAAGACTCCATCACAGGTGCCAACTCAAACTAACAACATACAGTCCCTCATTCCCCACATGCTTGTCCCACCCCAGGAAGTGTGCCCCTTTTCTGCTCAACAGTCCTTTAGCTACCCCACTTCCTTTCTAGGCTTCAGAAACATGCCAGACAGGAAGTCTCAGAGCATCGTAGTTGCATTTTAGCACCTTCAAGAAATCAATTCCCAACAATTCCCTCACCTAGAGATAAATTGCTCACGAGCCTGACAACCTGCCTCTTCAATATCCCACGGGCCTAACAACCCGCTTCTTCATTCCATATCCCAAGCTAACCATCTACACGAACATGTATGGTTATGGATACAGGTTCCAATACAGTGATAAAAAGGTACGAAGGATAACTACATGATTGTGTGAATGCTCATGGATGATTGACTGGATGATTGAATGATGGAAGGAATGATGGAAAGAATTCCCCCAAATGAACTAAGTCCAAACAATATGTATGCATGTCCCCAACTTGACACTTATCATGTTGGGAGCTACTTTGGCCCAATTGTCCCCATCTTTAGAACTTAGGATAAAATAATTATCCATACTTTATACTTTAAGAAATATTAATATAATATTCCTTTTTGGCTTAAGCTCCCTAGCTTATCCCTTTTCCTTAACTTTTAGCCCTCCCTTTCCCTAACTAGTGGATTTTACTCCCCCATACTCTTTTATCATGGTCAATTTGCACGTGATGATGTATTTTATATTAATGATGAGACATATACAAAAATAGGAGCATTGGACTTTAACATCTAGGCTCTTTGGCCTAATAATCACAAAACTGGCTCACCAACCTATAAAACATAGCCTGTACACAAAGGTTTGTTGGCATCAATATCACACACACTTAAGATGCTGCACATGGTATCTTGGAATGTGCACACTTCATCATTTTACTGTGCAGTACATGCGCACACTATGCCATGAAAGGTGCATACAAAAATGATATCAAACAACTCACCAACTTAAGTACATTTGCATTTAAATTTACAATTGGGTTCTACCTAGGGATATTACATGGCTGGCCACCAATATCCACCTGGATCAATCCTCCCTCCTTAGGAAGAAATGGTCTCCATTGTGTTGAGTTCCCCCAATAGATGAGAAAATTTCTGCTGAATTTGGCCCCGGGTGAGCCACTTGCCTTGGTGCAGGAGTTTCCTTGCTTTGACGACTCGATAATGTTGGATCCTTTGTTGTCGAGTGCCCTTGATCTGTGTGTCCACAATCTGATCAATGGATTCTTGTTGCATGCAATCAGGGTTTAGCTATGTTGGTGTCAATTTCTCTTCTATCTATGAGGTTTCCAATAATGGTGGGAAATATGGCTGAAGGAGATCCACGTTGAAGACTGGATGTATAACAAAAAAGGGGGGAATGTTGAGCTCAAAAGTATTGTCACCCATAGCCTTGGTGATGGTGTATGACCCATAACGGAGTGGGAAAATATTCTAATGGGGCCCTGTAAGTCGTTCTTTCTACAAATGAAACCAAAAATTTTCTCCCACCTGAAACTTATGTGGCACCCGATGTTGATCATGGAGTTGTTTGTACTTAACATTAGAATTCTGTAGAATATCCTAAACCTATTGGTGAATGTGTTGGATCTACTCAATGAACCAGGTGGCTTTGTCAGCCTCTGGTGGAGCAGGGGATGAGTCATCCAAGGTGGTCGCCAGGGGTAGTGCAACATCCATGGGGCCCAATGGTTGGAATCCCAACTTCACCTGAAAGCGGTTGTGGCCAGTTGAGCTATGTAGGGATCAGTTGTAGCTATGCTAGACATAAGGAAGACTCTCATCCCATGTGTGGGGGTGTTTTGAATTGTACATGCACAGGATATGTACGACCATCCAATTGACGACCTCAGTTTGGCCATATGTCTGGGGGTGGAAGGTAGTGGATTTGGTGAGCTTGGTATCCAACAGTGACCAGAGGCTCGACTAGAATGAGATGAGGAACCAACTATCACAATATGAGATAATGGTTTGTGGGATCCAAAAATGTACCCATACTCGTTCAAAGAAGAGCCTGACAGTGGCTTTTGCTATGATGTTCTTTTTGGAGGTGGCTAGAATTTCCATCTTGGAAAAGTGATCAACAACCACAAAAACAAAATCATTTCCCCTCTTGGTGGATGGGAGGCACAACATGTAGTCCATTGAGATGGATTCCCATGGCCTGTTAGGAGTAGGCAGAGGGGTGTACAATCCTTATTTCTTAGTGGTTGGTTTGGCAACAACGCAGGTGGTGCAGGACCTGATATACTTGTTGACATCCTGTCGAAGTTTCAGCCAGTAGAAATGTTTTTGCAGCACTACCACTGTCTTTTCAATGCCAAAGTGTCCTTCCACCAGACTGTACTGAGCTTCCTAAATCAACTTCACACTTTCATTTGATGGAACATAGAGATGGCCCAGGAGACACAACAACCCATATTAAAGATGGAAATTAGTGACTATTGAGTTGGATCCCAACATTTGGTAGGTGGTGGAGAAGTCAGGGTCTGTATTGTAGAGGTGGGGCCATCCAGAGGTATCGTGACTGCAAGATTCTAGCACCATGGTGTGTGCCGCAACTGTAGGTTAGATGAGGTAGTCAACAACTCGGTTGGTACTTCCTATTTTATAGTTGATGTTGAGGTGGAAATTTTGTAAGTATGTTGACCACTTCTTATTGTGGTCATTCTATAATTTTCCTTGGGTATGCATGAATTTTAGGGGCTTGTGAGCAATGTGGATGACTATCTCCTTCCCAAGAATGTAATGTCTCCACTGGCGGCAGGCTTGCACAATGGAGTACATTTCTTTGTCGTAAGTAGGTTACTTATGGATAACATATGATAGTGTCTCACTATGATATGACACAGGGTGACTATGTTGAGTGAGAACGACGCCCACAACATAATCTGAAGCATCTTTCTTGATCTCAAAGGGATGGTGCAGGTCTGGTAATGAAAGTACCAGAGATGAGCACAAACACTTATTCAATTCATTGAAGACTTGTTGTTGGGACAAGACCCACATAAATATTTCCTTACCTCCACCCCTGGTTACTTGGATGAAGGCCCATGTGATATGAGATAATCCTAGCACGAACCTGCGATAGAAACTGGCGAGGCCCAAGAAGATATGAAGTTCAGTGAGTGTGGTTGGAGTTGGCCAGTCACATATGACATGGATCTTGGCTGGATCCACATGCACACCATGATGATAAACAATGTATCCTAAGTAATGGACCCTATCCATGCCGAAGGATAATTTTTCCAAGTTTGCATATAGTTTGTGCTACCGCAGGGTGTGCAAAACATGTTGAATATGTTGCAAGTGTTCCACCCAAGTATTGTTGTAGATGAGGATGTCATCCAGATACACCACTACAAAAGTATTGATGAAAGGTCATAGGATATTTTCCATCATCCTCATAAATGTTGCTGGAGCATTTTTCAAACCAAAGGGCATGACCAACCATTCAAAAAAACCTTCTTTTGACTTGAAGGCAGTCTTCCATACATGTGTTTGTTCTATTCAGACCTGGTGGTATCCAGACTTTAGATCAATCTTACTTAAGTATTTGGCCCCAATGAGATTATCAAGGAGTTCGCCAATTCGGGGAATTGGCTACCAGTTTCAGACTGTGATTTTATTCAGAGCCTAGTAATCAATACAGAGTCGCCAGGTCCCGTATTTCTTCTGCACCAACACGATTTGGCTCCCACAAGGTGATGAGGCGGGATGAATTTTCCCCTTGTGGAGTAGTTCTTGGATCTTCCTCTTGATCTCCTTATTTTCTAACATAGAATAGAGGTAGACTAGCCCATTGGGTAGCAGTGTGCCTGGGGTTAGATCGATGGGATGCTTGACCTAGTAGTGCAAAGGTACCCCAGTAGGAGAGGAGAAGATATCTGAGTATTCTTCCATGACCTTATCCACTTTCTTATTTTGTGTGGAGAGATCATCCGCGGAGGCCCTGGATGTGGCTATGATCTTTATCTCACTCTGAGAGAGAATCACGAAGAAGACAAATTTCTTGGTATGAGAGATGACCTTCCTGCATTACTTGGTAGAGATCAAGGAAATAGCACTAGGAGGGAAGGCCTCGGGTATCCTGTATAATTTTATGTTCAAAGTAGTAATAAAACTACGAGGCCTAGACTCATATACAACATGAAGTTTCCATAAATAAGGTTGGCCCAAAATAACATTACAAACTTCAAGAGGAGAAACATCACACAATACCTCGTCTTTGAAGGGCTTGATTTCATATGACAATTAACACTATTGGCTGACGCTGAGATCACTTCCTTGGCAGAGCCATCCAATGGTGTAGGTTTGTAGGTGAGACGTTGTTTGCAGGGCCAACTTATTCACAACCTCTATTGATATGAGGTTCTTTTGTCTATCGCTATCAACGATGAAGTGCAGCGAGGTGCCTTTTACCCACATCTGTGAATGGAAGAGGCACACTCCTTCTTTTGGCTCGTTTGGTTCACCAAGTTGGAGCTTAGTGGTAGCAATGGTGGCACTGGGTTCCACATCAATGATCCATATTCCACTTTCTATTTTTGACTCAAATTCATAACCCGCATCTGATTCAGAGGATTTCACTTTGGCCACCAACGACTACTTTGAACGACAATCAACAGTGTTATGCAAGGGGCTCTTATGGAAGTCGCACCACTTCCCGGGTTCTTTCTTTGTCTTTTCGGTGTCCTTCTTTGCTTGTGTCTTGGACTGGTTGTCTTAATATTGTCCATATTTTCTCTGTCCTTTGTTCTGTAGGTTGGGGCCGCCCTTTCCTGGCTTTTGCTGTGAGGGATTCCCAGGCCCAAATTGTCGCATCTTTTGTTTGAGATTCTACTTGATTTTGACGACATATCGGTAGGCCATGCCGAAGGATGTTAAGGTCCTAACCCGCACATAGGTA
>ML777683.1:254197-266663 GCA_009831015.1 Picea engelmannii
ATACTTGAGCACCAGATGTCTCTCTAGTTTTTGATACCCATCTTGGTGCGCAAGGTATGGAATATATTTGTGAACTCTGGCACTACTTAGTCTCTTTCTTGCCGTAGTGTGGTCCATTTGATATACAAGTCGTCATAACTTATGACAGGGTAGTATTGGTCCTTAATATCATCCCTGAAGGATTCCCAAGTGGTCATGACTGTAAATAATGAGGGTTCCTCTATTTCCTTTTTTCTTACAGGACGTTTCCCACCAATATTTGACATGGGGAACAACTTTGAGGAGCAGAAAAGTAATCTTTTCTCTATTCGAAACATTATGGACAAAAAGAAACCATTCTAGTAGATTGAACCACTTGTCTACAACATCTGTGTCTATATGACCTTCAAATATAGGAATATAGAAGTTGATTTGTATGTTGAAGGGGGAGGTGCCTCTTCTTGAGGAATATGTGTCGCCTGTTGGTATCTACCTAAGGATTTGCATGAAACTATCCACCATCTCGTTCCTTTGTTGCATGAGGGATTCCTCAAGCAACATTTTGAAAGGATTTCACGTCCTATCTTCTTTCTTTTCTCATGCCATGAGAGGTCACTTGGGCATGTGAGAGATTTTGTCCTCAGGAGAAACAAGCTCGAGACCCAATTCTTTGTACCCTAACCTCGTTGGGGATATGCATTAAGATGACAAGGAGAAAACCTCTATGATACCAATGATCTAGATTTTATGAGAATAATGAAATGAATACACATTATTAAAATATTCTTAACACAAAATAACAGAGATACAGTAAAACTAGTTTTATATTCAATAAGGAAATAAGTTGAAACTGTAAAATGCAGCGGAAAACAAGCTTGTTGGAATGGTGGAGGCTTATCTCTTAGAAGAGATGTGATGGTTGCGCTCATTCGCAATAAGATGGTTACAATGAGGATTTGAATGCCTTTTACAATAAATAGGAATGTCAAAAACCCTAGACATCCAAAAACCTAACCCTAGGAGATGAAGCGCCAAAATTCATGTGGGCCTCGTTTGGGTATGTTAGTACATCAACTTCTCGGGGTCGTAACATTTGCATATGATCTTCATTTTAGGTGCACAATATCCTGTTGGAAAGGTATAAATGAGAATAACAATTATTTACTAGCCCAAGTTAACGCCTTGGGAATTAACCTAGGCCCCAAATCCCAAAAAAACTGTTTAGGGCCTCAAAACGGCCCTGGAAGTTTGGAACCCGAAAAACTGCCGAAAAACTAGCAAGGTGGAAAACTATTTTTCGAGCCAGTGGAATAGGTGAGTGTCCACCGATATCCACCTAGATCATGGCATAAGTGTATATTGTAATGATCACCATTCTATATAAAATGTTTTCTTATGTCTATCTTCTGGTGATATCCTAATCTGATGATATCTTGAAAACCCATATGTAAATGAATAAGCTTCTGGACCCCCTACATTCTCCAAAAATTCATCTATAAATGGGGTAGGAAAAGGATCATGTAGGAAAGCATCATTCAATTTTCTCAAACATAAAAAAATCTTTATCCCTCCTTGCTTCTTTTCCTACACCACCATAGGACTGATCCATTATGATTCTTCCATAGGTTCTATGACACCATCCTCTAACTTCTTGTCAATTTCTACCTTCACTTTCTCCTTGTATATTGGGTTCAACCTATAAGGTCTTTGTCTTATAGGTATGGCTTCTGGCTTCAAAGGTATCTTCATCTCTCCTAGCTCTCCTTCTAATCCATTCATCTCCGAAAATGTTGTAGGGAACAAGTCATTGTACTTGCACAATAATTATGTGATTCTTTCTACTGTTTGATTATCCCAATAATCTCCAATGATTGAAATATTTGGGTTTTCTATTGTTCCAATATTTACCATATTAATATTTAATGGGGCTGGATAATATTGTAAATCTAGCTTTGGACCTTCTACTTCCCTTTCTCCTTCAACTTCTAATATATCGATATTGCGCGGATTTTATTTTACTGGGTCTTCTTCTTCTGCAACATGATAACATGGTAGCAATTATCGAACTATCTATTTCTTCTGATTCCGATATGGTGGGACTATTTCAAACTTTGGTTCTTCAAATATCCTATCTCTGAACACCTTTAGTGTTGTATCTATCTCTGGCATATCATTCTCAGAGGAAAATGTAACCACAAAATTATGATGCATTTCTTCCCAATTTGTAGTTTCCCTGTGTTGTTCCTGTTCTGTGTACCTATTCCTTGGAATTCCTTCTAGTGCGTGGATAAAATGGTGTGGTCATTATTATGGTGGTACTAATCTCCATTGAACCATCCACCTGTCTACATGTTCTTTAGGTTTTCCAAATCCATCATATTTCTTAAACACGTTGTTCTCCTACTCCACATCGAATCTGATGTGTAGTAACCTCTTGAACTGAAACCAGTAGTTGATATTCTCCTTATGTGTACCCTGCCAACGAGAAGGTGTATCTTTGAAATAAATATATAATGCTGGTAATCTATGATTTTCTACTGCTTCTAATTCAAACTTCATTAGAAATTCTTCTAAGTCATTCAAACCATAAAAAGTAGGATGTTCCCTTACCTCTGAACCAATCCATCTTAGTGCGTGCATCATTCTGATACATCTTCTAGTGGATAATTTGTGTAGTCACCATTGCAATTTATCTAGTCATGTGTCAGAGTTTGAAGCACAAGAACTAATACTCCTCCAACTGAGCATTCCATTTGCAGTCGAGTTGATATAATCCTCTTTGCACACGATTTTTCTGTATAACTAATTTACATCTTTTGTAATAATATTGTTTGTCACAAGTTCCACATACCTTCCTCCTTATGAGCGATCCAATGGAGCAATAACTCTCTATTCCTCTGATTCAAAGATCATCTTCCTTATCTTCAAGTTGATAATAGTTTGGTTATCAAAATCCCAATCCAGACCCAACAATGTTGGATATGGTGAAGTATTATCTACTATGTCAATGACTTCAAAGTGTGCCATGGTGTGCACACCATCTAGATCTACTGGAATCCCCTTCAATCTACCAATAGGCACCACTATGTGCTAATTTTTGAATTTCAACTAGATAGGTGAATACCGCAATTGAGGTTCTCCAATAGCTTCCCATGTCTTCTTTGGCATAACATTGACTTTAGACCCTAAGTCTAGTATAATATCCCCCATATTGAAATATCCAATGTTTTCATTTAACCTAAATTCCCTACTTGTTATTATCTTATTACAAACCTAATTCACTCTATTTACCCCTTATTCCCCAGAATTACATTTTTCCAATAGACTCTGCAATACTTGTAAAGAATTCTTATCATTCAACAATTTAACACAAGACCCAAAAAAGTTCGTTAAGTTACTTAATTTCTCTGAAGGTTTCTCTTTGGTGGTATGATCAAATAATGGAGAAATTTCATACACCGGTATCTCATATACTAGTTTTGTTCCTGAAGTAGACATAATATTTTCTTTCATAATACACTACCTAGCTTGTTTGAATGTCTCTTTCTCTTTGTGCGCATTAAAATTTTGTTCAAGTGTTTTATTATTCCTTACCCACTGGTGTATATCTCGGTTCGGCTTCACTGCATCGTCCCATGTCTTATCTCCACATCTAGTAATGATATTGAGAATCTTCCCATCCTATTCTTTTTTTTCCACAACAATACATTGCACATTATGATTGTTCGGGTTCCTCTTATCCTATATCTTTTTCAACAGTGTCAGACAATCTTTTTTTTCATGGTCTGTTGCACGAAAATACATACATTTCATAGGTGGCAATGGAAATTCTCTTGCATAGTGTCCAGGTTTCTGAAATTTATGACAAACTACTAGTCCTCAACCTCCTCCAAAGCCTATGCCTCTAATTCCACCTCCTCAATAGCCTCCTTTGTTACCTTGGTTATATTTGTGCAGTGCATTATACTGAGGTCCCTAATTATGCTGTGACTGCACATTATTTTACTACAATGGTGTTTTTCACTGTTGTTTGTTGTTATAGTAAGAAGGTTCTTTGAATTGTTGTGCATTGTTGTACTATGGTTTTTCTTGAAACTGTTGCACAGGATTATACTGTGGTTGTTGTGCGTTGTTATATTGCTACTGCTACAAAGGTTGTGTTTTAATTAACTCATCCTACACCCTATATGAATCTAATTTCCTCTCATTCATTATCTTCAAGTTTCTATAGTCCTTGTCTTCATGTCCAACTGAATTGCAAAAATTACAAAATGTACTCTTCAATACTATCTGATAATTTTGCATCATGGGGAAATGATAGGGATCATTCCCATGTGTTTGTATATCTCACACCATGGTTCTCCTAAAGATAAAGGGTTTTTCATACCCACTCCTATGTACTGCACAAACAATGGACACTCATTCTTGTGATGCCTTTTAGTTATGCATAATGTGCACCAAACATCTTCCCCTTTATCCTTACTTTTACTCTGATTTAACTGAAATGTTAATTTCCTCATATCTTCTCTTAGATCTTCCACAACTAGATCTGTCTGATTATACTGATTTTCCTCTAACTGTAAGGATGCTTGCAGAGCTTCATCCTATATTTGGAACCTTTGTTGTCTTAAAGGATACTTCAGATGTGGAAATAAAGAGTTAACAAAAAAATGTCTATGTTGCATATCATTAATAGGGAACTTCAACTACCTTTTAACCTTTTGAACTTCTGGTCCACCTCCCAGACTGATTCACCTACATTCTTCTTAATATCTATCATTTAATTCATGAATTGGTCCTCTGAACTTGGCTTCTGAAATTCATTGGTTAATTTCCTCTTTACCTCTGCTACAATTGTAGGCTCTCCTGTTGGGTTGTTTAATGTGAGACCCATGTACTAGTATAATGCACAGTCTATGAATGTGATTACCAACTGCACAACCTTTGTATCCTCATCTTTAATCTGATTAGTTCCCCATATATTCTCATAGATAAACAAATATTTTTCTAGGTCCTCTGACCCTTCTCCTTGAAACTATGATAACCTAATAGTTGGATCTCGTCCTTCCATTGTGAAGTTTGTTGTGCTAACACCTCCACATGGTGTAGATACCTAACTTCTACTTTCTGAACTTACGCTTATTCTTGAGTTTCCATTGGACCCATGTCCTATTAAAATCCTTCTACCACTAATCACTTGCTGGTTAACTGGTTTTTCTTCTTTAAATTCCTTAGTTGCACATGTGGTTGTGGTTTCCACACTAATTCATATTTGGAATTGAGAGCCTTCTTCTGCATCGGACCCATGACATCTTCTTTTCCTCTCATATATGGCATGAAATATATCCTCAATCTTCCCTATGGTGTGGATATCCTCTACCTCTTTCTCATCATTATCCAATCTCTCTTGCTCAGCTACTTCCCTCTTCTTGTTATTCATGTTATACTGGTAGGGTATTTTGTTTCATGTCACACCTGCTTTCCTTATAATTTCCCTGGTTTGTTCATCATCCATGATGATAGGGTCCATTGCTTCCCTCTTTTGGATACTCTCCATATCCTTCTCCATATCTCAGATCTTCCTTAGTGCTTCCCCAACTCCCCCATTCTTGCAAAGTGATCTAGTTTTCTGATTCCATGGTCATCAAGACTTTATCATGCAATGATATTTTGAGCAACGTGTAAATAGACCTATTGTACCTCCCTCTAGGTCACTTCAAGAAAACTTGTTCTGTAGTAGTATATGAATTCATTGTATTAACTGCAAATTTAGTAATAAACCCTGCAGTAATACTATCTACCCAAAAATCCATTGTGCACATGAATTTGTTATTAACCCTTTCTAGTCATGCAATGTTCTCAGCAGTCCACTATACTGGCCTAATCTAATTAGTCAGATGGGTATCCTTCAACCTCAATATCCACTACTACAATAACTATGGAAAATAATAGAAATATGAATCATGCATATCAGTAAACACAAACCTCTGTAGATATTGTCGTGGTGTATATCCATAACTTATGTTATCTTTCTGCGTGAGATCGAGTTGCTTTGTCTCCAACCTTATTTCAATATCTTTCTTCATAGGATTCCATGGTCTAGACATCCCTTTATACCACTGCCTCTTCTTCACCAAACCCCTTCCAGGATATTCTTTTGAGTTCCAATCGACAACATAAACATTTATTGAATGTATGGGCTGACCCAGGTTCTACCTTAGTTCTCCAACAAAACCCTATTCACCATCGTCCCTTCTAGAAAACTAGAAGGCTACACCGCGCACATAGTGCACAATGCAGTCTCACCCGAGATGGCTTATGGGTGACTCCAGGATGTAGATGTCTGCAATCATGGAAGGGATTGGGGATTTTCTGTTTACTTATAATTCTATTTTAACATGCATTCTACCATAATATTCACCAGGTCTACTATTTTATCCATTCAATAATATTCATTCTGCAGGATTACTCCAGTGCATGTTGTAAATAAACCCTAACAGATGCATTCATATAACCATTCATCATTCATTCATAATTTAATTGCAGAAACCACCAAAAATGATTCATACACATTGCAACACAAGGTTTTACCGTGGTTCACCCCCCAAGCTATGTCCACAAATATCTTCTACTTTATTCATCTTCATAAAAACAGTTTTGTGCACATTGCATTAAGGGTTTATGAATGGTGAGGCTGACCAGCGATGCACCAAGCTCCACAACTCTTAGCCAAAACCTATCAATGCGACTTAAGACTTGAAAGTTCTTCAAAATTGGTTCTTCACACCTGTTCTAAGACACCTTTATCTACCTCATACATCCTCTATTTATATTTCAAAAGAGGGTAAAAACCATTACATTATGAATCAAAACCCTAATTATAAGTGGAATCTACTTGTCCACTTTCTAACCATCTTCCACACAGTTGATCTTTGATCCAACCCTTCCTTTCATGGATATTCCTTAATTCCTAGTGTGATTCTTCCTTTTCCCTTTGTCGTGTTGCTTTCTCCTCATTCTCTAGCACACACTACTTCCTTTGGTCCCTCTAGTTTCCTTGCTTGTTGTGCTAAAACCCAAAATTTCCTGCCCCAATAGTGCATAATTCAACAGATTTGAGACATTTGGTCATGGATGAATTCCATAGAATACCATATTTAGGTCACTTTGGTTACCAGAAAATGGTGAAAAATATAAGATAGTTGTATTATTGGCTTGGAATGAAGCAGGACATTGCACAATATATTGCAAAATGTTTATAGTTCCAACATGTGCAAGTTGATCACATACGTCCTTCATGTCTATTGCAACCTTTTCCTATTCTAGAGTGGAAATGGGAAGTGGTTTCTATGGATTTTACTACATGTCTAGCTAATATAATCAAGAAACATGATGTGATCATGGTCATAGTGGATAATATGAGCAAGGAAACTCATTTTATTCCCATTAAGTCTACTTTTAAATCCATATATGTTTCTAACATTTTTACAAAAGATATTTTTAGATAACATGGGTTGTCTAAAACCATAATCTCAGATAGAGATGTTAAGTTCACCTCAAATTTTTGGAACATCTTGTTTTTGGGATTGGAAATGTAGTTGGAATTTATAATGGCCTACCATCCTCAAATAGATGGTCAGACCAAAAGGTAGAACAAAGTGTTAAAGGATATGTTGAGGATGCATTTTATCCATAATCCTAAGCAATGGGAAGATTATCTACCCATGGTAGAGTTTTCCTACAACAATGGTTATCAAGAATCATTGAAACTGAGTCTGTTTGAGGTCCTATATGGAAGAAAGTGTAGAGTCCCAATTAGTTTGGACAACCCAGTGTATAAAATCACACTTGGACTAGAATTGTTGAAAGAAATGGAATAGGCCATGGTAAATATAAGACAAAATATGAAAGTAGCTCAGGAAAGACAAAAGAGATATGTTTATATCAAGAGGACCTGCAAAGAGTTCAAAGTAGAAGATCATGTTTATCTCTGAGTGAAACCCAAAATAAGTTCCCTAAGAATGGGAATGTGTGATAAGTTGGCACCCCACTATTGTGGACCATTTTAAGTTACGGAAATGATATAACCAATGGAATATATACTTGCATTACCACCTACTATTAAATCTCATGATGTGTTCCATGTGTCTGTGTTAAAGAAATATGTACATGATTCTAATCATATTATTGATTGGAATATGATACAGGTGGAACTAGAGGGAGAATTCCATCTCGAACCTCAATGCATATGAGATAGGAAAGAAACAATGCTTTGGAACCAAGTCATGATACAGGTTAAGGTGAAATGGAAGCACTTTTGAGGAGATGAGGCTACATGGGAGATGGAAGATTCCATGACATTGGAAAACCCATTTTTGTTTTCTATATAATTGTACATACATGGTGTTTATTTAATGGGGAGGGGAATGTAACATGTTTTTTCCCCCAAGACTGTAATTATGCTAAGAATTCATATAATTATGTTTATAAAGCATGTAATCATTTTTTGACTTAATGAAAACACCAAAATCGTTGACTAAGAGGGAACAACCTTGTAAGTACCATCCATGATACACAAGTGGGAATTGATGAAGCATGGATTGATGAAGTGGCATGGAGTGGGGATTTGAGTTGTTTTTATGAAGAAAATAGAAATCTTCTTTGACAATATAAATTATGATTGCTAAGAATAAAATCATACCTCCCAGCTTACCTGATATGAATGAGCTAGGTGACAAGTTATGGAATGACAAATAATTGTTTAAGGAAGTTAATGGTTGTTAATGGATTGGTATTTTGGAGAAGAAAAGGGCCAATTGAATAACTGATAGCAGGACATCATAGTTGCCCCTTAAGATTGAGAACTATGAACTACAGGTTGTGACTGCAGGAAGGCCACAAGAATCCCAAGGATATTGGTGGAGGAAGAGGCTAAAGGTGGAAAATAACCACCAGAGAACACACACAAAGAGGTTAGATCAGAAACTCAACAAGTGAGGAGTGGTATCAGAGAAGGGAAAAAAAGAAGAAGAAGAGGGTGCACACACACATAGACCAATATAGACTCACAAAGAACAAGCACCAAGGATATAGGAGTTCAAGAGAACATATTGATAAAGTGGGAGGTTTCCTTGAAGAAAATAGGAAAATTGTCCAAATTGAGAGTGATCACCCTCAATAGAGAAGACTTGAATCTAGACTGGAGAAATGTTAGGCTAAAATTTGGTGCTTACTGGATAGAATATGGCACTGGAAAGAAACCAAAATTGGTAAGAGGAGGTTGTCAAGGGACTATTTAATATAGAAAAAAATTCCTTGTGCAGAGGAAATCCAGTTGAGAAACCATCTGAAAAACTTGTAGAGACCCTAAGCTCAGTGGGAAGGGGGAAAATTCTTTTATTGTCAGTGGAGGAAGGAGAGTAACCTTCCTAGATCATATCAATTTTGGACTCCAGCTAAATCATTCCCCTTGTGTTATCATAGCTTATCATAGGGGTGGGTTACTGTAGGAAGGTACTTTATAGTATCGCCTAAGGTTGGGAGGAAAGGCATCCTGTCTCAATCATTTGGTGTTGGAAATTCCCTGATCAGATAAGTATTTTACTTGATCTATTTAAAATGTACATGAATTCCATGATTATATAACTATTTTCTTAAATGAGAAGTGTGAATGTTTATAATTAGCTAAATGAACTCTTGAAAATTATGATATATTATTATTGTCAATGTTTAACTTGTTAAACTGTGAAAATGGATGAGTGTGGAAAGTTTGGATTCATATGGACCTTACAATGTTAAAGGAAATATTACAATACATGGAAAAAATATTCATCTAGGAGATGATGAAAAGAACTTTGGTTTTGGGGAGGTTCTTGTGAGGAATGAAGGACCCTGGGTCCCAAGGAGAACCATGATTTTCATGTGGAAAGCTGGAAATATATGTAAGATATATTTTGTTGGTTGTAGAGCCTGATTATCTTCCTAATTCATATGAATGTCAAAGAAACTACATGATACACAATTCATGCCCCCGCCCACTGTTCATGAGGGGGCCATAATTGTTTTTGTTTTGTAATTCAAATATTGTAATTTCCTAGTCAATCTGGACCTTTCATTATAAGGTCGTAGATCTGACGACAAAAGTTATGTTAGGGTTTTTTCCCCTAGAAGGAAACCCTCTTTTATGAGGGAATTGTATTGTGGCTATGTGTGATGACGTATATTGTATTTTGAGAGAGGAGACTGTGAGAGAAAGAAGAGGAATTTACAACGAGTGTGTTGTAGGTTGTATCCCTTCATTTTGTTGGATAATAAAAAGGAAGGACCTGGCAATTTCTCTAGTGCACGTAGCCCACACTAGGTGAACCTGTATATCTATGTCTCTATTGTATTGTGTATCTTTTGTGTTTTATTTCCACAATTTGGTTTTTATTGCTCCACGATCTTGTTTTTATAACACATTTTTTATGAATTCAAGAGGCCTTTGATCGCTTTAGGGTTGTTTTATGATTCTTGGAGACTTAGTAAAAATCCTTAAAGAATCCCCTAAAATTTCTTAAGCCAAATTCAAACTATTTTTCATGAGGAAAATCTTGATATCAATCGGGATGACTCACAACCATTTGATTGGGGTGGTGAGTAGATATGGACCATTTATCAGATGGGAATCCATCATAAAAAACAAGGGATAGACCGTAACCATGCTTTGACTAGGGAAGTTTCGAGTCAATAAAAGTCGTTGAACCATCAGAGCATGGCTATGGAATATTTTGGATTGTTGGATCCAAACATTAGCCTGTCGGTGTAAGGTCAGTCAAGGTTCCATAAAGGATATTAGAAGGGGTATTCCAACGATAGGGAATCTAAGTACTGTAGATCTCGGAGAAACCACTGTAGGATTACAACCCTTCGATTTTGTGAGAAATTCCCCTAGGAGGAGAGTTATTATACCTTATCGAGTGATTAGCTGGAACCTCTGAGGCCCACTACATATTTTGGATAAACTAAACAAGGATCATAAGATCTGTTGGGGCATGTGTGTTTGGAGTGGCTGACTTGGAATAGTTAGTGTAGTTAGAGTAAAGATACTCCAATAAGGAAGAGTTCTGAGAAATAAATTAGACCATTGATATGGAATGGGAAAGACTTTATCTCAATAGTGGATCGATGTGGAACCCACTAGGAATGTTAATAGGGTAACCCTCGATAGGAGGGTAACCCTCAATTGAGTAGAGGACCCACTAAAATTGTATCTATTTAATCGGGATATCCGAGAGCCATTATATCCTTAATGTAATCCATCAGACTAGTGTCATCGGAGAGAATAGCGACATTTGTGAGTGAGTACTCTGACGAGAGTGTGTCTGAATTATCTATAGGATGTCAAGATGAGGCCGAGGGGGAATGTTTATCATCCGATTGGGGGTATCATACTTTCCTGAGTTTCCCCAATGGTATTCAGAGAAGACCTGTAGTGATGAATTTGTAAGACACATCATAAATTAGATTGTGATATGATAAGTCCTCACTTAAACAACGATAAGTCTAAACGTATTTATAAAGAAAGAAAGAAAGGAAAATCAAACATCCCACTAGCCCTAATTTTTCTTTAAGGAGGTCGGGTGTGTTACACTTGAACATGCAATTAAAGACACCCACTTTCGACCTCAATCATAGGCAACCACTTATGGATCTACATAATAATTATAAAGAACAAAGATAATTGATTTCAAACCTGCACAAAGTTATAGAGCATGGTTCTATTCCCAAACCTACGAAATTAGCGATGGGTAGTGAGAATGAGGGATAACGAAATTAAATTCCAAGGAATAAAAATTAAACCTTATTCCTCCTTCCATCCCATCATGACAAGGTCCAAATGTGTCTCACTTTGCATAGTGGGATATGGTGTAGCTCATCAATATTGCATTGGCCTCTGGATACTCAAGTTTCCACTTTCCCATTGCATATGTTTTCTTCATATGGTGTCTATTGATTATGTAATGCCCCAAATTCAATCCCCAAACTACTAATTTATGTGTGTTATATGATGAATGGAAATAAGATGGAAAAATATGATTTGCAACTAAACATTGAATTCCAATATAAACATAATCTAGAACAAATTATTATATAAGTTTTCATCTCTATTGGTACTTTCTTGATGGAAAAATTGGAGGAATTAGCTTGTAGGGTCCATTTTAGGGGCAAGTCCCACTTTGGTGATTTGGGGTCTAGAAACTTCTAGAGACAGCTTAAGGCATAAAGTGACACCTTTTGGGGTCAAATATTTGTGAGCTTAGCTATTGGCCTTTTAATTCTATTCTACTCACTGAAATTTTGTGAATGGTTTAAAAATCACCTCAATCAAATTTTGTATGCAGAGTCTACGCCTCTCGCAACTTGACCCACCTTCTTTACCACCATGGTACTGAGTGAATGCCACATTAGACCCCATTAATCACACATGTGGGGATAGTCATGTGAG
>ML777683.1:267595-277672 GCA_009831015.1 Picea engelmannii
GCATGGTGTATTGTGGTGTATTGGTGTAACTCTTATACTATTTTTCATTTCTCATTGGATATAATTGAATGGTTTAAGTATAAGTTGGAAAAGGTTTTTAAATTGTACTTGATACTGATTCACCCCCCTCTCAGTATCAACAACCCTATCCCTAGGAAACTATCAAGCTATGTGAAATACCAGGCCACTAGGAAGAGAAGGGTTCAATCCTTTTAGTATTGTTATTGTTCCATAGTTGATAAAATCATATAGGAGTGGGATATTGAAGCATAATAGATTATTTTTAATATTCTGTAGCAACCATTCAATCCATGGTTTCCATGGAAACTCCATAGTGAGTGCCTATTTCTTTGTACTTACATTTCATAACTGAGAAAACGATAGCAGAGCATAGGTCTCACTTTATATCTAGGTTTTATCCCTTATTAGGTTTCCTAAGTCACATCTTATGTTCATTTGTGTGTATAGTATTTTCATCTGATTGTTTATTTCATTTCAGTTTCAACTGTTTCCATAATTTTGAACGCTACACTAGTATTATTAAATTTGATATCTAAGGTAATTAACTACATAATAAAATATTTTAGACTATTGTAATATTCGTCATGATGAATTGTTCCGGTGGAATATCCATGATAGTTTACAGATCATATTTGTAACATAGCATTTTTGTTTTGGATTTTGTTGGAAGTTTCAAGATCTAGGAATTGGCTTAAGAATGAAGTCTCAAAACCCTATGCATGGCATATGAGTCAATTCATAACAACCCTCAATATGAGGAAAATGATATTTTTTCAAAGTTATAATAACAATATGTTGATATCTCTCACAACATGGAACTCCTCACGGTGGCTCTATAGAATTCCATTTTGGGGAGGTCAGTTGCTCTAACTCAGAAGTTGGATTAGACAAGAAATCAAGAGATAATGAAGACCCATAAAAGGAGCCAAAAAAAGACCCAAAGAAAGAGAAACTAAGTTCCAGTTTCATTACTTATTCACAATCTATGTTTAAAATGGAAGAAAAAATGGACATCAAACCCTACCAAGGATATATTTATGCTATTAAGATGAATCATTGATCACAACAAGAAGAAGTTTATTTTAGTATCCATAACATAGGAGAAGAGAAAAATATTCCATTTTCCTAATTGAAATTAAAGGGCCATGCCCTAACCTATTGGGAAAGCTACATGGAGACACTTAGGTTGGAGGGTGATCCCTAAGAAACTGACCCCCTAGTAACTAAGTGGGAGGCATTTAATACTTTCATCAATTCCTATCTCTATCCTATTGGGTATGTAGAGGATTTATGGATCACATCAATTCAGGTAGAAGCAAGGGAAAAGTGTGTAAGAGTACACCACCAAGTTTAGAAAAATGGAAATTATGTTGGGTATATCTACCAAGGAACCATATGTACACCTCAAGTACATAGGGAATCTATATAGTCATTTACGAAAGCAAGTAATTATCTTTAAACCTAGGATAGTTGATGAGGCTTTTGTGCAAGCACAATACTTGGAAAATATAGGCAATAAGAAAGGAAAACCAAGTGGTTCCAAATAGAAAGACCGCCAATAAGCTTCCAAGGAGAGGAAGACATGGAAAGGAAAGGACAAGAAGACAACAACTATACATAAGTGCAAGGATTTAAACAACCACTCCAACCATTGTAATATCAATGGTCACATTGAACATAAGTGTTGGAAGATACATCCATAGTTGAATCCAAATAACTATAAGTAGGATACCAAAAAGAAGAACTCGTACAAGAAGAAGAACTATAATAAGGATACCAAGAATAAGTACTAAACTCTTCCATATTAAGATCCAAATCAAGAAGAAAAAGGTGGATTTTCTATTTGATTTTGGTTCATAAGCCAACGTCATAATAGAGTATCTGGTCAACAATATTGGATTGGAAGTACATGATCATCTTAACCCATATACATTGACATGGGTAAATAAGATTGAAGACATCAAGGTCAACAAACAATGTAAGATCAAATTGTCTATGAGTTTAAACTATATTGATGAAGCGGAGGTAGATGTAGTAACACTTGATGTTTTTGGTGAAGTCTTTGGAAGCCCCTACATGTATATGAGGGATGCAATCTTCATGAGGAGAGAGAATGAGTACTACCTAATAAAGGATGGGAATTCTTTCATCATTAATGCACACAAAATTAAATCAAATATCTCTCTAGTAAGTGCTAACCAAGCAAATAAATTTATCAATTAAAGTAGGAATTTTTTATTACTTTTCTTAAGAGAGAATCAACTAGGTGATGAATCAATAAAAGTAGAGGTGTCTCTAGAAGGATGTACTAAAGAGAATAAAATTTAGTTGGAGGAGTTGTTGCAGTAATATAGAGAAGTGTTTTAGGAGCCTAAATGGTTACCACCTATGATGGAGGTGGAGCATGAAATACATTTTTTTCTTGACTCCCCATTGCCAAAGAGTGTGTTGTATAGACAATATGTCTTGGAAGTAGAGGAAGTGAAGAAACTGTTGCAGCATTTACTAGATCATAAAGTAATTCAACCAAACACCACACTTTCTGGGTCACCTATCATAATAGTATCCAAAAGGATATGTGTTGGTGAATGTGTATCGACTATAGATATTTTAAGAAGAACACCCTCAAGAATCAATACCATCTACCAAGGATCAATGATTTATTACATCAATTTTAACATGCCAAGTTATTCACCAAGTTGGATCTCAAATCAAGACACCACTAGGTACAATTAAAAGAAAAATACACATATAATAATACCTTCAAGATAAGGAAAGGATTATATGAATGGCCAACAATTCCTTTTGGTTTATGTAATTCACTAGCTACATTTATGCATTTGATGAATGATGTATTGTGTCCCTTTCTAGATTCATTTATGATAGTGTAATTAGATGATATATTGTTTTATATCTCTACCTATGAAGAGAATATGTCACATTTCATCTAGGTGTCATAGACTTTGAAAAAACATTAATGACGAGCTAACCTTAAGAAATGTTAGTTTTCTCAATAGTCATTGGTGTATTTGGGGTATGTGATTGGTGGAGGGAAACTCAAGATAAACCCATAAATATGGAGGTGATCCTCAAGTAGTCAGTTCCTACTAATGTCATATATATTTATAGCATACTTTTTATCTATATCTATGACACTTCATGCCATAAAAACCAATGGTAAGAGTTTCTAGAAGAAAGCTTTAGATGAGCTTAAATGGATGATCAGTCAAGCACTAGTTATTTCATTTTATAATTTTCATAAGCCTTTAAAAGTGGGTATACATGCAAGTGGATATGTTATTATGGGAGTGGTCTTAAGGAAGGGAGGTAAGTCAATATGTTATCATTCTAAAATGTTTCATGGTGGAGTCTTGAACTACCCTACCTATGAAAAGGAACTCTACACCCTATATTAAGTTATTAAAAAGTGGAAGAATTATCTAATAGGAAAATAAACCATTATCCACATTGATCACTAGCCACTATAATATTTGCAGGCCCAAAGTAAGATTCAACAAACCAAACACTACAAGTAGATGGGGTTTTGTAGTAGTTTCATCTAACAATTTGGTAGACATGATTTTAAGACCACCCACATCCAATATTATATCTTTGAGAACTCTTATTCACATGGATACGTTTACCCATGATGCATACATGGAAGATGAATACTGTAAAGAGGTGTTTCAATAGATACATGTCTAAATTCATGCATAATAAGGTTACAATAAGGATAACTATCATATCAAAAATGGGTTTCTACATGCTATACTAGCTCTATGGTCCTAAAGGTGAAATATTGTATATTATCATAGAGGTTCACACCTCCATGGTTGTAGTATATTTTGGTGTTAGGAAGAAAATATCCAAATTAAAGAGGTATGTGTATTGGACTAGAATGTAAGAATATGTAGCTCATTTTATTAGAAGATGAATAATTGTTGTATTGACAAGCCTAGTAATAGAAAGCAAGGTTTATACCATCCCTTACTTGTACCCACTAAACCCCGGGATAACATATCCATGGATTTTGTGGGTGGTTTTCCAAAAAATAGGAAGGAACATGATTATCTATTTGTGTAGCTGACAGGTTCAACGATATGTGCATTCTTATGCCTTGTAAAAACACCATCAAAGGAAAACAAGCAAAAAACAATTCTTTGAAAATTTCTAGGTGCACTTTGGTATATTAGTGAGAATCACTTCAAATAGGGATACCATATCTCTCAATACTTTTTGGACTACACTTTGGGAGAATATGGACATGAGGTTGAAGAAATATACAACTTTCCATCCATATATAGATGGACATGTAGAAGTATTCAACATGTCATTGATTCATCTTTTGAGGGGTTGGAATTAGAAGCATCGAAATACCTAGGATGAAAATTTGATTTATATTCAACACTCTTATAATAGAGAAATCCACATTTATGCTAGTAAGTCCTCTTTCAAAAAAAAAAAAATGATTATTTCCACCATCTCCCTTGGATGTTGTATATGGATAGCAAGGAATAGTGATGGAGGACATCACAGAAGATGAAATGAAAAAAAAAAAAAAAAAATGTTGAAAAGGTTAGGTGGATCCATTTGCAATTAAAAGATACATTGAATGAGTGATAGGAAAAGTGTAAGGCCCAACATGATAAACATATAATTGAGAAAACATTAAAGGTGAGAAATAGAGTTTGTTTGCATTTGAACTAAGAAAGGTTATAGGGTCCTAGTAAGAAGGTCAAGGATCTATGATAGGGACCTTTTGAAGTATTAGAGAAGGTGGGTGATAATGCCTACAAACTTAGTCTACCCTCATATATACAAATTTACTCAATAGTGAATGTCCAAGTACAAGATACATTGAATAATTAAAAGATTAGCTAGATCCATTTACAAGTACACAAGACATTGAAGAAGTGAAAGGAAAAGTATAAGACATGACATGATCAACATATAATTGAGAAAAAAATTAAAGGTGGGAGATAGATTTTGGTTGAATTTGAATGAATATAGGATATAGGGTCTTGGTAAGAAGATAAAGGTTATATGATATGGCCCTTTTTAATTATTATAGAAGGTGGGTGATGATTCCTAAAAACTTAGTCTGCCCTCACATATTTCCATTTACTCAATAATGAATGTGGAAAATATTAAAATCTATGATATTTACATGTTGGATCAAAAAAATAATGAGAATTTCCTACCTACCATATAGGACATAGAATCGAAAGATTAGGCAAAGTTGTTATAAGATATAGTTTTGTACAAGAAATCCAAAACTACCATATAGGGGTAGCATGAACTCTAGCAAGTTGGGTTGAAAGGGAAACTTTCAAGAAATGCCAAATAGTACTCCAGGGAGAAGGTAGAGGAAAAATTCCCTCACCTGTATTTAGTAAATATTTTGGGGAATGAAATCCTTTCTAAATTGGGAGGTATGATACATAATGGATCATTATATAATTTTTCATATATCTTGGTACTTTTTAGGTGTAAAAATTGGAGGGATGGATTTGCGGGGCCCATTTTAGGGGTAGGCCTCAGTTTGGTGATTTGAGGTTTGGAAAATTTCAAAGATATTTTAAGGCATCAAACAAAACCTTTTTGCGTCAAAACTTTGCAATCTTATCTCCTATCCCCTAAATTTTGTTTTACACACCAAAATGTTTCCAATAATGCACAAATCATCTCAATAGGAGTTTGTATGTGAAAGTTATGATTCTCGCAAGTTGACCTACTATGTTGACCACCATGACCATACTGATTGGATTCCAATTTATCCTCCATTAATCGCACAAATTAGCCTACTCACATGAGGACTTTCAAGAATATTCAAAAGGTTCATGTTATCACTCCAAGAAACTCTTTGAGGTTGTAAGTCAAAGATGCTTGGTAACTTAAAGTACATTTTTTTTTGTGTTTTTGTATGTGTGGATCAATGGGATAACTCAACTACAATATGGTATCCAGACAAACAAAATGAATAATCAAATAAACCAATTCCCTCAAGGATCAATAATTAGATAATAGCTTTAAGTGGGTGAAGAAGACAATGCTTATAAACCAGATACACAATGATGGGTTTAATAAACAATGTAAGAAACTATTAATCAAGTTATGAACTAACTAATGAGATGACAGTCATTTTGCAGTTAAAACAACTTGAATAAGAGTACAAAAGAAGGGTGGAATGTGGCATTAATAGAGAGAGAAACTTGTGATCTGTATTATCATATGAAAAGTCTGTTACAAAGGTATAGTTCCTGTATCCAAAATCGAACCCCTCCTTCTATCAAATGATAGGTATTTATATCTTTTACAATAGATCTAAGATCCTATAAACATGGATCTGGATTTCTAACTATGGAAAACAGAGTACAAAACTTAATATAATAAGATACCTAATATTTAACCAAATAGATTTAATCTGATCATTACAAGTCGAATTTGACAGCTAAAGCATTATTTGGCAGTCTGTAGGTGAAAATCAAAGATTCAGAAATATGTCTTTGATGACTGGGAGATTTTATGTCAAGAGTTATTGTGCCATTTGGTGTTATTTCCTCACCACATATCTTTAAAGCTGGATGAGAAAGATGATTTATCTCCTCCTAATTATTATCCATCATTTAACACCTTTCCCGCGTGTTCAGGAAATAAAAAATCGCGATCTGGGCAGAAAGAAGACGTTTTTGGACTCTTATGCACTTTCACCAGCTCTTTTTTCTTGAATCTTCCCCTTTAACTGGTGAAAAGGAAAGCTTTCAACGGCTAACTAGCATATTTCAGAACCAATGAGCTGGTGAAAGCGCATATTTTTTAATGAAAACTGCCTTGGGAAAAATCAAATTTCTGAGCCATGGAGAGTCTTATTTACATGCTTGAATAGTCTATTGACAACTAGAAATCCTAATATTTACAATGGTACTTTTATATATGTTTTTAGAGATTGGGAATGCAGTCAAAAGTCCTCCACAAGATGAGGAATCATTTTTCAAACAAATTTCAGAATGAATTATTTGATCGCTAACATCTGGCTCTAACTGGGATGGAGACTCCCTACGAGGTTTCCAAGAACCTGGAAGACCTTGTGCCTTTAGTATTGGGAATTGAGTCATTTGGACTTTACAATTAATCATCTGAAAACCTGTAGCAACCTGTAACCTGCTTGTAACCTGCTTGTTTATTTATTTAAACAATCACAGATCTTAATGCTAAATACAGACTGCTTAATCTCTGTCTAAGAAGAATGCATGATGAACTGTTGATCTGGACTTTTCATCTCATCATCTTCCTCTCTACAATCTTCCTGTGTCTGCAAATTAGAAAATTGAGGGCTGCACTTTCACCAGCTCACTTGTTTTCGGAAATGCCATTTAGTCACTGAAACCTTGAACTTTCACTGGCTAACTTCATCTTCAAAACAGAGATTAGTCGTTGAAAAGATTTTCTTTGATTTTTGGAAATACCTTTTGAAAATCGATTTATTATAGGAATAAACAAGTTATATCCTATACTTGACATTTAAATTTCTAAAAATAATGTATGGAACTCTATTTATGACCATGTTATCTCCAATTTTTTTGGCTTTTTCACCTAATCTTCTACTAAACTAAAAACTATCTGTAATTTGTTGTATTGATCAACAATGAATTCATAGTTGAAATTATCAAATGGAAGCTTATTTAGAGATCTCTCAGTCATCAGTTCCAAGGCACACAATGAATAGTAATGTGTTCCAGAGATTTTTTGTCTTTCGTTCCAGTTTTCAATAGGGTAAGTGAAAGCAAGTTACTAATGACCTGGGTACTAGCAAACACTTCCCAAAATTTTTCCATTTGAGCTTTCCATAAATAGATGATCCCAACAATAAGAATGCCTTTGACAGAAAAAGTTCTATCATATCATCGATCATCTTTGGATTGCTTTCCCAGGGAAGAAGTAATCTCCCAAAATGAAAATGTTGATGAATTCACAATCGAACTTTCTTTTGTGTTTCGATATTTGCTAAATATTTGTAGAAAATTCTTCTGTCCACAAGATTTCTGCCTGCGTGCCATATGAATTTACATAGGGTTTATTGAATGGTGAATAACTCAACACTCACAGCTGGAAGAAATGACTTCAATCTATTTAATATTCATATATGGGAATCGATCTCTATATGAGCTCTTAGCATAGGAATTTAATGAAAATTCCTCTTGGGCTGACGTTTGAAATGCACTATGTATTTGAAAAAAGACTAAACTCCCGCATGTTTCCTTTGAAACCGGTATCTTTCAAATTGTTGCTCGAGCCACCTACATATTTAGAAGACCAAATTTGCTACACATACATTCTCTGCCTGCAGCCTACCTATTTATTTCAGAAATCAACAATTGAACATGATTTACTTTCTCATATGACGAGCTTATTCACTGCCTACTCCTACTCTAACCATTGTACTGATGCTCAATCAAGTAAACTCATGCTTCCAATGAAGCCATATCAAATACTGATTTACTGAACATGTTCTTGATCTTGACCTGACAAATAATTGAATGCATAGCCAACAGAAAAGTAGTTTGAATTGATGACAAAGCCAATTTTCATTTGACCAAAATACTTTAACATATATGTTGTTCATAGATTCTAAAAAGTTTGCGATAGGGTCATTAAAACCATAAAAGAATACCTCTTTTAACTATTGATCTAACTGACTGTATTGCAACTACCAATTGATTTCACTAATCTTAATGCTAAAAGTGGACTGCTCAACCTTTGTCGGAGAAAAATGCAAGTTGAATTGTTGATTTGAACCTTTCTGCTCCTCTTCACCATATCTCTGTAATCTGATCTCATCATGATGATATGTTAGCTTATCACAGCTAACAATTTCTTCTTCAACAATAATATCTTTACAGGATATATCAAAACTAAAAATATCTTCTTTAGACTTTTGAAAAACAGATTGGTAACAAGCATCAATTACAACATGCACACATTTCTGATCATCTGTCTTTTGAAAAATGGAATTAGATAAAGTTCTAGTAGACAACAAGCTTTCAAAAATATCAACATCTCCATCCTTATCATAATTTGAAATAACATATTCATAAGAAGAAGAATGTCTCTGATACTCTAGTTGGAGATAAGACGGTCTATGAAAATCTTCTTGCTCAAGGTTACTGCAAGTTCCCATGATCTGCAAATCTGGAAACTGTGTATCATCTACATGTGTAGCTAAAGAATCTAATTCTTTAGATTCATGAAAATCATAAATAGAGGTAATAGGAAAACCCTCATATTCTTCATCAGTCCTTCCTAATTCATGTTTATGAGGAGACATATCACAGTGAAGATCGTTTGAAAGATGATGTAAATTTTGAGAAAAAGATTCTTCCCTATTAAAATATTCAACTCTTTTGTGCAATTCATATTCTACACAACAATTATCAAATAAAGACTTATCTGGAAAGAAACTTTTGCAGTGCTCATTAAATAATCTATGAAAATCCTTCAATGATGAAATATTGGAAGGAGGTAAAGAGAAATACCACTGTCGTGCATCACCATACAATGAATGCATGAACATATTCATACAGACATCTTCATGTTGTAGATCTAATAAATCCATGCACTTATGGAATTTGAGGAGGTGTTCTGCAGGATTGTCTTCTTTGTTCTCTTTGAAGACAGGTAGAAAATCTCCCCATTCTGACATATCAGGTACTGGATGTGGGAAACCAAGAACTGAAGAAAATTCAAGAGGTGCAAACCTCCAAACCAAAAAGGCATCAAATGATTTCGACATTTGATTATTGTGGAACCACCATTGAATCCATCTTTCATGGACTCGCCAGATAGATGATTACAACCAAGAGAATGTCTAGGCTTTGTCTATCATCAAATATGGATCTGTATTACAACCAAGAGAATGTCTAGGCTTTGTCCATTCAATCTCGTTTCCCTGACAACGACGCCAATTTGTTATCACTCCAAGAAACTCTTTGAGGTTGTAAGTCAAAGATGTTTTCTAACTTAAAGTAAACTTGATTTTGTGTTTTTGTGTGTGTGGAT
>ML777683.1:277722-288934 GCA_009831015.1 Picea engelmannii
AGATAATAGCTTTAAGTGGGTGAAGAAGACAGTGCTTATAAACCAGATACACAATGATGGGTTTAATAAACAATGTAAGAAACTATTAATCAAGTTATGAACTGACTAATGAGATGACAATCATTTTGCAGTTAAAAAAACTTGAATAAGAGTACAGAAGAAGGGTGGAAATGTGACATTAATAAAGAGAGAAACTTGTGATCTGTATTATCATATGAAAAGTCTGTTACAAAGGTATAGTTCCTGTATCCAAAATCAAACCCCTCCTTCTATCAAATGATTGGTATTTATATCTTTTACAACAGATCTTAGATCCTATAAACATGGATCTGGATTTCTAACTATGGAAAACAGAGTACAAAACTTAATATAATAAGATACCTAATATTTAATCAAATAGATTTAATCTGATCATTACAAGTTGAATTTGATAGCTAAAGAATTATTTGGCAATCTGTAGGTGAAAATCATAGATTTAGAAATCAGTCTTTGATGACTGGGAGATTTTCTGTCAAGCATTATTGTGCCATTTGGTGTTATTTCCTCACCACATGCCTTTAAATCTGGATGAGAAAGATGATTTAGCTCCTCGTAATTATCATCCATCATTTAACACCTTTCCCATGCGTTTAGGAAATCAAAAATCACGATCTGGGCAGAAAGAAGACATTTTTGGACTCTTTTGCGCTTTCACTAGATCTTTTTTCCTGAATCCGACTCTTTAGCTGGTGAAAAGGAAATCTTTCAACGGCTAACTAGCAGATTTCAGAACCAATGAGCTGGTGAAAGCGCAGATTTTTTAATGAAAACTGCCTTGGGAACAATCCAATTTCTAAGCTGTGGAGAGTCTGTTTTACACACTTGAATAGTCGATTGACAACTAGAAATCCTAAGCTTTCCAATGGTACTTTCATATATGTTTTTAGAGCTTTGGAAGGTAGTCAAAATTCCTCCAAAATATGAGGAATCATTTTTCAAACAAATTTCAAAATGAATTATTTGATCACTAACAGTTCCAAAACGCTAACACTAATTGAGGGTTGAGGCATGAAAAAATGCTAACCCTGACCCTGGATGGCTATTAGATAGATATGTTAAATAATGGGTCACTAGGAAGAGAAGGGGTTCCAATATTTTGGTATTTTATTTGTTATATAGTTGAGAAGATAATCTAGGAGTGGGATATTTAAGCATGAAAAATGAGGTATAATATTTTGTAGTGTTAAGACCTCAACATACCCTAAAAATTCAGAATTTTTCTGGGTACCACTTTTCTTTCTCTTATTTGATTTTTTTTCCCCCTTATAAAATTAGTGTTTCCTAAATTTTGATGTAAATTTATTAAAAACAATCTTATTTGTCTTATTTGAAGTTTTTATTCATAAAACCTCAAAAAACCAATTATAAATTAAACTTTCAAAAATTAAATTTTTAAACCTTATCGGAGAAGAGATTCAACTTTCATCAGAGTTGAAACTCCACTTTAACTGTAAAAAAATTTGAAATATTTCCCTCATGGTTTCAAGTTATCAGAGAAATTTCATACTTCCATTTCTTGTGAAAGTGAAAATAAATTTTGACAACATCATAGAAGCAAAAGTGAAAACAATTCTCTGATGATTTAGATTGAAACAAAAGTTCAACTTTGACCCTGATAAAAGTTCAATATGTTCTCTGATCACATTGGGGAAGGAACAAGTGCATTTTGATCGGAGTAAAAATAAACTTTATACCCCAATAAAAGTGAAGATAGAAATCATCTCCAATAACATTGTGAAACAATTAAATTTTTAAATTGGAGTAAAAAGAAACTTTTGACCCTAACCAAAGTACTCATAGAATTCCAATGAAAAGTTAATATTGTGCTCGATGAGGTAAATATGTAAATTTTATATGATGATCAGAGGGAAAAATGACTTTCAAATAACATAAAACAATTTTTGAGATTTGAGTAAGTTTTAGATTTTGGTGATACTTTTCTGTAAGGATAAAACATCGAAGCTATTTTTGTGCTTTTACAAAGTGATTTTGTTAGTATTTTATTTTAATGAAGTTGTTTCCATCACCAATAACACTTTACCTTTTTACTTCACTTTTGAATATTTTCGCTGAGTAGAAAGATATTTTCTAATGCTGATCAAAGTGAAAATTTTCACTGAATAGTCGTTAAACCTCATCGACATGCAATTAATGTTTTTGGATTAGTAGTTGAAATGTCTTGTTTGATAGGAGTGGCCATTACAATTCCAAATCCTACTAAATCCTCAAGTATGTGAATTTTTCATTATTATTTTTTGAATCTCACTCTATATAAACAAACATATATGCATTATTTCCTTCACCTAAAATCTTAGTTGATTTTTTTAGCAATGGGAGTGAAAAAAAAAAATTGCTATTGTAGTATTGTATTTATCAATTGCATTAATCACTGGTGCAATTCATAGATTTGATAATTTTATACATCATTTAAAAAAAACTAGGTAAGTATATGCAAAGTACATGATTACCATCTTTGTTTAATGTTTTCACTAGGATAATCACATCAAAAAGATTTTGGAAAATTGGTGGGTGGAGGGTAAAATGTTTTTTTGAAAAAATGATGGAATCAACATAATGATAAACTTAAGGGATATATACAATTATGCTCTAGAATTAATGTGTATACTATATGGAGAACCTAATTTGATTTGAATTGGATCTTCATAAAAAACACTCTTTATAAACTTTGTGATAATAATTTAATTGTTTTTGGCAAAGTTGAGAAGATGTTCAAAATTCCCTTGGAAGTTGAAATGAACCATTGTGATGGTTGGAATTAAAAGGAATCATGTTAAAAAATAAGGCTATGATGAAGAAGAGAATAAAATCCAACACAATGGAGGAAATGAACAAGGGTAGTAGTAGATATGAGGGATTAGAGAAGTAGTATGTTTGATCATTAGAGGAGAACAAGACATCAAGCCCATCCCACATTGAGTAAATATTGTTATTGAGCCATGGCCATTTGCAAATTTTCTTCTAGTGAGTAACAATACACTAAATATATGCATATATCACCCTTTTGTAATCAATTTCCTTCTTAATAGAATCCCCTAGAATTTAGTTTTCCCATTTGTATTTCCAATGTAAAAAAAAATCTATGTTGTCTCATGGTGTTAATGGATGTGTATACTTGATGTAGTTTTGGTTTTATCTATTATTGCATTCTATGTAGTTTTGGTTTTATCTATTAAATGATTGGTTTAGTGTATTGTTGATTCACTATTTAACCACATTCTACAACCAAACTTTCAATTGCTTCTTGTTGGGTGTTCATTATTTTGTGGTGGGTTTGTATGAGTACACAAAATTTAAATTAGATCCCATACCATACACTACAATATCATTATATTCACCAATTATTCACGTATTTGATCATTGGAGTATATCTACCATGTTGCCACATATTTTCCATTCGATGTGTGGAGAGAACTTGTAAATTTAGAATATATTTGAAGATCCTCTATTGAGCATATGTATGTCTATTGAAGAAAGAAACTAAGTAGTGAAAACAATACGAAATAGAGCCATTAATGTTGATGCCTATTGGTGATTAATAATAGATATGATTATTTATTTCCACATAGATCCATGTTGTCAAAAATAGATAGGCCATAGGCCTACAATTTAAAAATAATAAGGTATAAGAGTAGGTTCATTAGAGACTTTGAAGAAGATACCATGGGTAAAACCTTGAAGAGGGAGAAGCTATAAGAGTTGAGAGAATTCAACAGGTAGATCCAAAAGGAAAGTTGGTATTACAAGTAGAAAGTATATGAGATGGAAAAAGAACTTTCCAAATGTTAGAACTCCTTCACCATCATGAGGGTATAAATAGACATGAGCATATTGTAAATTTTTCAATTGGGGGAGAAATCCACTCAGTTGGATAATTGGAAAGAGGAGAGGTTCTTCAAAGTGAATTATTATATATACCAATAGTTGGAAGTGAAGGAAGGGGCCTTGAATAATATACAAGTAATTTTTCGAGATACCAATGAATCCCTTTATGTTTCCACTACAAAATCCAACACCATGATAGAGTCAAGCATGGTAAACTGACCTTCCAAGACCCTTCCCTAAGAGATGTTCAATAACTTTGAAATGCACACTAGAGGCATTATTTCGACCTCACAAGTAAAGTGGGATATGATGGCCAAGGGATAGGAAAGGGAAGCCAAGGGATTTTGAACCCCATTCTAGCTCAATGGAGGTCGAAGCATGAAGGCCTAAGATTTAGTGAACAAGATGCTAGTACAAATTCATCTCAAATCACCTTCACAGAGGAAAGAGGAATTACGATAAAATGAATTCCCCTAGAGGAAAATTGTTAGGTTCCTACCCTAACACCCTTAATTATATACTTTAGTAATGTATGAGGAAACATTCCTCAAATAAGGCCCATTAAATAGTTACTCATTGTTAAAAGGGTTATATTTATTAATAAGGCCTAATTTAGTTAGTCATCCCTCATTATAACTCAACTTGTAGGTAGTTAATATTCTCTACATATAGATGTATATTGAGTATAATGTTATGTAATGTTTTTTCAAGAATCTTTATTGTAATTGGAGCTTCACTCTAGGAAATTTCCCCTTTGAAGAGGCAAGTGAACATAGACCTCTATTTTTTTTTATTATTGAGAGATATTTCTTAGGGTTTATCTATTTTCTCTTGTGTTCTTGGGTTTGCACTACATTTTATGTGATTTCTTTGAAGTTTTTGGGTTAAGTACAATACAATTGGAATCAACTCTATCTCTTGAGAATGAAGTGGGTGAATTTTGGGGGCACAAAGTGGGATTTTGCTTTGTTTTTGCATTTTTTTTACGAAAAAAAAAATATGATAGAATTCAAGTTGATTTATAAAACATTTTCTCATAGTTTGAATATACTAGCCATATATTTTAATTCATCTAAAAAAACCAAATTTCCAAAAAAAATCATCCAAAATAGATTCCAGGAAGTGGATATGTCATTGGTTTAAAATAAACATTTTTTAGGGTTTTTTCTAGTGACAACCATGAATTTTGCAGATAGGATTTATTTTAATAAAGTGCACAAATTTTAGTCAAAATAGTTCTTGTAGATTTACAGAAGTTGTGGTATTTCATAATTGGATTCACAAGTCAATCTGATAAATATAGCATAATTTGTGATCATTTCACATTTTCAATCTCAAACCTTACCTTGAACAAGTTTTGTTTTGGTGATTTTAAGAGTTTTTTCTTAGGTCGGAAAGATCCTAATTTTTTATTTTTTTTTAAACAAATGTGTTTTTATGTCTTGAAATAACATAATTATTTATGATTCAATGGGTAAACCATGGTTGGGGAATAATACACATAGGAAATACAAGTGGAATCACATTTTTGGAAAGCCTTGTAACCCCTATTGGCGCCTCTTCAAGTAGTACTGCATCAAAGAGTAATTGTATATGGAATATCACTTCCACATACCCTCAGTTATATAGAAAGTCCCCTAGGCTGTAAAATATCCAACCCCTGAACAATTATTAGGGAAATGGGGCATAAAAAATTTCTTAGTTATTTCCTAACTTACCTATCTTATAAGTAACTCCAAATCCAATTCCAATCTTGAAATATAGATCTAGTCCTTGAGATATTTCCAATGACCACAAATATGATAAATTTTGACTTTAGGTTAGAAATTTATGGCCTTGTAAAGTTTCTAGGTCCTCTTCCCACCAAAACCTAATCATATCCATGTGGAATCCACGTGGATCCTTGGAACCCAATCATCTGATGTGGCACTACAAGTGTGTGATGATGTGTCAGAATAAATGGCCCCGACGTGGCATGACCTAGGACCAAGGAAAAAGACAAACTCATCAGAACCCCAACACAGGACCATGTAAATCCAAAAATCCGTAGATATGGATTTGCTTAAAATTACTCACAAGAAAACTTTTGGATTTCATATATCCAAATATTTTTCACTTTCTCTGGAACCATGAAACTAAACCCTTACACATCCATAAATATAGGGATATGGATTTACTTAAAATCCAACATCAACATTCTTCTAGATTCAAAATATCTAGATGTGGAACGCTGACCAAGAACGTTGACACATCCAGAAATCCTGGATCTAGAGAAACTCAAAGTCCCTTTTAATATGAAAGCTATATCTGGATGGCAAGTTAGCATGAATTCAAAACAGGGATAGATGTCACACAACACATGGCTTGAAATGGTTTGAATATAGGGCTGAATGGGCATGCTAACGAGGTACCGACATGCAAACTCTAACATCGCAGTGGAACTCTACACTGAAACCACGAGACATCCATAAATTTGGGATACAATATTTCTTATAATTTGAATTAATGAGAACAAATGATTTACAGATGATCCAAAAAGGATCCAAATAATACTAAGGATATCTCATAACTCGTAGAAGCAACCCAGGATGCTCAGAATGGCCTCAACAAACAAAGAAAGGGAAAAAATTCAAAGTTCTAAAAACTCAGCGAAACTGACATCATCGTGAAGAGTGCATCGCAAGATTTCCAATGACACAAACGACTCATCAAATAGAGTTACAGATCAAAATATATTCATGGTCAAAGTTTGGTCAACCTAGCCTAATCAACAGGGGGATGAGTCAGCATCCATATTGTTGACGTCAACATCAATATGGATGAAATCATTATCCGTACAACATACGTGGCATGTGCAAGAGGTGAAATGTGTCATGTTGACATTATCATGGTGACATGGTAGCACCAAAGGATGCCATGTGTCACTCGTATTTGGAATTTTTGGGTCATTTCGTGGACCAGTAAAATTGTGCCACATGGCAGTCCATACAACCACATGGAAGTCCATACAGTGATTTGGTGGTTGATGTGCAGGATAACATGGCAGTTGAGATGGCAGACCATACACTAACATGGCAGGGTGATTGTATAGTGTTTGACGTGGCCCAATGGTTGGCTTCTACGTGGCAGTGGGAAAATGCCCAATGACAACCCCTGAATGAAAATTCAAAAATTAAAAATATTTGGTGGGTCCGCCAAATCCGATAGGACCACTCCAAATCTAGCAACCGACCAACATCTAGAATCCTCTCCAAAGTTAGCGGAATGAGCATATGTCATATATATATATATATATATATATATATATATATTACACTGGTCAAGCCAAAAGGGAAGGCCCATGGGCTTGACCCTAATACCTCCCCCTTTATACACACCTTAATATATGCTATGTAACCACTAGGCCAACGACCTCACATTGTTTACAACATCAGTTTATTTATTTAAAATATGAATCTTCCTAGTGTTGAAAGGAGGGTGCGCGTGGGTACAGATCGACATGGTTTTCAAGACAAATTATTCAACATTTATTGCAGGTTGTAGGGCACAAAAACTTAGACAAAGTTTCTCTTGGGCCTGGGAGTGCCAAGGTCGAATCGAAGCGTGGAGACAATCATTTTTGGGTAATTCAACACCACGAATTCAGTGGTGCTGTCTATTTTCTGATCTGAGAAAAACTTTTGCAGGTTGATTTCAGAATGAGGTATACTTATTTGTTTTGCCAAATTGTTTTGTTGAGTTAATAAAAAGGCCTAACCATTTGAGATAAGGACCTAGAGACGTATTCTACCAAGGATGAACTCTGTTATTAATTTTTGTGTGTTCATATTTGATGCTTATGTCTCTTCATTATTGATCTTTTCTTTCTTTAATGGTGCACTTTGATTTATGCTCATTTAATGCAGAGAAGGGGCACACTTCTTGAGTAGGACAGACATGTGGGAAATGAGGGATTGTAGGCTATTAGTTTGAGTTGGCACCTATGACGGAGTCTTTCCTGTTGTCCATGAACCTTTAGCCTGGTTAGGAATCCCTTTACCTGGGTGTATTTTAGTCCCAGTTCAGAGGTGACTCACTGTTGATAGTGATGAACAGTGTGGTATAAGGCTAGGAGGTTCGTGGAAGGTCTACATGTAGTTGGTGACATTCTTACCAAGATAAGTCTCAATTCTGTGATAAATTTACATGCTCCATTATTATTTATGTGTTTATTTTTATAGGTTTATCCTATGTGTGGTTATAACTGTCTGTATGTTTATGGATATTTCCTATATATGTTGCATGTATACATTTACTATTATTTCTGTGATAATCTGTGCATTTAAAGATGTATTTGTATGTTTATTTTTTATTTATATGTTTCCTCAATATCTATGTGTGTATATATTTTTAATTGCATGCAGTTCAAAAATTTATGTGGCATAGCTCAGTTGGATGTTGGGTATGTTACAATATGTTCCGCAGAGGGAGAATAAAGTGTTCATTGGTGTAGCGTGGCCCATAATGGATGGTCTGGAATGTTACAATATATGGAAGATGAATATTGAACCATAGAAGAAATAGAAGACATTCCAAGAGCTGAATTAAATTTCTGGTCATGTTAAAAGTGTTTAATATGGCAAAGACAATACCTGTAGCATACCAGTTACAATATGGTATTTTGGTCTGGAATTTCAGCAGGTTGTAACTAGCATCCCAGAACCTAGAAAGATGTGAAACTTGGACAGAGTGTCCATAAGATGTATATGAAGAAACCCAATTGATATCCTATGAAACCTGCAATGTCGTAGGTTTGAAATTGGATAATTGCAGCGCAGAGTGAGTCAAGTTGAAAAATGAAGAGAAAACTTAATGGGCAATTTTCAAATAACCATAACTTTTTGCTCAAGACTCGGAATTGAGCATGGGAGAAGGCATTGGAAAGGTGTTGGAAAGTGGAATCTAAATATCCACCTATAAAATTGATCAAGGAATTCAATTTTCCAGTAAATCAGAAGAAATAATTCTGATATATATTATTGAACCAGAATGGTTCATATTTTCATGAAATTTTTGAAACAGTTAGCATGACAAAGTTTTGTTGGATGCACATTTTGTAGAGTTAACAAAAACTAGATCAGATCAATATCAACACAAATTCTAGAGTAATGGAGGAGGAATAAGGGACTTATTTTCAAGAGGATGAGATCAGAGGGATGGATGTCCATTTGGGCATTGAAGGAACAAACTCCAATGGACATGGAGAAGGAAGGGATGAAAACATGAATATGGCAGAAAGCATTAAAAATTTGCAAAAGGATGTCCAGATCCATAAATATGATAATGAAAGGCTTGTGAAATCCAAGGAGTAGTAAGATGACTCAATATGAAGTTATTGTAGAGCTTGAACATAATAGAAAATAAATTGGACAAGGAAAGTGGCTCAAGCAAATCTGGAAGTCACAGGCCTCCTGATGAAAAAAGAAGAACCAGAAGTATTAGCATACATACCCACCACTCCCCGAGGCATTCCAATAAGAGAGAACACAACATCTTGATTCCATTCTCTGTCATGAATCATAAGGGGTCTGGGGTGGATGAGATATGAGGAGAAATGAATAAAATCAAACCTCCTACATTTGATGGTGAGCACAAGAAGGATGAAGATTTAGAGACATGGTTGTTGGGCATGAGAAAATATATTCAATTGCATAATTATTCTTCTCATGCAAAAGGTAGAATTTCTATCTATCAACTCAAGGGAAATGCATTCATGTGGTGGGATCACCTTGTGTAGGTGCAACCCATTAAAGAGAAAAGTGTTACTTGGAGGGAATTCAAGAAGTATTTTGAGAAGAAATACTTGACTAAGAGATATTATGACAAGAAAATGAAAGAGTTCTTTGAACTCAATCTTGGAAGTATGACCATAGATGAATATGAGAGAAGGTTTTTAGAACTATTGAAGTATGTCTCTTTCATCAAGGATGAGACAATTAATATTCAAAGGTATTTAAGTGGATTGCCCTCATTTATCAGTGAAAAAATATAGTATGATGATCCCAAGACATTGGAGGAGACCATAAGGTGAGCTAAATTCCTTTATGATCAGCAAAAATCAAGGCCAACTTTCCAAAAATCTTGGGAAGACAAAAATAAATTCAAGGTGGATCAAAGGAAGAAGGGACCTAAGCCATCATTCTTCAGAAATAATCCACAGGGACAAAAAACTCCTAGAGAACCTAAAATGATTGAGATAGGGGGCCAAAGGCAAAAGAATCCACCTATGAAATGTTGGGGTTTTAAAGGAGATCATATGTACAAAGATTGTCCTCACAGAGGTGAAAAAGTGAGAACTGTTCACAATGTGCAACAAGCTAAAATAGTGGAGGACATGGGCATAAATGTACCAAGGATCTATGTAGCCCTAGACAACAAGCAAGAAGAGTATAAGTCACATACGATTGAGGTGGAAGGTATGAACAACAACCAAACCATTGTTATTTTAATTGATTCAAGAGATACTCATAGTTATGTAGATCCTAAGATGGTGGAAAGATTGCATTTTCCAAGAAGAAAGCATGGGAAATCTTGGTTGGTTAAGCTAGCTACAAGAGCCAAAAGAAAAGTTAATGAGATGGTGTTGGCACAGGGGCAGACCCGACGTTCAATGCTACAACAACGCACCAACAAAACCCTAAATATTGGCCCTTTCGTCAACACCTGCAAAGCAAATGAAGTCTCACCCGAGGTAGAGGCAGGGGTGGTTGCAGGACTCAGATGTCTGCAACCTCAGCTGGGACACATATCTATGATCGTAACACCTTAACAAAGCACTTAGTAATTACAGTTCGTTAATATTCATCCTTAGTTCACAGCGCAGCTAAACCCTAACAACATATCAGTACAACATTCACATAGATCCAATGGATTCAAGCACTAAGCATACCAACAGAGATCAGATCTAGAATTCATTCAATTTATTCAAAACTAAGCTAACATATCAGATTTATATATCATCTAACAGTGCACTAAGCATTGAATCACATAAACAAGAGAGAAATCATAAAGAACAAAGCATTCATAACACAGGATATACATTGTTCACCCCCTCCCTAGGGCTACATCCACCAACTCTTTGTCTTCTTTATTAGATTATTTCAATATTCTTACATGCACAAAGCCTCCAAATCAACTCCGCAGAGGACAGTGTTATCACTCCAGGAAACTACTTATGGTTGTAAACTAAGTATGCCTGGTAACTTGAGAATTCAATATCTTTTTAGCAAATGGATCGATGGGATACCACAATAGCTCGATGGAAAGGTTGCTTATCGAATAGTTAAATGAA
>ML777683.1:299992-359567 GCA_009831015.1 Picea engelmannii
TGCGTGCGTGGGTAATGAGCACGTGATCGTGCTTCACGCAGCTACGACGTTGAAGAATTTTCCTACCATCAGGCTCGCTTGCCACTTTCATCAGCATACAGTCTTTTCGGAAAACCCTGTTAGCTGCGGAAAGTGAATACTTTCCACAGCGCACCCTTTGATATGAAAACTCACTTTAGCTGCTGAAAGAAAAACCACATGCCACATCATTTAAAAACATTTCTTAGCGCGAAAGTCAGTACTCTCCGTATCGTGCCACGTGCCACCTGTCTATCGAGCTTCTCGCGCCTCGTTACTTTCCACAGCACCTTGAACTGACGAAACAACGATGCTAGCTGTTGAAAGCTAGCGCTTCCCACAACACACAATGGGTTGCTTTACATAAGGTTAGCTGTTGAAAGCAAACAGTCACATTTTCGAAATAGAAGACTTTATTTTTGATTATTTCCTAGGACACACCAAGAAACCAAAATTTTTCTGAACTGAAAAAACTCAAAAATGACTTGAAGCTACTACTGAAAGCAATGATATCCCACCAAAACTCGGCCGAAAGGGTGGTTTCGTTTTGGGAGTTAACAGACAGGAGATCTGTGCACCTCACCAGATCCTCCTTCCCTAAGTAGATCTAGGCACAGATCTATACACAGTCTTTTACAGTCACTTTCACTTAACTTGCAAGTCTCACACAGCATGCACAAAGCCAAATCACATAGATCTACTTTTTCACTCAGCAACAATGGCTCACATTGACTAGTCACTACTTCTTATATCGCCTAGACTTCTATTTATTCATTACAAAATAGGCCTAATCATGGGTAAACCCATGGACCGACATCCCCATACCCATTACATAATCCCAAAACCCAAAAATCCCTAAAACGGGGCCGAGATTCCGCGATCTCCGCTTCGACTTGCGCTCCACCTTCGACATCCTATCGAAGTCCCAAATTGGTAAAAAATGACCAAGGTTCCTCAAAAATTGGTCAAGGTCCAACATGCCCCCAACTCTCACCTGTGAATTGTCCCAAGTCACTCTGATTTGGGTAGCTCTTCCTCAAAATCCTCAAGCTTGGCTTGAGTGGCTTCGACCTTTTTCTGTGCCACAACCTCCTGCTCAGCGAACTCTTGGATTATTGCTTCGTTGATAGGTCCCTCTAAGCATTGTTCAACTATAATGACGACTTTCTCTAGTTCTTCTCCTCAGCCTTCGATCTCTGCGAATAGTTGGTAAGACTTGTCTTGTATTGGTTGGAGCCTCTGAGTTACTTCCATGACTCTGCTATGAATGGTGTGGACATGCTGTTGGGTAGTGCATTGTTCTTGGGATCACTTCATCCTATCAATGGTTGATAGGGGCTTCAACTATGCTTGTACTGTTTCTGCTTGCTGCTTCACCTCCTGGAGCTTTGACTCCAGTGCCTTCAATTCAGGATCTTCAGTGAGTCACTCATAAGTTTGGGCACTGCGATCACTCAGTTGTTTACATTCCATGGTGAGGTCCTTGATTCTTTCAACTGTGCCTCAAGAAATCGCTTCTCTTTGATCTCGCACATCCTATAGAGTATTGGGCACTGTTCTTAGCTCCAGATCTGTGATTCTCTGTTGAAGTTGTTGGATGGTTTCTACAAGTTACACTACTTTGTATTCTACTGGTTCTTCCTCCTTCTACTCCAAGCCCATCATAGAGAGAAGTGCTCTGTTGACTGCTTATTTTACTCTGACCTGCTCTGTGAGAAACGTTTCTTTCTCTCGCTGGATCTGCACTCTCTCTTATTTGAACTTCACTTGAAGAGTGTCCTTCTCCTATTGTGTAATCCTACGTTGCTCTATAACTTCCTCATGTGCTTGTTTCAAGGTTGTTGTGGCCTGGTCTTTCTCATCTTGTGCTCGATGAAGGCGGGCTTCAGTCTCAGCCAGTTTGCGGAGTTGAGCAGGCTCATCTCCCAACTCTGGTTCTTCTAAGGGAAAGGGCACAGTGGACACTACGTGTCTCGAATAAAAGGATTATTGTACACCTCTTAGTTTTTCTTCAATTCCATCGTACATGGATTATTGTTTTTCTTCATTTCTTTGCAAAATCTCTTCTGAGGCATCTCCTACAACTGAAATAATGAAGTTGAAGTCGTCGAATGTGAGTACATTCTGCATCTTTGGTTTATTGGATTTGGAATTCTTCCGCAATGAAGGTTTCATGGGGGAAACCTTCCTTTTTTTATATGGATCGGTGTCATCAAGGAGGTTCTGTGGCGATTTTACTTCTCCTTTCTTATCTTCTTCTTGTTATTTTCCCTCTTTTTTCACTTTGTCATCACCTCCTCCACTAGGTGACTCAGATGCGGTCTCTTCTGATGTGATGTGTACTTATTGTACATATTTCTTCTTTATATTCATGTTATTTCTTGGGGCATCATAGTCTTCATGAGTAACCACCGGGTTTCCAATGAGGTTCAGGTCAAATAGCTCTATGGGGTCAGTAGGGATAAGGAGTTTTGTAGGCTAGTCTTTAATGACTTCTTCCAGGTCATCTGTAGTGAGCTTGTAATAGTACTGAAGTTATTCTTTGCTTTCATCGACGTGTGCAGTAATATAAATAAAATTCCTATCTGCACGAAACTTCATAAGAGGCCTGAACTTGTCCAGGGTGTTCAGTGTCATACGAGGGAAGGACTCAATATCCCTCCTAAGCTGCAAGTAGTAGGTATTAAATAATGTTTTTGACTACCACTGCCTTCCCATATCGCTCGAATACTAGAAAGTTGTGAACTTCACAGTGAGTGTCTCAAATGGCTTGATCTCAGGGAAGGTCACACCTTCTGGCATATCCCAAGTACTAAACGCGATGAGGATAAGGAGCCAACTGAATTGAAACTCGTATCCCTAATCTTGAGCTTCGCGACAATCCAGTTTGAGCTGGTTAACTAGGTACTTTGCCCATTTCATCTGTAGGCCTTCCATGCATTTCCCAGTGAGGTCAACAACAAACCCTGTAACCTACATGGGTCAGTTATTTCTTACTAGATTTCCTGCAATTAAATGGCATGTTAGGCGCACTGCGCCATTCTGGATGAAGGATACCTTTTAGCCTTACATCCCCTTCTCGACATCATCGTATGTTTCTTTAATCGTCTGTGCCAAGGTGTGGTCTGCATCTTTTCCTGGGTAGAAGTCTTATGGGTCTAGTCATTGAATGATTAGTCCAATGATCCTATGGATCAACACTGGATCGACAGTGATATGTATGTCCAACCATATATAGCCACCATGGAAGCATGACAGTAGGAGCTTAATGCAGTCTTTAACCTCCTGGTGCCTTCCAAAATGTGGAATCTTCATTACATTCAAAAGGGTAGACTGCGCAAAGTTCATGGTCCATGGTTGAGGGATGATTTTCGTCTTCTTTCCCTTCATCTTGGTCAAATATTTGTGAGGTGCAAGCATGTCATAGCTCTTACGATCTCTCAGGATATAGTCACTAATATTCAAGGTTGGAATCCTCTCTAGTTGTGGTCTAACTGCGTGTATCCCCTTCAGGATATATGCAGTGATGATGATGTAGTCGAATTACCTCGAGACACTATCGCGACTCACTACACCGGCCAGGGGTGGGATGCACTCAGGTAGGATGGAAGATAATAACTTCACATTTTCCAAGTAATCTCTATGCTTGGTTTTTTTCTCAGTCACAGCTCGGGATGGTCTGGATCTATGAGCAATCGACGGGAAGGCTTGCACTCCTCTCATTGATGAAGCTTGTATGCCCACAGACATTACCTTTTCAATCATGAGGTAGATGAGTATATCCTTCATAGACTCTTTGACTATGCTAAGTTCTTCGGACATACACACTCGTGGTTGACTACCTCAGGTTGAAGAGAAACTACTCAATGCAACGGGATGGATGGCGATAGCTCGATGATCGCTGCACAAAATCAACTAATATATGAGCTCAGATAATCATGGGTGGAAAATGTGTTCTTGTTGCAAGGCTCGATGGAATAAGTAGACAACTAGGTAACGAATCTTTCCAACAGGTGAGAATCCTTCATTAATGCAGTTATGTCCATTACGGTGTGGTCCTAATGGTCTAATGGTGAGATTTCTGGCCATAAATGTTGTTCTAATTATTCAGGTCGTCGGGATAATGGTTATAAAACCTCCAATGGTCATGTTTCTTCACCATGGTGAAGTGCCATGATGTGCTATACTGGTATCCTATTAAAGTTCAGATTCTGGAATCCTTCCTTCTACACAGTTCCTTCTGGAACTTTCTGTAAATTTTCTATCTTTTCTTTCTTCTTATTGAGATTTCTAGCCTTATTCTCGGTGATCGTCGTCTCTATATTCCTCTTTCCATTATGATTATAATCTTCCTTGGGCATAGTAACTTCTCACTGTTGATGGTCTTTACTAGGGTTCAAGTGCAATACTTCTTCTCTATCTGGTGTAGGTGCTCTACTCTCCTGTACATATTGGTGTCTCAAGTCTTTGTGTGTCCTTTCAACTTCGACATCCAAGTTTTTGGTTCTAAATAACTTTGACCTATTCTCATGTTCTTCTATCAAATGTGTGATCCTCCTAGTCATGCAATATTTTAATTATTGCTTCTTATGCTCTAAGACTTGCTCGTCTTTTCTCCTAGCTTGATCCTTTTCGATCCAAGGTTTTCCTAGTAACATAGCAAATGGGGCGTTGTTATCAATAAATTTAACAACCTCAAAATCTTCTTTTATCGAGGTTCCATGAGAACTCATAGATATTTGGGTAAGTCTTCCACATAGGGTTATCAACTTTCCTCTAAATAATCATATTCCTCCCAATGAAGGACTCATAGAAGGCTTTCCTAAAATTTCCCAAGTTCTTTATGTCATGATATTCACCTATGTTTCCTCATCTAGAACGCAATCAATGTCAAAGTCTCATATTCGTGTTTCTATGCATTCTTTTTATTTGAAGATCTCTAGTAATTTGATGTTTCTGTGATCATTCAAGGTTTCTTTCATTTACAATAGTACAGTTTCTGATTCTTTCTGCGGTTCTACCATGATCTTAGTTTCTTGACCTTCCTCGAGGTTTTCTTGTCTCGTATTCATTCTTTCAACCTTAGAAATCATTCTAGGGAAATCCAAAACTTCATGATCCATAGCTTTACAACAAAAACAACTGGGTCTTCTACCAGGGCATTCCTTAGCAAGATGTCCTAGTCTTCTGAAATTGTAACAAAGAGTTAATCCTCTCTTTCTTTTAAATGATCCCCATCCTTTCCTGTACTGCACACTAGGATCATGGTAGCTAACCTGCAAAAAATTCTTTTTAGGATCCTGCATCCATTTGTTAGTCCAAACATTCTTTATATGCATAGGAATAGCATATCTTTCACTATTCTTATCAGATCTACTTATATAAAATCTTATTTCTTCTAGTTGTGCCCTAGCTTTCAGGCTAGGACAAAATTTATCAAACATACCTAGATCCATATTTTTCAAATAAGAATTTCTACTTATCTTACCTTTTCAATCAAAATTTCTCACTATTCTTACCTTCCTCATAGCACAAAGCTTCAAGATCTTACCTCTTTTCTATAGATCGGACCTCTCTTCTTAGCATAGAGCTTCACAATCCAAGTAGAGTACTATGCACCAAGGCAACAGATCTATGTACGGAGCTTCTTCTTCCTCAGTTCCTAGCAATCACAGTTTCAGGTTAGATCTTCGAATAGAGCTTCTTCTTCCTTAGTTCCCAGCAATCATAGTTTTAGGTCCCAACAATGAAACCATTTGTTGGCATAGGGGAAGACTCGGGGTTCAATGCTACAACAATGCACCAACAAAACCCTAACTATTGGCCCTTTCAGTAACACCTGCGAAGAAGATGAAGTCTCACACGAGGTAGAGGAAGGGGTGGTTGCAGGACTCAAATGTCTATAACCATAGCTGGGACATAGATATGTGATTATAACACCTTAATAGAGCACTTAGTAATTACATTTCGTAAATATTCATCCTTAGTTCACAACACAACTAAACCATAACAACAAATCAGTGAAACATTCACATAGATCCAATGGATTCAAGCACTAAGCATACCAACAGAGATCAGATCTAGAATTCGTTCACATTATTCAACACTAAGATATCATATCATATTCATCTATCATCTAACAACACACTAAGCATTAAATCAGATAAACAAGAGAGAAATCATAAAGCACAAAGCATTCATAACACAGGATATACGTGGTTCACCCCCTCTCCGGGGCTATGTCCACCAACTCTTCATCTTCTTTATTAGCTTCTTTCAATCTTATTACATGCACAAAGCCTCCAAATCAAATCCGCATAGGAAAGGAGATCTGTGCACCTCGCCAGATCCTCCTTCCTCAAGTAAATCTAGGCACAGAGCCGTACACAGTCTTTTACAATCGTTGCACTTAGCCTTGCAAGTCTCATACAACGCACACAAAGCCAAATCACACAGATCTACTTTAGCACTTAGAAACAATGGCTCAAACTAACAAGTCACTATTTCTTACATTGCCTAGACTTCTATTTAATCATTACAAAATAGGCCTAAGCATGGGTAAACCCATGGGCCAACATCCCCATACCCATTACATAAGCCCAAAACCCAAAAATCCATAAAAAGGGGTTGAGATCCCGCGATCTCCACTTTGACTTGTGCTCCGCCTTCGACAGCCTGTCGAAGTCCCAAAATGGTCAAAAATGACCAAGGTTCCTCAAAAATTGGTCAAGGGCCAACAAATGGTTAAGTCATGTCTTATGGACATGAATGGACTGAACACAAGGGAAGATTTGAAAATATTTCCTTTAAGTTCCTATGAATGTATAATTGGGATGGATTGGTTGGACTAGCATCATTCCATCCTAGACTATCATAACAAGGCCTTTACTTTTTTGGATGAGGAAGGGAACCTAAGGAAAGTGTAGGTAAATCCTAGGGCAGCAACCATCAGAGAAATTTGAGCATTGCAGCTGAAGAAATGTTGCAGAAAAGGGTGTCAAATATTTTCATCTCATATGGAAGAGACACCTAAAGATAAGATGCCAAACTTGGAAGATCATGCAGTCCTGGAATATTTTGAAGATGTGTTCAAGGAGGTACCAGGAGTACCCCCAATGAGATATACTGATTTCTCTATAAACTTGATGCCTGGAGTAGCTCCAGTTTCAAAAACTCCTTATAGAATGAGTACACCAGAGCTGAAGGAGTTGCAAATGCATTTTGAAGAACATTTGAAGAAGGGGAATATACACCCAAGTGTGTCACCTTGGGGTGCCCGAGTCTTGTTCGTGAAGAATAAATATGGGACCTTAAGATTGTGCATTGATTTTAGACATTTGAATAAAGTGACTATGAAGAATAAATATCCTTTGCCAATGATGGATGATCTCTTTGATCAATTGAACGATGCCAAGACATTTTCAAAGATAAATCTCAGGTCAGGATACCATCAGGTAAGTATTAAAGAGGAAGATATCAGCAAGACCACCTTCATGACAAGGTATGGTCATTATGATTTCACAGTGGTGCCATTTGGATTGTCAAATGCACCAGTTGTTTTCATATGCTTAATGAATGGTGTTTTCTGAGAATATTTAGACAAGTTTGTCATTGTCTTTTTGGATGACATCCTTGTATATTCCAAGTCAGATGAAGAGCATGATCATCATTTGAGGATGGTTTTGCAAGTATTAAGGGAGAATCAATTGTATGCAAAATTGAGCAAGTGCTCATTTTATCAGAAGCAAATTCATTATTTGGGTCACATCATTTCAAAGGATGGGATAGCAGTGGATCCTGAGAAGATAGAAGCCATTAGAGAATGGTCAGTGCCAAAGAATGTGATAGAGGTCAGATCATTCATGGGCCTTATGGGCTAATATAGGAGATTTATTGAAGGATTCTCAAAGATTTCACACCCAATCACTTCCTTACAAAACAAGGGTGTGAAGTTTCAGTGGACATTGGATTGTGAAAAGAGTTTCCAACACTTGAAACAATTATTAACAAGTGATCCAATACTAAGGTTTTCAGACCCAAATGAAGACTTCATTGTATGAATAGATGCATGTAAAGAGGGACTTGGTGGAGTCCTTAGTAAAAATGGGTTTGTTATATGTTATGAATCAAGGAAGTTGAAGGAGTATGCAAGAAATTATGCCACTCATGATTTGAATTTGGCAGCCATAGTGCATGCCTTGAGGAAATGGAGACACTACCTCATGGGAAAAAGGTTTGAGCTGAGGACAGACCATAATGGTTTGAAATATTTATTTCATCATCCAACTCTAAATGATAGGCAAAGCATATGGTTAGAATTTCTAAGTGAATATGACTTTGATACAAAGCATATCAAGGGGAAACATAACAAAGTGGTTGATGCACTCAGCAGAAGAGTGCATGAATTTCATGCTACAACCATTAGCATGTACCAATAAGAGTTGAAAGACATAATTATAGAGGCTGCCAAATCAGATTTGCAATACATGGAATTAATGGCAAAATAACAGAAAGGTATTTTGCAGCAAAAAATTGAAGAACATAAGCTAGATAATGATGAAATTCTCATGTACAAGGGAAGAATTTATGTACCAAATTCTCAGGAATTGAAAAATCTGATATTGAGAGAAATGCATAATGTATGTTATGTTGGGCACCCAAGATATCAGAAAACTATTGCAGCTATCAAAAGCCAATATTATTGGCTAGGCATGAAGAAAGAGGTTGTTGATTTTATTGTCAGATGTTTGGAATGTCAAAAGGTAAAGGATGAGCATAGACACCCAGCTGGTTTGCTACAATCATTACCCATTCTTGAGTGGAAATGGGAAGTTTTAACAATGGATTTCATCACTAAACTTCCTAGAACAAAGAAGCAACATGATTCTATCATGGTAGTGGTGGATAAGCTTACTAAAGATGCCCATTTTATTCCAATTAAGCTCACTCACAAGGAAGCCAACATTGTTTGTGTTTATATGAAGGAAATTGCTAGATTACATTGTATACCCAAGATAATCGTGTTTGACAGAGATCCAAAATTTACCTCAAAAATTTGGAAGGGATTATTTAATGGATTTGGAACAAATTTGAATTTTAGTACAACGTATTATCCAGAATCAGATGGACAAACAGAGAGGGTAAATCAAGTGAATGAAGATATGTCGAGGATGTATGTGATGAATAAACCATCAAAATGGGAATACTACCTACACTTGGTAGATTTTTCTTATAACAATGGGTACCAAGAATCTCTAAATATGAGCCCATTTGAGGCACTTTATGGAAGAAAGTGAAACACAACCATAAGTTGGGATAACCCAGTAGATAGAGCAGTGTCTGGGCCAGATTTTCTCAGGGAAATGGAGGAGAAAATGATAAAAATAAAACAAAATTTAAAGGCATCCCAAGATAGATAGAAAAGATATGTTAATAAGGGAAGAACTCACGGGGAATTTAAAGTGGGATACCATCTATTTTTGAAAGTGAAATCCAACAAAAGTTCCCTGAAGTTGGGAAATTGTTCAAAGTTGGCAACTTTCTATTGTGGGCCATTTGAAATCCTAGAGAGGATTGGTCCAATAGATTATATGATTGCATTGTCTACATCTATGTATGTTCATAATGTATTCCATGTATCTTTTCTCAAAAAAAAAAAACCCGATGCTAATCATGTTATTGATTGGAATGTGATTCAGGTGGAGCAAGAAAGCGCTTTCCAAGTGCATCCTGTACGCATTCTGGACTGGAAAATCAAACAACTCTGGAATCAAGACATAGGGCTTGTAAAGGTCAAATGGAATTGGTACGATCCTGATGATGCTACTTGGGAGCATGAGGATGCAATGCAGGCAGAATACCCGCATCATTTTGAGGACTTTTGAAATTTTGTTGTATATGTGTACATGATGCACTGAGGACAATACATAAATAAAGGGAGGGGATTGTAATATCCCTAAGACCGAAAGAAATTGTAATGTAAATGCAAATTTACTTAAGATGGTGAGTTGTTTTGATATCATTTTATATGCACATTTCATGGCATAGGGAGCACATGTACTACGCAATAAAATGAGGAAGTGTGCACATTCCAGGATATCGTGTACATCAACTTAAGTGCGTGAGATTTTGAGGCCAGGGAGCCTTTGGGTATATGTTGTATTTTATAGGCTAGTGACACAGTTATTATAATCTAGGATGCTTATGTTTTGATTAGGCTGGAGAGCCTAGATGTTAAAGTCCAGTGCACCTAATTTTCTATATATATCATAATTAATATAAAATCCATCACTGTGCGCAGACTGACCATGATAAAAGAGTATGGGGGACTAAAATCCACTAGTTAGGGAAAGGGTAGGGCTAAAAGTTAAGGAAAATGGTCTAAGATAAGAAGATTAAGCTAAAAAGGAATATTATATTAATATTTCTTAAATTATAAAGTATGGATAATTATTTTATCCTAAGTTCTAAAGATGGGGACAAGTGGGACAAAGTAGATCCCAACATGACTAGTGTCAAGTTGGGAACATGCATACATATTGTTGAGACTTAGTTCATTTCCGATTTTTCTTCCCATAATTTCTTCCATCATTTAGTCATACAGTCAATCATCCATGAGAATTCACACACCATTGAGCTATCATTCACACCTTCATGACTGTACATGAACCTATATCCATAGCCATTATGTTTGTGTACTTGGTTAGCTTGGGAGTTGGATTGAAGAAGCAAGTTGTCAGGCTCGTGGGATATTGAAGAGGCGGGTTGTCAGGCCCATGAGAAATTATCTGGATGAGAGAATTGCAGGGAGTTGATTTCCTGAAAGGTGATAAACTACAACTACAGGGCTCTGAGACTTTCTGTATGGCCTATTCCTGAAGCCTAGAGAGGAAGTGGGGAAGTCGAAGGATTGTTGAGAAGAGAAGGGGCACACTTCCTGGGTGGGACAGGCATGTGGGGAATGTTGGACTGCAGGATGTTAGTTTGAGTTGGCACCTGTGACAGAGTCTTTCCTGTTGTCCATGAACCTTTAGGCTGGTTAGGAATCCCTTTACCTGGGTGGAGTTTAGTCCTAGCTCGAGGGTGACTCACTATTGAGAGTGATGATTAGTGTGGTCTAAGGCTGGGAGGTTCGTGGAAGTTCTGCACGTAGTTGGTGACATTCTTACCAAGATAAGTGTCAATTGTGTGATAAATTTACATGTTGCATTATTATTTACGTGTTTATTTTTATAGGTTTATCCTATGTGTGGTTATAATTGTCTGTATGTTTATGGATATTTCCTGTATACATTTACTATTATTTCTATGATAATCCATGCATTTACATATTTATTTGTATGTTTACGTTTTATATATATGTTTCTGCAAGAGCTCTGTGTGTATATATTTTTAATTGCATGCAGTTTGAAAAATTTATGTGGCATAGCTCAGTTGGATGTTGGGTATGTTACAATATGTTCTGTTGAGGGAGAATAAAGTGTTCTCTGGTGTAGTGTGGCCCGACATGTATGGTCGGAGACGTTACATCATGGCATGTGAACCAATCCTGGATCAACATGTGGAATTTGACATGTGGATTCTAAGATTTATAGGGAATCATCCTATAAACAAAATCGTGCCCTGGAAGCATGACTCATCCAGATATTTGGGATCTGAGATTTCTTGTAGAGGCATTATTTTGAAAATCCAAATCTGGATCTCAAACTTGTAGCTAGACGATGATCAAGGGTTGCTATCCTCTTGGATCCAAAAACTGAGATTAAAATCAGGCTCGAAGGTGCATGTTTGTTAACAAGGCCCTTTCAATATGCACCAAACTCAAGTCAAAACCTATCACTCCCTCAAGGCATTCTAACAAAAATATAGAAAGAAACGTCACTACTAAAGTTACCTGCATGCATGAAAAATATCGAGTTGAAATCCTTTTAAAGGGGGATTGGAACCTCGCTATGGAACCCTACCCATCCAACATCCAAGATACAAGAAAAATTCTCCACTACTTTATTCAAAAGTATGAATATTCGAATAATTCACTCACAGGGAAGAGGAACCTTGTAGCCAGAACCTTACCCATATGCAAATTCGAGATCCGAGAGATTACTATGTTGCACTTAAACAAAAATCCAGATCTCTGATCATCTAGATACAACATCGTCACACTTTTTGGGTGGGGAACTAGAATGCAGAACCTTGCACTGTAATTGAGATCATTCAAACATATAGGACTTCTACAAAGGCCATATTAAATAAAAGGACAGACTTTGTATCTTTGGATATCCCTGATGCAGTGCATCCAAATATATAGAATCTAGAATCCCTCATATTATGATTTGTTTAATAATATGGATGCTCAAACTTAAGTCTTTCTCCCTCTGATTCCATTCCTTACATATTATAAAGGTCTTTAATAGGTAAATTTGGGCATGGGGACCGAGGAACCTTGAAGCGTAAGGTCTGATGACCCTCTGGGTTGTACCAGGGTATCAAACATGCAAGAAATTTTGGATTCTGATTTTTTTGTCATAAACCAAAAGAATCAGTTCCTAAACTTCTTTCCCCATAATACTATGAGTCACCTTAATTTCAGTTCCCATACCATCTGAGAGTGAGGATGAACTATTATGCACTGTAAGGAAAATAAAAATCAATCATTGCCTATGTCCAATAAACTATATTTCCACATGCATTCCATATGAAACCCTTAGGAATTGGATTATCATCCATAAGGTATTTACAATATACCATGAAATGAGATATGGCTAGAGAGAAAAATTATTTAAAATTCTAGGAATACAAATAAAAATTCCTTCCATTCCTTTCGAAATTCAAAGGTATAAGAAATAATAAGTAAATACAATGCATGCAAAAAATCACTAGCTATGTGTTCATTTCATCTCTCTCAGATTTTCTCAAAAACCATGCATTTTCATTAATTACACAAGCATAGTAAATTTTACAATTTGAGCAAGCATATGATCATACAAGGTATAACAAGTACTCATTTGTAATAGATGTTGTCCAAACCAAATGACTAAGGGGAAACAAATTTCCACCCAACTATAGGCTCTGTTGCACTTATAATTTCTATAGGAGGCCACCTCTGTGCTAGGCCAATACCACCAAGGAAAAATCATATTTCTCTCAGGAAGTAAATTCATGTGAATGAAGGTGACTCTCCATAGGAAACCAAAGGTAGAAAACCCCTTACCTACCCAACCTAGGGCCTAATCGAATTCCTTTAGAGGCATTCCTAACTAGATATACTGACACCAAGAAGTTTCTTCATTGCCTCTGTAGTCCCTCAATGCCCTCCCTTCTTAGTGTCATTTCCTCTCCCATCAAGCATCAAATTCCTATCCCTCTAAGATTATGTTGGATTTTCAGTATTTTCTATGCCTGTGGTTCACAACATATCCTTTCTCTCTCTTGCTCTCTCTCTCCTTTATTCTCTTGTTTTCTTCTCACTGTTTCCTCCTTCTATTTTAAATACAAATCCCCCCCTTTCCCCCTAGAAGGTTCTTTATTTTCCTTGTTTCTTTTGTCAAAGGCACTCGTGGGTCAACCCAAAAAAAGAGATGGGTAATTGGTTGTACCTCAAGATTGTGATATTTAGCTGTCCCATCCATTCCTCCATACCATAATTAATTTAGGTAGTTGGTTGATCAACTGCCAAGCCTCCTTTCATTAACTGATTTTGGGAAAAGGAGAAGAGAAGGAAAATAACTTCAAATTTGAATTTCGACAATTAAGAAAAATGGCTCTTTGGTGAAGGTTATATTTTTGCTAGGTAAGGAAATATCCCAACCCCCTCACCAATTTTATACTTGTGGTATCATGGATAGTACCAGAGCTCTCCCCCTTTAGTTAGGTGTTCGACAAGTTTTTCATTAAACAAAAATGCATTTACACTATTTGTTTTTTCCAGTCTTAAGTTATAATTATAATTAGAGACTAGGGAAAACCAGGGTGTTACAATACCCTTCCCCTTAAAATAACATTGTCCTCTATGTTTTAACGTTCACATAAAAAAATTAATATAGTAAAAAAAAATGGGTGTGCCTTTTTCATGACATCCCCCATTTCCCATGTAGCCTTAGTTGCTCCAAAGTGCTTCCACTAGAACTTGAACTACATGATGGCTCAGTTCTAGATTAGTGTCACTTTCCTATCCAATATGTGTTGAGGCTCTATTGTAACATCCCCGTCCATCTCTTTCCGGTCCATGCTATGCCAGAGAACTCTTAATGTTCTCTCTATGGAACATATTGAAACATGCCCAACATCTAACTAAGCTATGCCACATAAATTTTTCGAACTACATGCAATTAAAATATACACACATAGATCTCTTACAGAAGCATTGTATATAAAACGTAGACTTACAAAAACATCTGTAAATATGATGCAGTAAAGATGTGATCCACCACCTCGCGCTCTTCTGCTCATAGGATCGTTCAAATTCCCCTTTGAGCCGAATTAGCTCTTTCGATTCCCTGCTGGAATCTCTGATGAAAACCCAATCCACAGGTCCTTCTCTTCTCCCTGTCACAGCCTCTGCATGTGCCTGTGACCTTTCCCCGACTCAGTTTCGGGTTTTGGGGTTTCTTGTTTCCCGATGTCGAGAGTTCCCTGCACTCACGGACTCCCAATCTCCGATTTTCCGATGCACTCCTTTTGGCCTTAGCCCCTCCTAGATATACCCTAGTCCATGTGACCACTGCTTATATGACCACATCCTTATATCCTCCTATCAGGGTTTCAGACATTCAAGTGTCGAAATGCACTTGTCCTCAAGATCCCCGATCCACCGAATCCCGATATGCTCCAAATTTCGCTAGTCCCTTGAGCTAGACCTTTCGGTCCATATGACCTCCCTCTATATGACCGCCATCATACCACCTATCGAGACTTCGGGGTTTCAAATGCTGAAAAGCATTTGCCCATGGGACTGTTGATTCCTCGAATCCTGATTCTCTGATATGCTGATAGTTGGCCCCTCAATGACGCTTCCCTCCTTGTTGGAGTTTCAGACTTTGTGATTCCGAAATGCAAGGACTTCTTGTCCACGAAACCCATGATTTCCCGATTCCCGATTTCCCGATGTGGCTCTCCTATCAGGACCTTTCCTGAAGGCCTCACTCGCTTCCACGCGTCCCTTCTAGATGGACGGTCCTGATCTCCTCTCACAATTTCGCGACTTCTGATGTCCCAGACGCCTCATCTTCAGGACTCGCGAAATGCTGAAATCCGATGTGTTGAATTTGACTTTTCTATCGGGACTTTTTCCGATAATCTAGATCTTCGCCACGTGTCCCCAACTGATGGACGGTCCTGATCCAATCTCGTTGTTTCAGATTTTTCGATGCTCCGATGATGGAAACCCTCTATCAACTCAAAACCCTGGTAGCCAATATACCAACAGGTCACTCGATCTCTGCCACGTGTCTCCCCAACGGACGGTCCAGATCTTTCCCGAGACTTTTCCTATAGAACTTCTCTATCTCCTGTCCACAAGATTTCCAATTTCACGAACGCCGATATCCCAATACCTGTCGGGACTTTTGCTTGGCGTGAGGAGGGTTAAACCCCGTGCACCTCCTGTCCAATCTGAAAGCTGACGGGATTTTCGAATGAGATCCAACGGCTCAGGATCTCCCCCTTCTGTATGCTTCTCCTGCCTCCTCCCTGGATGTGAAAAACCTTCCAACGGTCCAGATCTTTTCATCTATTCCAACGGCCAATGCTGCTCCCTCCTGAGCTGTTGCGCTTTCTTCCCAGCCTTGGAAAAATTCACCAAAACTCAAAGGCCTCGACCTTTGTCCTCTTTTTCCTCCTGTGAGCTCTTGACTTTAAGCCTCACCTACGTTCTCCACGACGTTGTTCCTCCTAAGTTTTCACTTCTGAATCCCCAAGGGATTCTTAGACTTATGTGCCTCTGCAGAGTCTTCTCATGCACACACAGTGCTTCTATCTGTCCCGAGATTCTCACATGCTCAGACCCCTAAGGGATTTTATCTTTCTTCCCTTCTCCATAAAATGGAGAATGAAATGCCCTCCTGGATATCCTTCTACTCAAGCAACCTCTTGCTGAGTCTGCAGGGTGTTCAGTAACCCTGTGAAGATCCTTTAGTGGATTCTTCCTCCTAAACACAGAACTCAAAGAGTTCTCTTCCCCTATGCCTATCTGCACACCTACTCAATGCCCACTTGGCAGAGTATATTCTCACAGAACATACAATAGTTTTGTACCCTTCTATGCACCTATGCACCTGCTCAATGCCCACTTGGCAGAGCTCTCAGAATATTCAGTGATTCTGGTTCTCTCTGAACTCACAACAGAGTTCTCCTCTGTGCACTCCTTGTGCCTGCTCAATGCCCACCTGGCAGAGATCTACAGAACTCCTCAGAGCTTCTGTCTGCAACTGTGCTCTTCCTCCACAGCCTTGCCTCCAAGGTATTCAACAACCTTGAGGTCTTCTCCTGAGTTGTTGATTCCAGTTCTTGTGCCGCAACACGTCTTCGTCTGAACCCGCAGAATTTAGAAGTGCTTCAGTGCACCGGTATTCAAAGACCACAGTACTCTGTCACACCCTCCTGGCATGAAACCTAAAAGAACTTCACCTAAAATCCAACCAACTCCTGCAAATGCACAACTATAGCACACATCTACATCATACATAAAGAACACTCACAGACATCCACATAACACATAAATACATGCAGGAAAATTTGTTTGTGTTTATATTAAAATAACAAATGTCTGTTTATACAAGGTGTTCCTAAGCACGGCCTGTAACAAGGTCTCAGCTCTTCTCTCTTTTTCTCTCTACTCGCATGTTCTCTTCTATCCCCACTTACTACTACAAAAACTTCCCAAAATGAGATATGAAATCTCTTTTACCTGAGGGGACTCTTCGAGCTCTTCCCTCCAACCTACCTACCCTATTCAATTACATTGAATGGGCTGTCTAGTCCAACGTCTGGATCTAGATCTCATCCTTACAAATATTAAATGCCTACCTACTCTAATGCATGTACAAAGGCACAACTCTATGGCTCAACAACCTAGATATTTAATTACATTCAATTACAAAATAGAAGATGAGGGTTGTGCCTCTCTTCATCCTTGAATGCACGTGCTTAACATGGCTGGATGGATGACGTGGAGTGATGCTCCTGCATCATACTCCTCAGCTGAAAAATCCATGAGCTCCTTCTCATGAGCTTGCCATATCATCGATGGCAATCATCCTGGATCCCAAATCATCCTATGGAGCTGTTCATCCGCTCCATCCTGCTGCTACTGCTGCTTCTGCGCTGTTGTTGCTGCTTCTTCCTTCCTTCTACTCAGCCTCTCCTCGCTGGTAGTCCTTGTTGACCTTATCATCAGTTCTTGGATCTCCTTGACCACTTCGTCTAGCTCATCCAGTGGCTGGTCCTGTTTTTGCAGTCTCCCCAGCTGCAAATTTTTTTGGTACATGGGAAGATCATTGTGATCTCCAACGCCTTCTTCTTCATATTCATCTGTGGCCTCAAGTTGCCACCCTACTACAGACTTCAAATCTGCAGTCTCTTCCTGACTGACTTTCCGTTCAGTCACCTTCTCTGACAACTCAACTTCTGCCAATTCTCTTGCTGGCTCTGGATTGTTCAACCAATCCTCCAGCATCTGTAGCTCCATCTCCCATGGAGTGATAAATCTGCCTGCCTACTCTTTGGCTTCCTTTGCTGCTAGCTTCAGTGCTACAGCTTCTTTCTTTTCATCTCCCTGGCCGAAATAATTGAGCCATTCCTCAGAACGCTCATTCTCTTCTCCTGCTTGGGCAGCTTTAGATATTTGCTCCAATCCCTCTTCTTTGTCAGTCTCAACTGACTGTTCTGCTACTGTTGTTGCACCTGCAACACAGATTTCTACCTCCTCCTCGGCAAATGGTAGGAATACCTAAATTCCCCCAATCATTAGAAGGTCCCTCATATCCTCCTCCTTTGTCAGATGCACCTACTGATCCAAACTCATATCCTGCTCTGTCAGCTCCTCAGGCTGATCAAAACTCACCTGCTCATCCCTACCCACCTGACAATATTTGATGTCTCTACTGCCCTCCTGGTAGTCCATGGAATCGAATGATCCCATCTTCATCAACACCCCTTTCTGAATTAACTCACCTATGAGTCCATGAGACCTTCAGACAATCTCGAATGCTCATCTCTGCCCACCTGGCAATCTGAGATGCTTCCATTGCCCTCCTGATAGTCTATGAGATCCCACAATGATCTCATTTCATTGCCCAGCTGGCAATGTGAAATTCCTTGGCTGTCCTCATGACAGTCCGTGAGATTCCGCAGTGATCTCAACTCGTTTCCCTCCTAGCAAACTGGAATTTCTATTCTTCCTTCCTGGCAGTGCTTGAGATATTCAGTTGATCCCATTTCATTCTCTTCGCCGAGAATGTCCCCAGTCTCCGATTCACATACCTGAACCATTTTTTCCGCTGTGGGCTTGAGGTTTTCAACATACCTCAACCATCCTCTCAACAGCCTATGCTGTCTTCTAGCCATCAACTCCTTGATTGGCCATTTTGCTTTTAGCTTCTTCATGGGCCATTCATATACCCATCTCGAATTCTTATCCTGCCGCATCCGCAATTCAAGATTTTCCATGTCTGCCTTTATTTCAGCGAGCTCTTTATATATTTCTGCAAGCTCTTCTTCTTTTCTCTTCTTCCCAGCATGCCTATGGCCTTCAGTAACCATGGTGTTGTCTCTGTCTTCTTTCCTAGCAAACCTGTTGTTGTCACTCTACACTAAGAGTGTTTCCAGCTTCATCCTACAGTCTTCCTGACTGCTTCCTTGATTACTTCCTACCTGCAAACAACCACCACAGAGTCTCCAACACTCTGTCTTCCTTTGCCTCCTCCCTCTGCTTGAAATATACTAACAAAGTTCTAGCTCTGATACCACTTGATGTGTATCAGAGTGCTCTTTACCTCTTATGCCTACCTCACCTGAAATATATAGACAAGAATCAGGCTCTAATACCACTTGATGCAGTAAAGACGTGATCCACCACCTCGTGCTCTCCTGCTCACAGGATCGTTCAAATTCCCCTTTGAGATGAATTAGCTCTTTCGATTCCCTCCTGGAATATCTGATGAATACCCGATCCACAAGTCCTTCTCTTCTCCCTGTCACGGCCTCTGCACGCGCCTGTGACCTTTCCCTGACGTGAAAAACCTTCCAACGGTCCAGATCTTTTCGACTATTCCAACGGCCGATGCTACTCCCTCCTAAGCTGCTGCGCTTTCTTCCCAGCCTTGGGAAAATTCACCAAAACTCAAAGGCCTCGACCTTTGTCCTCTTTTTCCTCCTGTGATCTCTCCACTTTAAGCCTTGCTTGTGTTCTCCACGATGTTGTTCCTCCTGAGTTTTCACTTCCAAATCCCCAAGGGATTCTTAGACTTTTGCACCTCTGTAGAGTCTTCTCATGCACACACAATGCCGCTATCCATCCTGAGCTTCTCACATTCTTAGACCCCTAAGGGATTTTATCTTTCTTCCCTTCTCCCTCAAATGGAGAATGTAATTCCCTCCTGGCTATCCTTCTACTCAAGCAACCTCTTGCTAAGTCTGCAGGGTGTTCAACAACCCTGTGAAAATCCTTCAGTGGATTCTTCCTCCTAAAAATAGAACTCGAAGAGTTCTCTTCCCCTGTGCCTATCTGCACACCTACTCAATTCCCACCTGGCAGAGTATATTCTCACAGAACATCCAATAGTTATGTACCCTTCTATGCACCTATGCACCTTCTCAATGCCCACTTGGCAGAGCTCTCAGAATCTTCAGTGATTCTGGTTCTCTTTGAACTCACAACAGAGTTCTCCTCTGTGCACTCCTTGTGCCTGCTCAATGCCCACCTGGAAGAGCTCTACAAAACTCCTCAGAGCTTCTATCTACAACCGTGCTCTTCCTCCACAGCCTTGCCTCCAAGGTATTCAACAACCTTGAGGTCTTCTCCTGAGTTTTTGATTCCAGTTCTTGTGCCACAACACGTCTTCGTCTAAACCTGCAGAATTCAGAAGTGCTTCAGTGCACTGGTATTCAGAGACCGCAGTACTCTGTCATGCCCTCTTGGCATGAAACCTCAAAGAACTTCACCTAAAATCCAACCAAATCCTACAAATGCACAACTATAGCACACATCTACAACATACATAAAGAACACTCACAAACATCCACATAACACAAAATACATGCAGGAAAAACTGCTTGTGTTTATATTAAAATAACAAATGCCTGTTTATACAAGGTGTTCCTAAGCACGGCCTGTAACAAGGTCTCAGATCTTCTCTCTTCTATCCCCACTTACTACTACAACAACTTCCCAAAATGAGATATGAAATCTCTTTTACCTGAGGGGGCTCTTCGAGCTCTTCCCTCCAACCTACCTACCCTATTCAATTACATTGAATGGGTTGTCTAGTCCAGCATCTGGATATAGATCTCAGCCTTACAAACATTAAAGGACTACCTACTCTAATGCTTGTACAAAGGCACGGCTCTATGGCTCAACAACCTAGATATTTAATTACATTCAATTACAAAATAGAAGATGAGGGTTGCGCCTTTCTTCATCCTTGAATGCACACGCTTAACATGGCTGGCTGGCTGACGTGGAGTGATGCTCCTGCATCAAAATACATGGATTCACACTGAAATAATAGTAGACATATACATGCAGCATATACAGGAAATACCCATAAAAATAAACACAGTTATAACCGCACATATGATAACCCATAAAAATAAGCATGTAAATAACAATGCAGCATGTAAATTTTATCACACAATTGGCACTTGTCTTGGTAAGAGTGTCACCAAATGCGTGGAGACCTTCCACAAGCCTTCCAGCCTTAGACCACACTATTCATCACTCGCAACAGTGAGTCACCCCCGAGCTGGGACTAAACTCCACCCGAGAAAAGGGATTCCTAACCAAGATAAAGGCTCATAGACAACAACAAAGACTCCGTCTCAGGTGCCAACTCAAAATAACAACCTATAGTCCCACATTCCCCACATGCTTGTCCCACCCCCAAAAGTGTGCCCCTTCTCTACTCAACAGTCCTTCGGCTGTCCCACTTCCTTTCCGAGATTCAACAGTTCAACACCTTCAGGAAATCAATCCCCAACAATTCTCTCACCCGAAGAATTGCTCATGGACCTGACAACCTGCCTCTTAAATATCCCACGGGCCTGACAACCCGCTTCTTCAATCTAGCTCCCAACCTAACCAGATACACCAACACAAAATGGATATGGATATAGGTTCATGTACAATCATGAAAATATGAAATATAGCTCAATGGGTGTGTGCATGTTCATGGATGAATGATTGGATGACTCAATAATGGAAGAAAATGATGGGAAGAATGATGGAAAATATGGGAAAATGAACTGAGTCCCAACAATATGTATTCATGTCCCCAACTTGACACTTTTCATGTTGGGAGCTACTTTGGCCCACTTGTCCCCAACTTTATAACTTAGGATAAAATAATTATATATATTTTATGATTTAAAGAAATATTAATATAATATTCCTTTTTGGCTTAAGCTCCCTAGCTTAGCCCTTTTCCTTAACTTAGCCCCTACCTTTCCCTAACTAGTGGAGTTTAGTCCCCCATCTCTTTTATTGTGGTCGGTCTACGTGCAATGATGTATTTTATATTAATTATGAGACTTACAAAAACAGGTGCACTAGCATTTAACATCTAGGTTGTCCAACCTAATCAAAACATAAGCATCCTAGCTTATAATAACTGGCTCACCAACCTATAAAACATAGCATATACACAAAGGCTCATTGGCCTCACAATCACGCGTTCTTAAGGTGTTACGCACAGTATCCTGGAATGTGCACACTTCATCATTTCAATGCGCAGTACATGCATGCACTATGCCATGAAAGGTGCATACAAAATGATGTCAGACAACTCACCAGCTTAAGTACATTTGCATTTACATTACAATTGGGTTTGGCCTTAGGGATATTACAATCCTCTCCCCTTATTTATGCACTATCCTCAGTGCATCATGTACCCATGTATAACAAAATTTCAAAAATCCTCAAAAAGATGCGAGTATTATGCCCGCATTGCATCCTCATGCTCCCAACTAGCGTCCTCAGGACCGTACCAAGTCCATTGGACCTTTACAATCCCTATGGCTTGATTCCAGAGTTGTTTGATTTTATGGTCTGGAATGAGCACTAGATGCACTTCGAAAGCGCCTTCTTGTTCCACCTAAATCACACTCCAATCAATAACATGATTAGCGTCAGGTATCTATTTCTGGAGTAATGATACATGGAATACATTATGAACAGACATAGATGCAGGCAATGTAATCATATAAGCTATGGACCAATCCTCTCTAGGATTTCAAATGGTCCACAATAGTGAGATGCCAACTTTGAACAATTTCCCAACTTCAGGGAACTTATGTTGGCCTTCACTTTCAAGAATACATGATCACCCACTTTAAATTCCCTATGAGTTCTGCCCTTATCAGCATAGATTTTTTGTCTGTCTTGGGCTACCTTTAAATTTTTCTTTATTTTAATCATTTTCTCCTCCATTTCCTGGATAAAATATAGCCCAACCAATTCTCTATCTGCTGGGTTATCCCAGCTTACTGGTGTGTTTCACTTTCTGCCATAAAGTGCCTCAAATGGGCTCATCTTTAGAGATGTTTGGTACCCATTGTTATAAGAAAACTCTACCAAGTGTAGGTAGTCCTCCCATTTTGATGGTTTATCCATCACATACATCCTCAACATATCCTCAATCACTTGATTCACCCTCTCTGTTTGTCCATCTGATTATGGATGATAAGTTGTACTAAAATTCAAATTTGTTCCAAATCCATTAAATAATGCCTTCCAAAATTTTGAGGTAAATTTTGGATCTATGTCAGACACAATTGTCTTGGGTATGCCATGTAATATGGCAATTTCCTTCATATAAACATCAACAATGTTCGTTGCCTTGTGAGTGAGCTTAACTGGAACAAAATGGGCATCTTTAGTAAGCTTATCCACCACTACCATGATAGAATCATGTTGCTTGTTTGTTTTGGGAAGTTTGGTGATGAAATACATTGTTACAACTTCCCATTTCTACTCAGGAATGGGTAATGGTTGTAGCAAACTAGTTGGGTGTCTATGCTCAGCCTTTACCTTTTGACATTCCAACCATCTGGCAATAAAATCAGCAAACTCTTTCTTCATGCCTGGCCAATAATATTGGCTCTTGATAGATGCAATAGTTTTCTGATATCCTAGGTGCCCAACATAAGGCACATTATGCATTTCTCTCAATATCAGATTTTTCAATTCCTAAGAATTTGGTACATAAATTATGCCCATGTACATGAAAATTTCATCATTATCTAGCTTGTAATCTTCAATTTTCTACTGCAAATTACCTTGCTGTAATTTTGTCATTAATTCCTTGTATTGTAAATCTGATTTGGCAGCCTCTATAATTTTGTCTTTCAAATCTGATTGGTACATGCTAATGGTTCTATCATGCATTTCATGCACTCTTATGTTGAGTGCATTAGCCACTTTTTTCTCTTTCCCCTTGATATGATTTATATCAAAGTCATATTCACTTAAAAATTCTAACCATTTGGTTTTCCTAGCATTTAGAGTTGGTTGATCAAATAATTATTTCAGACCATTATGGTCTGTTCTTAGCTCAAACCTTTTCCCCATGAGGTAGTGTCTCCATTTCCTCAAGGCATGCACTATGGCTACCAACTCCAAATCATGAGTGGCATAGTGTATTTCATGCTCCTTCAACTTCCTTGATTCATAACATATAACAAACCCATTTTGATTGAGGACCCCACCAAGTCCCTCTTTACATGAATCTATGCATACAATGAAGTCTTCATTTGGGTTCGCAATCCTTAGTATTGGAGCACTTGTTAATAATTGTTTCAAGTGTTGGAAACTCTTTTCACAATCCAATGTCCACTAAAACTTCACGCCCTTTCTTTGCAAGGAAGTGATTGGGTGTGCAATATTTGAAAATCCTTCAATAAATCTCCTATAGTAGCCTACAAAGCCCATGAATGATCTGAACTCTGTCACATTCTTTGGTACTGACCATTCTCTAATGGATTCTATATTCTCACGATCCACTGTTATCCCATCCCTTGAAATGATATGCCCCAAATAGTGAATTTTCTTCTGATAAAATGAGCACTTGCTCAATTTGTCATACAACTGATGTTCCCTTAATACTTGCAACACCATCCTCAAATGATGCTCATGCTCTTCTTCTAACTTGGAATATACAATAATGTCATCCAAAAAGACAATGACAAACTTGTCTAAATATTCTCATAAAACACCATTCATTAAGCACATGAAAACAACTGGTGCATTTGACAACCCAAATGGCACCACTGTGAACTCATAATGACCATAGCTTATCTTGAAGGAGGTCTTGCTAATATATTCCTCTTTAATCCTTACCTGATGGTATCCTGACCTGAGATCTATCTTTGAAAATATCTTTGCATCCTTCAATTGATCAAAGAGATCATCAATCCTTGGTAGAGGATACTTGTTCTTAACAGTCACATTATTCAACTATCCGAAAACAATGCACAATCGTAATGTTCCATATTTATTCTTCACGAACAAGACTTGGGAACCCCAAGGTGACACACTTGGTCATATATACCCCTTCTTCGGAAGTTCTTCAAGCTGCATTTGCAGCTCCTTCAGCTCTAGTGTACTCATTTTGTAAGGAGTCTTTGACACTGGAGCTGCTCAAGGAATTAGATTTATAGAAAAATCAATACCTCTCTTTGGGGGTAGTCCTGGTACTTCCTTGAACACATCTTCAAAATCTTCCAGGACTACATGATCTTCCAAGTTTGGCACCTTATATTTAGGTGTCTCTTCCATATGTGCTGCAAATATTTGACACCCTTTTCTGTAACATTTATTTTGTTGCAAAGATGAAATTTCTCTGATGGTTACTGCCCTGGGAATTCCCTGCACTTTCCTTAGGGTCCCTTCCTCATCCAAGCAAGTAAATTCCTTGTTATGAAAGTCTAGGGTGGTATGATGTTGGTCCAACCAATCCATCCCAATTAGACAGTGATAGGAACCTAAAGGTAAGATGTTCAAATATGCCCTGGTGTTCAATCCATTCATGTCCATAAGACATGACTTAACCATCTCACTAAATTTTCTTTTGGCTCCTATAGCTAGCTGCACTAACCAAGATTTCCCATGCTTGCTTCTTGGCAAATGAAAACTTTCCACCATCTTAGGATCTATATAACTATGACTAGCTCCTAAATCAATTAAAATAGCGATGGTTTGGTTGTTGATCATACCTTCCACTTCAATCATATGTGACCGATACTATGCTTGTTTGTTGTCCAGGGCTACATAGATCCTTGGAACATTTCTTCCTAGGTCCTCCACTGTTTTAGCTTGCTGTACATTGTGAACAGTTCTCACTTTTTCACCTCTGTGAGGACAATCTCTGAACATGTGATCTCCTTTACAACCCCAACATTGAATAGGTGGTTTCCTTGGTCTTTGACCCCCTATTTCAATCTCTTTGGGCTCTCTAGGAGTTTGTTTTCCCTGTGGATTATTTCTGAAGAAAGGTGGCTTAGATCCCTTCTTCCTCTGATCCACCTTGAATTTATTTTTGTCCTCCCAAGCTTTTTGGAAAGTTGGCCTTGGTTTCTGTTGTTTATAAAGGCATTTAGCTCACCTTATGGTCTCCTCCAATGTCTTGGAATCATCATATTGTATTTTGTCACTGATAAATGATGGAAATCCACTCAAATACCTTTGAATTTTAGCTGTCTCATCCTTGATGAAAGAGACATATTTCAACAGTTCTAAAAAACTTCTTTCATATTCATCTATTTTCATACTCCCAAGCTTGATTTCAAAGAACTCTTTCATTTTCTTTTCATAGTATCTCTTAGTCAAGCATTTCTTCTCAAAATACTTCTTGAATTCCCTCCAAGTAACACTTTTCTCTTTAATGTGTTGCACCTGCACAAGTTGATCCCACTACATGGATGTCTTTCCCTTGAGTTGATAGATAGAAATTCTACCTTCTGCATGAGAAGAATAATTATGCAATTGAAAATACTTTCTCATGCCCAACAACCATGTTTATGCATCTTCATCCTTCTTGTGCTCACCATCAAATGTAGGAGGTTTGATTTTGTTAATTTCTCCTCGTAGCTCATCCACCCCAGACCTCTTATGATTTATGACAAGGGATGGACTTGATATGATGTGTGATCTCTTATTGGAATGCCTCGAGGAGTGGTGGTGATGTATTCTAACACTTATTGCTTTTCTTTTCTCATCAGAAGGCTGTGACTTCCTGATTTGCTTGAGCCACTCTCCTTATCCAAATCCTTTTCTATTCGGTTCAAGATCTGCATTAACTTCATGCTGAAGTCATCATGTTGCTCCTTTAATATCATAAGACTTTCATTATTATATTTATGGCTTTGGACATCCTTCTGCAAATTTTTAATGGTTTCTACCATGTTCATGTTTTCATCCCTTTCATCTCCATGTCCATTGGAGTTTGTTCCTTCAATGCCCAAATGGACATCCATCCCTCTAATCTCATCCTACTGAGTGTAAGTCCCCTGTTCCTCTTCCATTCCTCTGGACTCTATGATGATTTTGATATGATCTAGTTGTTGTTAAATTGCAAAATGTGCAGCCAACAAAACTTTGTTAAGCTAAATGTTTCAACCATTTCATGAAAATATGAACCATTCTGGTTCAATAATATATCAGAACTCTTTCTTCTGATTTCCTGAAAAATTGAATTCCCAAATCAATTTTCTGGGTGGATAATTATATTCCACTGCCCAAGACCTTTCCAACACCTGCTCCCATTCTCAATTCTGAGTCTTGAGCAGAAAGTTATGGCTATTTAAAAATTGCCCATTAATTTTTCTATTCATTTTTTTCAACTTGGTGCAATTCTGCGCTGTAAATATGCATTTTTGCACCTAAGGCCAAAATATCATATTGTAATTGGTATGCTACAGATAACCTCTTTTCCATATTAAACAATTTTATCATGCCCAGAAATTTAATTCAGCTCTTGTAATGTCTTCTATGGCTCAATAGATTTCCATTGACTTCTCCTGTGCCTCAATCTGATTCCGGAGCAGAAAGTTATGGCCCTTTGAAGTTAGATGGGTCTTGAAATTTACCGTTCACTATTTGTGTTGTAACTTTCTCATAAAATCTCCGTTTGATGAACAATTTACACCATTAGAAAGCTCTCTCCGAGTTCTTTTATTTGAGATACATAGATAGTGTGTACCTTTGGTACACCTTTGTCTCATGGTTTTTGAGTTGCTAAAAACGCTCTTAAGGCCCTAAAAAATGCGCTGCAAAAATATGATGTTCAAATGATATAAAATGTCATAGAAAATCATTGATTTTATGCTATTGTTCACCCTCCAAACAACTTCATGTGCACAAAATTCAACCTATACACCCATATATAGCATGCACAACAACACCACAAGGTAAATCATGCTTCGAACACTTTAAAAGAACTGTGTATCACTTCTTTGTCATGCTAATAACTTGCACGCACTACTTTTGTGTCACGCACCAATATCCACCGCGTGCACTACTTTTGTGTTGTGCGCCAATATCCACCGCGCGCAGTTTTCATATTGTGCGCTGATATTCCCCGTGCATTATACTATTGCGTTGCACCATGCCAGAGTTTAGTACATCTCCACCGCGCACCAAAACTCTGCGCGCACCACTAACTAAACTGTCGCATGACAAAATATACCCACATTGTGTGTGCACCAACAAACCTCCTCTATGCTCTGCCAACATTGCGTACACCATGCATGTCATGATTATGTGTGTGCACACCGTGCAATGCTAAATTTATCGCGCGGTCTTGTGCATCGATATTTTTCCACATGAAGCTCAAATTTAGCGTGCACACTCGCACACTAACATTTTTCCGCGTGACACCGAAATTTAGCGCGCACACCTGCACATTAACATTTTTCCATGCGGCACCAAAATTTAGTGCGCGTACCAACACGCCAATATCTTGTCGCGCAGTGCTGAATTTTACCTATCACAAGATCTTCACTGTGCATCATGCATTTTTAGTGCGCCCACCTGTGCACATTCATTTTTATGCACATCCATTCCTCGTGAATTTTGTTGTAGAAATTGGGGCTTTTTCCTAATGTTTTCCCCAATTCACCATAGACATTCAGCAACCACGAAATTCATTCAATTTCACCCCGATAACACCAATTCAACCTCTGCAACAAAAAATCGTTGTGGGTTGACATTTCTGGAACGAATTTATCCAAAATCAATTCACAAATTGAGAATTTTAACCACTAAACTTGATCCATCTGTCATGGCTTCATTGTAACTTCAAATTTGACCAATTCTAGGTCTAAATTTTCTAGAACAAATATTAAATCGGTAAGCTCTCATCGCTTGGTCGAATTTCTCCATTTTCTCATGAATTTAACAATGGAAATTGGGGCTTTTCCCCAATTCCACCCAGTTGTTGCTACTTTTACCATGGACGTTCTACAAACTGAAATTTGGCCACTTTGAAATAAATCCTCTGTGACATTTCACTTCAACTCAACTTTATCGGTCCATCCAGGCTCAGTGTTGAAAACTGAAGCTCAGATACCATGTTGTAACATCCCCGACCATCTCTTTCCAGGCCACACTACACCAAAGAACTCTTATTGTTCTCCCTACGGAACATACTAAAACATACCCAACATCTAATTGAGCTATGCCACATAAATTTTTCAAACTACATGCAATTAAACTATACACACACAGATCTCTTGTGGAAGCATTATATATAAAACATAGACTTACAAAAAAATCTATAAATACATGGATTCACACTGAAATAACAGTAAACATATATATGCATCATATACAGGAAATACCCATAAAAATAAACACAGTTATAACTACACATATTATAACCCATAAAAATAAGCACGTAAATAACAATGCATCATGTAAATTTTATCACACAAATGGCACTTATCTTGTTAAGAATGTCACCAACTACGTGGAGACCTTCCATGAACCTCCCAACCTTAGACCACACTGTTCATCACTCTCAACAATGAGTGACCCCCAAGTTGGGACTAAACTCCACCTGGGTAAAGGGATTCCTAACCAGGATAAAGGCTCATAGACAACAGGAAAGACTCTATCTCAGGTGCCAACTCAAACTAACAACCTAAAGTCCCTCATTCCCCACATGCCTGTCCCACCCCCGGAAGTGTGCCCCTTCTCTTCTCAACAGTCCTTCAGCTGCCCCACTTCCTCTTTAGGCTTCAACAACAGGTCAGACAAGAAGTCTCAAATCACTGTAGCTACAGTTCAACACCTTCAGGAAATCAATCCCCAACAATTCTCTCACCCAGAGAATTTCTCACATACCTGACAACCCGCCTCTTCAATATCCCACAAGCCTGACAACCCACTTCTTCAGTCCATCTCCCAAGCTAACCAGATACACCAACACAAAATGGATATGGATACATGTTCAGGTGTTGGAGCCGCCCTTGTTTTTTAACCCGTCACAATTTTCATTTTGGATACTTAAAATTCTAAAAATGGCCTTTTGATTCCCCCCCCCCTGAAACTTTGAAAACTCTGCAACCTTGTCGTGTAAGCAGCGATGCTTTTTCTACTCTCAAAACAAGTCCACTTGCGTAAGAATGTTCGCTCTTTTTGTTTTACTTCGGGATCTCGCAAGTCGGATACATTAATCCTTGAGTTCACACGTCCTGAGTCACGAAACGGCGAAGTCGTTTTCAAATTTTTGCCCAAGACATTAACTAGGGTAAAATATTTTAACTCATGATTAGATGTCGTCGGGGTTTTGCGCCTCCGCGTTCATCAAACCCAAGTTTTTATTTTTACATCCCCGAGAGCCGAGAACACGAGGTACTTTTGGGATAACCCTAGTCAAGGATTAAAGGCAAAAAGCTAACCATGGTTAAAATGGTTCTTGGCATTTCGCCACTCGGCACTATCTTTTCGAAAGTTACGGTGTCTAAAACCCCGATTCACGAAGTCGCGATGTAATTATAGCAAGCTTAATTAACCGCCTAATATAATATTTTCTTCCCCTTAATTGAGTCTTAATTATCGCCATCTAGCGGTTTCGTGACTCGACATACTAATCTCCCAGAAGATTGCCTTCGAAGTTTCGAGTTGCGATATGGCGAATAAATGGATTATAAAATTAATGATGCTCCAAGTCGTGATTACAGTTAATTAAGCCAAAGTTGGTCCTCGCGATCTCACGAGTTGGGGACTCAAAATGTTAAAAGAAAATCCACGAAGTAGCGAACAATGAGGAATTGATGAAAGGTGGTAAAATTTGATAATTTAAGATAAGGCAAGATATATCCCGCGCCCCGAGGCTTGGACATTTCCCAAGGTAGCCATCTCTCTCTCTACTCCGACCGACTTTCAAACCGCCAAACAATTGATGACATTAATGGAGAATTAGGGTGAATCCACGAATATAAGATCGAATTTTATGCAATAAATTTGTTTCTAATTTCGATTTGACAGGCTTATTTTGAAAAGTATCGAAGCTTCATATATATATATAAGAGTTCATTTTATTATAAGGAAAGCATTTTCATAAGCACGCAGAGCTAGTCATTTTCCGAGTGAACTAATTTATGCATGTATACGCAGTTCTATCGCAAAAGGGCGAAAACGCAAGCTTCAGCTATGGCTCCAGGGAAAGCAGCAAAGGCGAATGTCGAGGTTGCAGGGAAAGGCTTGGATAATTTCTCTGACACTTCACCCCGGAGTGTCGACTCGGTCCCTAGCTGGTCGTTTGTTTCAGATATTCTGCAATCTGAGTTGGTGAATTATTCAGACTCTGACGACAATGAAAAGGACGACCTGAACACTAAATACAAGATAGTTGTTCAATCTGGAATGCACAGGGTAGCAACAAGACCATGGTTGCTTCCATATTATGATATGATCCGATGGGCATTGGATCACATAGACTTACCCACCATAACTATCATGAATGACCAGTGGGTCATGGTCAGGACTTTTACACCGGAGCATATCCAAACCATGTATAAGCCCCCGATGACATCTGAATACACGTATGGTGCTGAATTCCTGGAGGAATTCAAAGAGAAAGAGTGCACTCAATATGACAAAACCATGCCTGGTTTGATAAAGGATTGGGTTTCACGCTCCGCGAAATTCAAAGAAAATGACCAGGGTGTTTATTCAATCGCTTCGCTGGAGCCATAGTATAAGTATGTGGCAATGATGACATGTCGACTGTTCGGAAGAGAGGACACATCGCATTTATACATTGCGTGGGTGCCTCTCATGTTTTGGGTTGCAGAAGGTTGCTCGTTTAATTGGGCAAAGATACTCTCGGACAACTTGGCCAACCGGGTCATAGAGTATCGGGAGCAGAAGGCAAGTGGGAGACCGTCCTCATTTTTCATGTCTGCATATATTATGGACGCGGTATGTTCCATGACACCATTCCCTTTGATGATCTGGGCTTGGAGTCTAGTCTAAGAAAAACACGTACATGAGTATCACGATAAACTGTGGGAGAATAAAGCGGACAAATTCATTTACGAAATTTTCAACTGGGTGATGGTGCCCTTGCACATCACCATTTTTTGTCACCCGCCACATCGTATCTCAGACAGCATTGCTGCAAATCTGAGTGGTATAGCGGACTGGTACGTGGAGGCAGAGTTCTCCTAATTCAGAGTGTTCAGAGTTGTTGTTCCCCCGCTTGCACTACCACTGTTCATCCCTGACAAGCTGGCTTGTCGCGAGATCACCCGACAAACAGTGATTGGCTGGGTGAGTAAAGAACTCAAAGCATATTCAAAGAAGGTGTGGTTGTTTTTTCCCATTTGGCTAAATTCTTATTCTTTATTGGATTTTGTGCATGCCAAAGCTGAGGCTGCAGCCCTAGAAGACCTGAGTTTGGTCTCCATCGAGTATAAAAAACATGATCCCCAGAAAATTGTGAGAAACCATTTAGCTAATTGTGGGCTAAATAGGTTTGAACATGATTTTTCACCCGCGGATGACATTTTCCAAGGGGCGAGGTCTTATGAGGAAGTGATAGCTCGGATCCAATCTTTAGCACCCGAAGACACAACCTCTGTATTCAAATTTCAGGAACACAGAAAAAGTTGTCTTCCCACTGTGTTGTGAGGAGGGAGCCCGGGTGTTTCTGAGACAGAACCAAAGGATGCTGAAGGCCCTAAATGTGCAGCTCCTGGCTCGGGAAAAAGCCAGGACGAGGGGAAGAAAACGAAGAATCTCGAAGCAAAGGCACAAAATCTGGACCCTCCAAAGACACAGAATCCGGAAACTGAGACGAAGACCCCTGAACCTCCGAAGAATCAGGACCCGATCATCACCCCAGGAAAGGCAGCAAAAAAAATCGGGGAACCCATCACTTCTGTCACCCCCTTGTAGTCGACACAAGGAAATATAGAAGAAGGATGGATTTTCAATGAGGAACTGAGGCCTATCAGAGCAGAAGAAATTCCTCCAAACGAGTTCTTCTTTGACAAAAAGAGAAAAGCGATGGTGAAAAGGGAATTCTACCAGGAGGGAGAATCGACTGCTAAAAAGTTCAAGGTTATGACCGATGGAAAGAACAAAAAGAATGAGCAATTCGCCACGGAGATCGCAGGAACGCTAGGAGCGTATGCATCGGCGAATCAATTTTCGGTCGGAGTGTTAAAAAACTAGCTCAAAAGGAAGAATCGTCTGATCAAGACTCTCGAAGCCAGAGTAGCTTCGGCCATAGAAAACGCTAAAGGTTAGGTGAGCAGGGAGATAGAACTGGCCTGACTAGCTGATAAAAATGAAATAGAATTTCTCAAAGCCAAGCTGGAGCAAGCGCATCTAGTGATCTGAGACGGTTGGATATAGGTGGGTCAACAAAGGACTATGATTGTAAAGCTGCAGGCTCAGGTAGAGATCGTTGAAAGTAGGGTGATCGATGTCGAGGGGTTTAAATCATGAGCGATCGAGATTCAGAGCAGGATCTCTTCTGCACAATAGAGTTTTCTCACCAAAGTGGTAACAATCCGAGAGGATTGTCTGTTGATTCATCGAGTTTCCGAGAACCTGACTGTCAGAGAGAGAGATGCAGAAGCAACTTAGGTCGCCTTCCAGGAGGCGGTGATAGCCATGAACAACAGAGTTTCAACAGGTTCTCCCAGACTCACCCTCCTAGAACAAACTAGAGATAACATTTTGTTGAAGGATTGGGAGCATAACATTGCCATGGGCAAGGAACATGCCCAAAAAGTGACCAATTCATTAGAAGAAGCCTTCAATTCTATAGATGGCAAGCTGTTGGGTATGGACAGTGGAGGTGACACTGAAACATTAATACAAATGAATGTAGAACAGATCTCGCTTGATATGAAAGAGAAGGATGAGAGAGATTCAGCCGATATCTCTCAGATGGATAGGGTGGACATGGCTCGAGTTGACAAGCACTTGATCCAACCCAGCACGCAATTAAGTTCCCTTTACATCATCGATGCACAAATGGGGGACAAGATGCAGCAGTTAGCTCAAGAATGTTACTTTTTCGAGGCCAACTGTCAAGCGGAACCTTCACAGCTTGTATCTCAACTCGTGGAAATATGTATCGCCTGCACCAAGGCCGCGCGAAGATGAGCACCTGGCACTAGATGAAGACAGAATAGGGGAGATGGAGCGATTTCTCTCTCCTCTATCATAACTAAAATTTTTACGACCATTGAGATTCTACCTGCTTTGTAGAAATTGTATAAATATACCCCAGAGAGAAATAAATAGGGCTGGACCCTTTCTGAGATTTTTTAATAGAGTTTTTGCATTGAGATTTAATACAAGCAGATCCGAAATTCTCAATTCCGTCACTTCTATATTACAAGTTTGATTTCTTGTTCCTCATTTTTCATTTTCAATTCATATTCGTAATTGATGTGCTTCATTATACTTTAGTACTACCACTACTATAATGAATAAATTTGGGTTTTCTGTAATTGTTTATTTCCTTTCCTCTGCACCAGCTATCAGCTGTGTAAGACCAATCTTTAGTTTCAGAATTCTACATGCATTTTTTGCTACATTGGTTATTTTCTTAAATATTTTCTTCTTCCATTTACTTCGTAAGATTTTCCCCTGGTAGGAACCTGACATTGTAAACGGCTTAATGTTTTTCCCCCATCTTGCCCCTTTGATTAAAATATAATACAGTTATGGGAACGAGCCTTAGATTTTCATACACCGTTAATACTGCAACCGTGAATTCTCTTTTATAAAACTTAACTGAGACAACACTCAAATCTTTCTTAACAGTTCTCTTACCTGTACTGTTCTCCCATGAGAGTTCCTACACCAACTCAACCTAACGTTGAACCTGGATTATTGAACCAAACGCACATCGCCTTAAACCTCTTCAACACTATCCTTAAAACAACCACTAACCGGGCCGAGCTTGAACAATCATGGGCAGCCATTGAACGTGACATAACTATTCAGGAGCAGTTCGAAGCCAGACAACCTCAATGAAGAAATCTCCCTTAGACTCTTTCTCTGAAGGTTGACATTTTCCCTTCTCCTTACCCTAACCACTTTTGGATTCCTTGACACTGTGCTTTTGAGCCTTAAGTACAGACTCAGGAACAACATCTTTATGGCGCCGCTACCGGGGAGTGAAGTTACGAAATCTTTTTTCCCTGGGAAAATAACAAATTGTTTTTCGTTGAAAGTGTTACCCTTTGATGGTGAACAAAGAGTACACACCTTTTAAGGCTTTTTATCTTTCACTTGGCGACTCCACGAAAAAATAAATTGGCATTCACTCGAAGGAATACCAGACAAAACCCGGATGGTGAGAATATTATGCCAGTTTCTGATCCTGAAAAAATTCTAAAGGCGAGAGGCTCTTTTAAGCCAACCGTTGTAGTTTACCAACTTGAAATCCCATCACTGAAGGTCGAGAGTCCTTCCGAACCTCCGACCTCGCTCAATCCTTACTTTGACGCTAAACATTCAATGCCCTGTAACGAAATTGGAAGTGAGATTCATCCAATAGTCCCCTTGATACCGAGGGGAAAGGGCCCTTTTGAAGGTTCGTCATCTTTCAAAAAACCACCTTATCTTCAGTTAAATTTCCTGACTTCTCCAAATCCTGAAGAGTGTGTTACACACTCGTTTCTCACACCCGTTGGTTTTCCCGATTCCGTCTCTTGCAAGTCCGAGGAACCGACTCCTCGCGTTCCTTATCCTTCCTCATCAGAGTCTCCTCTTAGCGAAGAAAATATAAAACCCCTTTTATTTTTTGAAAACCCCATTTATAACTCTCCACAAACAATTATGGAATCCATCGGAGGAGGAGGTGGAGGGTTTATAGGAGGAGGAGGAGGGTTCGGAGGAGGTGGGGGAGGTGTCCCTCTAGGAGGAGGTGGAGGAGGAGTCCCTCTAGGAGGAGGTGGAGGTCAAGGGCCTCCCCCCCCTCCTAGATTTTTTTTGAAAGACGCAGCCTGATACACCCCTTTGGTGTTGCCTGTCCCCCTACACGATCTTCCAGAAAACTACATAAATAATTTACCAAAATTTAACAGGGAGGGAGATCTGACCGCTGCTGAACATATTAATCTTTTCGACCAATTCGCAGATCTCTGCGGTGCCGAGCATGAGGATGTATATTCGAGACTCCTTGTCCAAAATTTTGAAGTTCATGTCCGAACTTGGTTTTGGAGCCTACCCGTCGCTTCTATCCTGTCTTATGATGATTTGGAAGATGCTTTCCTCAGACAATGGGGCGAGCGAAAATACCATCTCTATTATCTAACCGAATTAGGGTCTTTGAAGAAAAAGAACTCAGAAACAGTCATGGAATTCATTCTGATATTCAACAAACTGTACAATAAAATCCCGTCTGAAGTCAAGCCATCTCAACCCGCGGCCAAAGTAACTTTTGTCGGAGCTTTCGAGCCAAATTTCGCATTACTTTTGTGAGAGCGAAGGGGAGCCACCTTAAACCGTATGCAGGACGATGCGGTAGAGATAGAATCTAACATGATGGCTTCGGGTAAACTTAAGGCTAGAGTAGAGACTGAAAGTCGAGATACCAAGAACTTTAGAGAGCTAGCTGGCCCTTTAGGGTCCAATAGAGCCTCTRACGATAKAGTAGATGACATGGCTAGAGTGATTAAAGAATTSTCAAATAAAATAACCCGGATGGAACTCGAACATGCCAAGTCTGACTCTTACCCCAAAAAAGATTTCAGAAAAAATCAAAACCCTCCTAATCAACAGAGACCAATAAAAAAGGAAGATCAAAAAATACAAKCTCCCTTGAAGAATGAAAATTTTATAGGAGCTAACGATTTTCAAGACTTCGAGGATTCAGATAATGAYGTCGCAAACTTCGGTGATGACTGTAGTCAACCATATATGACTCACGAAGACTATGAAAAGTCTCTGAATGTGTCGGAGACACCAAACGAGAGAGAAGAGGGTGATCCCACTGAGATCTGTCAATCCCAATCAGAAGCTGAGATAATGATGGTTGAGCTTCAACCAAGGTACAACCTGAGATCTAAGAATAAATATACCTCGACAATTCAACCCAGCAAAATCCTTCAGAGAGGGCAAGCTTACGAGCCTCCTTTGGATGAGACTCCACCACCCAACAACAAAATGAGAAGAGTGAACACTCAGGAATCCGAGGTAGAAAAAGTCGGAGCCCAAACACAACCAATCGAACCCGCAAACAAAGATACTTCTTCAACTAAGACCATGAATGATAAATCTGTCCAGACGAATAAGTCAGAAAGAAAGAATTCGGAAGTATCAACTAGACAAACAGACAATGTAAATGGAGCATTCAGTATCAAAAATGAGTTAAACAAAATTAAGATACCAATCCCTTTGGTGGAATTAGCGAAAAACCATGTTTATCGCAAACAAATTACCAAAATGATAGGTGTCTCCAAACTAGAAAGCCACTATGATGTTATAAACTTGGAAGATGATAGACCTAACATCACTTTTGGTCCCCATTTTGAAGGGTCCAAAGACAACATCGCTCCCTTCTATATCACTCTGAATATACATGATCAGTTGTTGCATAATTGTATGTTAGACTCCAGAGCTTCCCATAATGTTATGCCCAAGATTATAATGGAGAAGCTGGGTCTCCAGATCACAAGACCTTATGGAAATATGTATTCTTTTGATTCAAGGAAGGTTAAATGCATGGGGATGATAAAGGATCTGGTAGTTACCCTAGCGCAGGTCCCTGTTAAAAGTATCCTGATGGATGTGGTTATCGCCAATATTCCCCCTAAGTACAGTATGTTGTTATCTAGGTCATGGGGGGCCAAGTTGGGAGGTTCCCTTCAGTTAGACATGTCCTATGCCACAATCCCTATGTTTTGGGGTCAATTCACTCGTTTATACAGAGAGACAAGATTAGCATACACGGTCAGTGACCCTCAAAACCCGCACAACTTCCCCATTTACATCGCAGACCAAGATCTGAGAAACTGCATCTTGTCTTTTGACGATGGTCTGGATGGTTTCCTGAAAGAAATCGATACAAATCAAGAAGATTCAAGCCCCTTGACAGAAGAGTTGTGTAATACTGGTGTATGGAAAATGTATTTTGATGGTGCTTCGTCTTCTGAAGGAGCTGGTGCTGGGGTACTTTTGGTAGCACCTGAAGGTAAGTTCATTGTTCCTTTCTCATATCGTTTGCAGTGGGACATAGATTACACTAACAACATATGCAAGTATGAAGCATTGATCTTAGGATTAGAGGCTGCCAAGAAATTGAATATAAAAAATTTGGAGGTATACGGTGACGCGGAATTGATAGTAAGACAAGTGAACCGACAGTACCTAGCCAAGCATCCTAGACTAAGAGTGTATAGAAATTGTACTTGGGATCTCATCGAAATTTTTTTCTCGTCCGTAAATATTCATTTTATCCCTCACACCGAGAATCTACATGCCGATGCATTGGCAAAGGCAGCTTCAACCTTTTATCCTCCCACGACCTTCAAACTAAAGTATCACATTGAAATCAGATACAAGCCTTCCATACCAGACAATATTCGACACTGGCAAGTCTTTGAAGATGATGAACAGATTAAGAAGTTCCTTACAGTAGTAGGCGAGTTCTCAGAAACTCACGCTGACCAAGAAAACCAGAATGACTCCATGTGGATCATGCAAGAAGGAGAGGAACCTCAAGTCTTCCGAGATAAAGTTGCAGATCATCGTATGCTGGTCCTTAAAAGCAATCAGATTCCCAAAGGATTGATTCCTTTGGAAATAATTTTTTATTAGAACGATGTACCTGTAAAGGCCACTTTGCAGCCCCAGCTAGAAGAGGTGGAGGACTATGATATAGGGACCAAAAAAGAACCCCGAATGGTAAAACTATCGAAATTCCTCCCTCCCAAAACGAAAGTGAAGTACCAAGACTTGCTCAGGAAATACAAAGATGTTTTCGCCTGGTCCTATGATGAATTGAAAACATATGACACTTCCATTATTGATCACAAGATACCTTTGAAGCCCGGGGTCAAACCGTTTAGGAAAAATCTTAGGCAAATTAACCCCATTCTGTTACCCATGATAGAAAAGGAAGTAAAAAAACTCTTGGATGAAAATATAATCGTACCTTTGAGATACTCTGACTGGGTAGCTAACCTAGTTCCAGTCAGGAAAAAGAACGGGGAAATCAGACTATGTGTGGATTTTCAAAACCTAAACAAGTCGTCTCTCAAAGATAATTACCCGTTGCCCAAGATGGACCACATTTTAGAAAATGTTGTTGGAGCTAATCGAATGTCAATGATAGATGGCTTCTCTAGTTATAATCAGATCGCTATGAATGAACAGGACAGGGAAAAAACTGCATTCACCACGCCCTGGGGTACTTTCGTGTATGACAAAATGCATTTTGGTTTGATGAATGCAGGGGCCACTTTCCAGCGAGCTATGGACATCGCTTTTGTGGGAGAAAGGGACAAGTTCATAGTCATTTACCTTGATGATCTGATGGTTTTTTCTAAAACTGACGAAGAACATTTGATGCATCTAAGACAGACGTTCTAAAAGTGCCGCAGGTTTGGTCTATCCCTGAATCCAAAGAAATCTCATTTTGCTATGCGGGAAGGTAAGATTCTAGGCCATGTCGTATCTAAGGAAGGAATCGGGATTGATCCTAAGAGAATTGAAGCGATAGATACTATCACTATCCCGAGAAATATAAAAGAAATTCAATCATTCTTAGGTAAGATAAATTTTCTGCAAAGGTTCATTCCCAATTTCGCTGAGATTGTCAAATTGATTACAGGAATGTTGAAGAAGGACAGTGGGGTAAACTGAACCGCTGAGGCCGGGGCATCTTTCGTGCACATTAAAAAAGTTATAAGCGAGGCACCTGTACTAGCAAGTCTGGATTATCTGAAGGATTTCCTCATCTTCTCTTTTGCTTCTGAACATACCATCTCCGCGATACTCTTGCAGAAAAATGAAGAGGGGTTCGAACAACCGATAGAGTTTTTCAGCAAAAGCCTCAGAGATGCATAACTAAAATATAACATAATGGAAAAACAAGCATATGCAATGGTAAAAGCATTGAAAGCGTTCATAACCTATGTGCTACATTCAAAGATAATCGTGTATGTACCCACCAGTTCTATTAAGGACATATTGGTACAGCCGGACAGTGACGGAAAAAGAGGGCGATGGCTCGCTAAAATACAAGAATTCGATCTGGAAGTCAAGCCGACTAAATTGATAAAGGGGAAGGGTCTGGCCAAACTCTTGGCCGAGTCGAATCTTAGAGCCCTGGATATTAATTTCCTCCAAGAAGAAGACGGAGACACACACCTGCATGAGTCGGATGACCGGACAGATCCAAGAAAGATTGAGGAAAAGTTCATATCGTCGGGCTGGTATAAAGACATCGTGTTCTACTTGTTGAACCTGAAGTGACCAGATGGACTACCATTAGCCAAATGAAGAACTTTAAAACTCCACGCTGTAAAATATTGCATCGCCGAAAACCAGATATACTGGAAGGATCCACTCGGGTTCCTACTAGTTTGTTTGGTCGAGTCGGAAACTCCTCGGGTTATAGAGAGATTTCATGAAGGAATCTGTGGAGGACACCACACATGGAGAGCCACAGCCTAGAAGATATTGAGAGCAGGCTACTATTGGCCGAAACTATTTTCAGACGTAAATGCCAAAGTACGTGCGTGTGACCCTTGTCAAATATTCGTTGGGAAACAGAAACTCCCTGCACTACCACTCGTTCCAATAAAAAATGAGGCTCCATTTCAACAATGGGGTCTAGACTTCATAGGTGAGATCAATCCTCATTCCAGTTCTCAGCATAGGTGGATATTAACAACCATGGATTATTTTACTAAATGGGTGGAAGTCATTCCAACCAAGAAGGCAACAGACTTGGTGGTAATCGACTTCTTGGAGGAAAATATTTTTTCAAGATTCGGTTGTCCCCGAAAGATAGTTACTGACAACGCCAAAGCATTTAATTCTATGGCTATGATCAGTTTTTGTCAGAAATACAACATCATTCTCGAACATTCTACCACATACTACCCCCAAGGGAACGGGTTGGCCGAGTCATCGAATAAGAGCCTGGTAAACATTATCAAGAAGGTATTGGATGAGAACAAGAGGTCTTGGCATGTACATTTAACATATGCATTGTGGGAAAACTGCATAAGCACGGAAATATCTATCGGCGTTTCACATTTTCAAATGGTCTATGGGATAGATGTTGTTATACCCATAAACCTAGCGCTACGGGTAATGAAGCTGTGGCAAGACCAAAATGAAGAACCCAATCCTGTGACCAGGAGAATAAATCAATTGATTTAAGTCCAACAATAGAGAACCGAGGTTGATGAAAAGATGCAGCGGTACCAAGATGACATGAAAGCATTGTTCGACCGAAAAGCGAAGGATCGAGAATTCTCTCCAGGTGATTTGGTGCTAATATGGGATGTGAGAAGGGAAGAAGCAACAAAGTATATTAAATTTGACCACCTTTGGTATGGACCGTTCAGGGTTTCAGCTCCAGTAGGAGAAAATTCTTTCCTGCTGTAAAACATCGACGGAGAAGTCCTCAGTGCCCCTGTCAATGGGCAATATCTAAAACATTACATGACATAGCAGTCACAAATTTAAAATATATATATATATATATATATATATATAATAAAATTGTTTGTATATACATGCATTTTTATTTCCCTTTGGACTTTTTGTTTTCTTCTATTCATAATTTTTAGGCATATTTTGAATAAAGTTCGTGTTTTCTTTTTACAAGATTCCAGCCGCTTACGAGCTAGCGGGAGGAGTAATTCACAAAGCAGTATCAGAAATAAATCGACGTGAAACAGGTGATACCCAAAAAGTAGTTTCATAGTGCACAAAGAAACTGAAATGAAAAGGTAAAGGTGGGCTTTATCAATACACATGATATGAAAGACTGTCGAAATTAAACCAAGGTAACATCATTCAAATTTGAAATATCGGCTAAATTGCTAGATAACAGGATTATTTCTTGGCTTGATCACCTTTGATTTAAATTGGTTTGAATGACACACTAAAACTAAGAACAGTCAGTCGAAAGTAACCATCCCCAAAGACATCTACAAGATCCAGTCTCGAACTGTTTTGACCTTCTGCATCTTTGATCAATTAATCACTGCCCTATATCCTGCCTGTTTTCGGGTCTAACTTTTGACAAGCTGCCATCTTTTCTTTACGAAGGAATGAAAGTTTTTGTGTTAGCCTCCTGAGTCTCAAAACAGATTGTGAAAAGAAAGCAGGTCTCCACAACTACTTGATCCCCTGCTAAGCGAAGGAACGTTTAGAGCGATCCTAACTTTCCTAGGTTTTTCAACAACATCGGAAGAATCAAAGCTTGCTCAAATAGGATGCCCCTTAAAAAAAAAAAATTCCCTGTCTCCCTGAGAACGAAGGTGTTGTGAAGGTCAAGGGAAGATTGGTACCGAGTAATCAAAGTAAGTTGACAGACCTCTGATGAAAATTATTACACAGATATCAGCCCTGATACAAATTGATTGCCCCCATCTTCGCGCTCCAAAAATAAATTATAAGACGGGTGGTGAAAGGAAATTCAGAAATGATTGCCCCCACCTAGTCCAAGAAGAAGATGAAAGGAAATTCAGAAATGATTGCCCTCATCTTAGCATTTAAATGCATAAAAATTTCCGAAGTGGTGAAAGGAAATTCAGTAAAAGGGGCCAGATAACTTCACCGGGGTACTGAATAGGCTCACTGGCAGTGAAGCAATGTCTGAGATATCTGTAAGGCTGTTATAAATGAATATCGCTCTACTCTAGCAACCAATACTTTCTAAAAACCTGATCCACATCCCGAGTTCAGACGAGACTTCCCGGTTAAAAATATGTAATTTCATTCTTTTGATGCAAGCTGAGAGCCACAAGATCTGTTGAGTCTCCTAGGGTCGTTTCGACTGTCTTAAAACACACCCAAAATTAGTAGTGGGAAATGGAAAATTGTGAAAGAGACTACAGTCGTGCTTAGAAAGAGTATCTGATTTTGAAAAACTTCTCGAGGTAAAAAACAAAGTCTTTTCCCCCCTTCGATCCTTTTTTTTTCCTTGGAATTTTTCGCAGGATTGAGCTTTTGACTCCATTTACCCAATTTTGGCACGTGGTCTACTATTCTTCCCACCTCACAGGAAGGCGGGATCCCCAGTTGGAGCCTATGTTGGAGCCGCCCTTGTTTTTTAACCCGTCACAATTTTCATTTTGGATACTTAAAATTCTAAAAATGGCCTTTTGATTTCCCCCCCCCCCGAAACTTTGAAAACTCTGCAACCTTGTCACGTAAGAAGCGATGTTTTTTCTACTCTCAAAACAAGTCCACTTGCATAAGAATTTTCACTCTTTTCATTTTACTTCGGGATCTCGCAAGTCGGATACGTTAATCCTTGAGTTCACACGTCCCGAGTCACGAAACGGCGAAGTCGTTTTCAAATTTTTGCCCAAGACATTAACTAGGGTAAAATATTTTAACTCATGATTAGACGTCGTCGGGGTTTCGCGCCTCGGTGTTCGTCAAACCCAAGTTTTTATTTTTACATCCCCGAGAGCCGAGAACATGAGGTACTTTTGGGATAACCCTGGTCAAGGATTAAAGGCAAAAATCTAACCATGGTTAAATTGGTTCTCGGCATTTCGCCACTCAGCACTATCTTTTCGAAAGTTATGGCGTCTAAAACCCCGATTCACGAAGTCGCGACGTAATTATAGCAAGTTTAATTAACCGCCTAATCTAAGATTTTCTTCCCCTTAATTGAGTCTTAATTATCACCATCTAGCGGTTTCCCGACTCGACATACTAATCTCCTAGAAGCTTGCCTTCGAAGTTCTGAGTTGCGATATGGCAAATAAATGGATTATAAAATTAATGATGCTCCAAGTCGCGATTACAATTAATTAAGCCAAAGTCGGTCCTTGCGATCTAGCGAGTTGGGGACTCAAAATGTTAAAAGAAAATCCACGAAGTAGCGAACAGCGAGGAATTGATGAAAGGTGGTAAAATTTGATAATTTAAGATAAGGCAAGATATATCCCGCGCCCCGAGGCTTGCACGTTTCCTGAGGTAGCCATCTCTCTCCCTACTCCGAATGATTGTCAAACCGCCAAACAATTGATGACATTAATGGATAATTAGGGTGAATCCACGAATATAAGATCGGATTTTACGCAATAAATTTGTTTATAATTTCGATTTGACAGGCTTATTTCGAAAAGTACCGAAGCTTCAAATATATATAAGAGTTCATTTTATTATAAGGAAATCATTTTCATAAGCATGCAGAGCTCATCATTTTCTAAGTGAACTAATTTCTGCATGTATATGCAGTTCTATCACAGAAGGGAGAAAACGCAAGCTTCAGCTATGGCTCCACGGAAAGCAGCAAAGGTGAATGTCGAGGTTGCAGGGCAAGGCTCGGATAATGTCTCCGACACTTCACCCCGGAGTGTCGACTTAGTCCCTAGATGGTCGTTTGTTTCATATATTCTGCAATCTAAGTTGGTGAATTATTCAGACTCCGATGACAATGAAAAGGACGGCCTGAACACTAAATACAAGATAGTTGTTCAATCTGGAATGCACAGGGTAGCAACCAGACCACGGTTGCTTCCATATTATGATATGATCTGATGGGCATTGGATCACATAGACTTACCCACCAGAACTATCATGAACGACCAACGGGTCACAATCATGACTTTTAGACTGGAGCATATCCAAACCATGTATAAGCTCCCGACGAAATATGAATACACGTATGGTGTTGAATTCCTGGAGGAATTCAAAGAGAAAGAGTGCACTCAATATGACAAAACCATGCCTAGTTTGATAAAGGATCTGGTTTCGCGCTCCGTGAAATTCAGAGAAAATGACCAGGGCATTTATTCAATCGCTTCGCTGGAGCCACAGTATAAGTATGTGGTAAAGATGACATGCCGACTGTTCGGAAGAGAGGACACATCACATTTGTACATTGCATGGGTGCCTCTCATGTTTTGGGTCGCAGAAGGTTGCTCGTTTAATTGGGCAAAGATACTCTTAGACATCTTGGCCAACCGAGTCACAGAGTATCGGGAGCAGAAGGAAAGTGGGAGACCGTCCTCATTTTTCATGTATGAATATATTATGGATGCAGTATGTTCCATGACACCATTCCCTTTGATGAGCTGGGCTTGGAGTCCAGTCCAAGAAAAACTCGTACATGAGTATCACGATAAACTGTGGGAGAATAAAGCGGACAAATTCATTTACAAAATTTTCAACTAGGTGATGGTCCCCCTGCACATCGCCATTTTTGGTCACCCTCCACCTCGTATCTTGGACAACATTGCTGCAAATCTGAGTGGTATAGCGGACTGGTACGTGGAGGTAGAGTTCTCCTACTTCAGAGTGTTCAGAGTTGTTGTTCCCCCTCTTGCACTACCACTGTTCATCCCCGACAAGCTAGCTTGTCGCGAGATCTCTCGACAAACAGTGATTGGTGGGGTGAGTAAAGAACTCAAAGCATATTCAAAGAAGGTGTGGCCATTTTTTCCCATTCGGCTAAATTCTTATTCTTTATTGGACTTCAGGCATGCCAAAGCTGAGGATGCAGCCCTAGAAGACCTGAGTTTGGTCTCCATCGAGTATAAAAAACATGATCCCCAGAAAATTGTGAGCAACCATTTAGCTAATTGTGGCATAAAGAGGTTTGAACATGAGTTTTCACCCCCGGATGAAATTTTCCGAGGGGAGAGGTCTTATGAGGAAGTGCTAGCTCAGATCCAATCTTTAGCACCCAAAGACACAGCCTCTGTATTAAAATTTCAGGAATATAGACGAAGTTGTCTTCCCGCTGTGTTGCGAGGAGGGAGCCCGGGCATTTCTGAGACGGAACCGAAGGATGCTGAAGGCCCCAAAGATGCATCTCCTAGCTCGAGAAAATCCAGGACGAGGGGAAGAAAATGAAGAAGCTCGAAGCAAAGGCATAGAATCTGAACCCGCCAAAGACACAGAATCTGGAAACTGAGACGAAGACCCCTGAACCTCCGAAGAAGCAGGACCCAATCGTCACCCCAGGAAAGGCAGTGAAACAAATCAGGGAACCCATCACTTCTGTCAGCCCCTTGCAGTCGACATAAGGAAATATAGAAGAAGGATGGATTTTCAATGAGGAAATGAGGCCTATCAGATCAGAAGAAGTTCCTCCAAACGAGTTCTTCTTTGACAAAAAGAGAAAAGCGGTGGTGAAAAGGGAATTCTACCAGGAGGGAGAATTGACTGCTAAAAAGTTCAAGGTTATGACCGATGGAAAGAACAAAAAGAATGAGCAATTCGCCATGGAGATCACAGGAACGCTAGGAGTGTATGCATCGGCGAATCAATTTTCGGTCGAAGTGTTAAAAAACCAGCTCAAAGGGAAGAATTGTCTGATCAAGACTATCAAAGCCAGAGTAGCTTCGGCCAAAGAAAACGCTAAAGGTCAGGTGAGCGGGGAGATAGAACTGGCCCGGTCTTATGAGGTCTTATTAGGAAGTGCTAGCTCAGATCCGATCTTTAGCACCCGAAGACACAGCCTCTGTATTAAAATTTCAGGAACACAGACGAAGTTGTCTTCCCACTTTGTTGCGAGGAGGGAGCCCGGGCATTTCTGAGATGGAACCGAAGGATGCTAAAGGCCCCAAAGATGCAGCTCCTAGCTCGGGAAAAATCCAGGATGAGAGGAAGCAACAAAGAAGCTCGAAGAAGAGGCACAGAATCCGGACCCGCCAAAGACAGAGAATCTAGAAACTGAGACGAAGACCCCTGAACCTCCGAAGAAGCAGGACCCGATCGTCACCCCGGGAAAGGCAGCAAAACAAATCAGGGAACCCATCACTTCTGTCAGCTCCTTGCAGTCGACACAAGGAAATATAGAACAAGGATGGATTTTCAATGAGGAACTGAGGCCTATCAGAGCAGAAGAACTTCCTCCAAACGAGTTCTTCTTTGACAAAAAGAGAAAAGCGGTGGTGAAAAGGGAATTCTACCAGGAGGGAGAATCGATTGCTAAAAATTTCAAGGTTATGACCGATGGAAAGAATAAAAAGAATGAGCAATTCACTATGGAGATCGTAGGAACGCTAGGAGTGTATGCATCGGCGAATCAATTTTCGGTCGGAGTGTTAAAAAACCAGCTCAAAAGGAAGAATCGTCTGATCAAGACTCTCGAAGCCAAAGTAGCTTCGGCCATAGAAAACACTAAAGGTCAAGTGAGCGGGGAGATAGAACTAGCCCGACTAGCTGATAAAAATGAAATAGAAGTGCTCAAAGCCAAGCTGGAGAAATCACATCTAGTGATATGAGATGGTCGGATACAGGCAAGTCAACAGAGGACTATGATTGCAAAGCTACATGATCAGGTAGAGATCGCTGAAAGAAGGGTGATCGATGTCGAGGGGTTTAAATCCCGAGTGATCGAGATTCGGAGAAGGATCTCTTCTGCACAATAGAGTTTGCTCGCCAAAGTGGGAACAATCCGAGAGGAATGTCTGTTGATGCATCAGGTTTCCGAGAACCTAACTTTCAGAGAGAGAGAGATGCAGAAGCGGCTCGGGTTGCCTTCCAGGAGGTGGTGATAGCTACGAACAACAGAGTTTCGACAGGTTCTCCCAGACTTTCCCTCCCATAACAAACTAGAGGTAACATTTTGTTGAAGGATTGGGAGCATAACATTGCTCTGGGCAAGGAACATGCCCAAAAAGTGACCAATTCATTAGAAGAAGCCTTCAATTCTATAGATGGCGAGTTTTTGGGTATGGACAGTGGAGGCAACACAGAAACATTAATACAAATGAATGTAGAACAAATCTTGCTTGATCTGAAAGAGAAGGATGAGAGAGATTCGACCGATATCTCTCAGATGGATAGGGTGGACATGGCTCGAGTTGACAAGCACTTGATCCATCCCAGCATGCAACTAAGTGCCCTCGACATCATCGATGCACAAATGGGGGACAAGATGCAGCAGTTAGCCCGAGAATGTTACTTCGCCAAGGCCAGTTGTTAAGCGGAACCTTCACAGCTCATATCTCAACTCGTGGAAATATGTATCGCCTGCACTGAGGTCGCGCGAAGATGAGCACCTGGCACTAGATGAAGATAGAATAGGGGAGATGGAGTGATTTCTCTCTCCTCTGTCATAACTTAAATTTTTACAACCATTGAGATTCTACCTGCTTTGTAGAAATTGTATAAATATGCCCCAAAGAGAAATAAACAGGGCTGGACCCTTTTTGAGATTTTGTAATAGAGTTTTTGCATTGAGATTTAATACAAGCAGATCTGAGATTCTCAATTTTGTCACTTCTGTATTACAAGTTTTCTTTCTTGTTCCTCATTTTTCATTTTCAATTCATATTCGTAATTGATGTGCTTCATTATACTTTAGTACTACCACTACTATAACGAATAAATTTGGGTTTTCTGTAATTGTTTATTGCCTTTCCTCTGCACCARCTATCAGYTGTGTAAGACCAATTTGCAGTTTCAGAATTCTACATGYATTTTTTGCTACATCGGTTATTTTCTTAAATATTTTCTTCTTCTGTTTACTTCGTAAGATTTTCCCCTRGTAGGAACCTGACATTGTAAATGGCTTAATKTTTTTCCACCATCTCGCCCCTTTGATTAAAATATAATACAGTTAAGGGAACGAGCCTTAGATTTTCATACACCGTTAATAATGCAAYCGTGAATTCTCTTTTATAAAACTTAACTGAGACAACACTCAAATATTTCTTAACAGTTCTCTTACCTGTACTATTCCCCCATGACATTTCCTACACCAACTCAACCTAACGTTGAACCTAGATTATTGAACCAAACGCACATCGCCTTAAACCTCTTCAACACTATCCTTAAAACAGCCACTATCCGGGCCGAGCTTGAACAATCATGGGCAGCCATTGAACGTGACATAACTATTCAGGAGCATTTCAAAGCCAGACAACCTCAACGAAGAAATCTCCCTTAGACTCTTTCTCCAAAGGTTGACATTTTCCCTTCTCCTTACCCTAACCACTTTCGGACGCCTTGACACTGTGCTTTTGAGCCTTAAGTACAGACTCAGGAACAACATCAGGTATAGTCATGAAAATATGAAATATAGCTCAATGGGTGTGTGCATGTTGATGGATTATTGACTGGATGACTCAATAATGGAAGAAAATAATGGGAAGAATGATGGAAAAGATATGAAAATGAACTAAGTCCCAACAATATGTATGCATGTCCCGAACTTGACACTTGTCATGTTGGGAGCTACTTTGGTCCACTTGTCCCCAACTTTAGAACTTAGGATAAAATAATTATCCATACTTTATGATTTAAAGAAATATTAATATAATATTCCTTTTTTGCTTAAGCTCCCTAGCTTATCCCTTTTCCTTAACTTAGCCCCTACCTTTCCCTAACTAGTGGAGTTTAGTCCCCCATATCTTTTATCGTGTTCGGTTTGCACACAATGATGTATTTTATATTAATTATTGGACATGTACAAAAATAGGCGCACTAGCCTTTAACATCTAGGCTCTCCGGCCCGATCAAAACATAAGAATCATATGTTATAATAACTGGCTCACCAACTGATAAAACATAGCATATACACAAAGGCTCGTTGGCCTCACAATCACACGAACTTAAGGTGCTACGCATGGTATCCTGGAATGTGCACACTTCATCATTTCAGTTCGTAGTACATGCGCGCACTATGCCATGAAAGGTGAATACAAAATGATGTCAGAGAGCTCACTAGCTTAAGTACTTTGCATTTACATTACAATTGGGTTCATCCTTAGCATGGATGATTTTAAGGATGGAAATTTATTTTAAAACGTAGAAACCTTGGCGAATATTACTAATCCTTCATATGTCAACTATAAATGTTTGGCGATATTTTTTTAAAAATATTCAAATTTATAAGTATTTTATTTAGTTTTTAAAAACTTTTGGCGATTTTAAAAGTAAAATAATTTTATCCTATAGAATTTGGGCGAATCATTTTTAAAATAGCGAATCTCGTTTTTGGAAAAACCATGGAAAATTAGCCCATGAGCGAAATTTAGCCCCTAAAATCATCCCTGATCCTTAGGATATTACATCTAGATGGAACTCTCCTTATGGATCCACCTAGGTCATAGTCCAATGACCAATAACATGGTTAGATTCATGAACATATTTCTTAAGCAAAGATATATGGAATATATTATGTTCCCTAACAATAGGAGGAACGAAAATCATGTATGCCATTGGTCCCACTCTTTCCAAGACTTCAAATGGTCCACAATAGAAGGGTTATAACTTAGCAAAAGTTACCATCCTTAAGGAAATCCTCTTGGTATTAACCTTTATGTAGAAGTGATCTCCCACTTTGAACTCTTTATGAGTTCTATTCCTATCAACATAACTTGTTTGTCAATCATGTGCATATTTTAAGTTTTGTTTGAGTTTTTCCACTTCCTACTCCATTGCTTTTAACATGTCTATCCCAAGTGTAATTCGAACCACTAGATTATCCCAATTTATTGGAATATCACACTTATTTCCCTAAAAATCCTCAAAGGGGCTCATTTTCAATGGTTCATGGTAGCCATTATTATAAAAAAATACCACTAGGGGTAGATAATATTTTCATTTCTTGGGTTGATGCATAACATACCTTCTTAACATGTCTTCCATCACTATTTTCACTCTCTCTATGTTTCCATATATATGAGGGTGATAGGTAGTGATGAAGGACAACATTTTCCCAAAACCTTCAAACAAACCTTTCCAAAGATTTTAGGTAAATTTAGCATCTTGATCTGATTTGATTTTCTTAGGCACGCCATGCAATCTAAAAATCTATTTCATGAAAAAAATTGAAATGTCAATTTCTTTGTAGGTGGATTTCACCAAAGTGAAATGAGTTTCCTTGCTAAACTTATCCACCACTACCATAATTGCATCATGTTGTTTGGACATCCTTGGAAATTTAGTAATGAAGTCCATAAATATGACTTCCCACTTTCATTCTAGAATCGATATTGGTTGCAATAATCTTGTTGGGTGCATGTTCAACATTGACATGTTGACATTATAAACATTTGGAAATATATTCTACAATATCCTTCTTCATCCTTAGCCAGTAATAACATTTGTTTACCATTGTTATCATTTTCTAATAACCTTGGTGACCTACATATGGCCCCTAATGGAACTCGTTCATTATGATCTCCCTTAATTCTACTAAATTGAGTATGTGCAACCTGTTTTTGTACATCAATAACCCATATTCAGTGATATGATATCCTCTGCACTTTATCCCTGTTGGATCTTTCTCTATGTGTTCCTTTATTAGCCTGAAATGTTCATCATCCAGTAGGGAAATTATAATAATGTTTTTTAGATCAGATTCACATAAATAGTTGTTGCTAAGTGCATTGCTTGCATGCTTCGGCTGAGTGCATCCCCCACTTAATGATATTTTCCTTTAATCTACCTAATTTTAAAATCAAACTTGTTGTTGAGAGACATCCACCTGGATTTATTTGCATTTAAGTGTGTATGATTGAATAAGTACTTCATCCCACTACGGTATGTCATTAATACAAACCTTCTTCCCAACAAATAATTCCTCCACATCTTCAAGGCATGCAAAATAGTTGCAACTTGCTCTAGATGATGAGTAACATAGAATTTATCATGCTCTCTTAATTTCCTATATTCGTAACTAATTACATTCCCTTCTTGCATGAGAACTCCATTGAGTACCTCCTTGAAAGCATTTGTACAAACTAAGAAATCCTTATCTAGGTATGAAATATTTAAGATGGGTGCATTAGTTAGAATATTCTTCAACTACTGGAAGATTACTTCATAGTCTGCTAACCACATAAACTACACTCCTTTTCTTTGTAGGAAAGTGATTGGATGGCCAATCCTTGAAAAACCTTGAATGAATATTTTATAAAATCCAACCAATCCCATAAAGGATATTACCTAAAATACATTCCTAGGGGTAGGCCAATCCATGATTTATTTTAGCTTCTTAGGGTCTACTGAAACTCCTTCCTCTGAGATCATATGACCCAAGTATTGGATCGTTCTTTAAAATAAGTCACAGTTGTTGAGATTAGAATATAGCTAGTGTTGTCTTAACACTTGAAATACTAGCTTGAGGTGTTCCTCATGCTCTTCCTTGGTATTATAATAAATTATAATTTCATCAATAAAAAACACTTGCCCAAATACTTACTAAGAATGTTTTTCATTAGGAACATAAACATGGTTGGTTCATTAGTAATCCCAAAAGGAACCACCACTTACTCATAGTTCCCATACCTTGTACTGAATGTAGTTTTATAAATGTCCTCATTCTTTATCCTAACTTGATGATATCTATACCTCATGTCTATATTGGATAATACTATGACCCCCCCTCGGTTTATCAATGAGGTCATCAATCCTGGGAAATGGATACTTGTTCTTGATGGTCATATTGTTTAGTTTCCTATAATCAATACATAATATAAGGGTACCATCCTTCTTATTGAATAATAGTTATGGTGCTCCACACAAGTATACACTGTGTAATACCCCAGGTTGACCCCAGTTGTAATTGAGCATATAGGTTGGTGATCCATGATGCTTTGAGGCCAGAGTGTCTGTGTAGTAAATAGGTCAGGAGTCAGATGCTAAAAGGACTATATGTCTATCATGTGTATTATGTAACCACAATTGGATATTATTAAAACCATACAACTACTACAAATTTACCAAACAAAAGAGTAAGGGGATAAAATCCACTAAAGAGGGAAAGGGGGCTAAGAGTATAGGAAATGGGATAATCCTAGGGGGCTTAAGCCAAGAGAATATTTTAATAATATTTTCTAAAAGCCTAATTTATGGATACATATACATTATGTTATCCTAATTTCCCAAGAGGAGGGAAAAATTACCAAGTGGGTTTAAAAGGGGTTGCATGCGGTGACAAGTGTCATAGGATAAACATGCAATTATAATGGAAACAATTATAGTATTTTCCCCATTCATTCAATAATTATCTTGAAAAAATTAAAGGGGGGGATAACCAACATGTTCACGAGAGTGGAGAGGATTACTCTCAGCTTCTACCATCCGTACCCTATTTCCATCACCATATATGCAGTGAGGAAGCCTTGGGGGTAGTTTTTGATAACAATTAAGATGAAGAGGCAGGTTGTTAGGCCTATGTGCTACTAAAGAGGTGGGTTGTCAGAACCATATGATGTTGAAGAAGTGGGTTTTCAGGCCCGTATGCTATTGAAGAGATGGGTTGTAAGCCCATAATAATTCTCTCCAGGTGAGAGAACTATTGAGAGTGTGTACACTTATCCTTGGGTTTCCTTGGGGAAGGTTGGATCCTTGGAGGGAGAAGTGTGGGGAATATGTTTCTCAGTGTAAGGCCTAGAGGGTACTTAAAGACATTTGAGGATAGATAGAAATACCATAGCCACAATGCTTTTACACTTCCTTTCCATCTTGTGTTGGAGCCTTGGAAGAGTAGTGTTGCAGTCGAGGGCACACTACCTTGGGTTGTGTAGGCTATTGGGGAATGAGAAACTATAGGTTGGAGTGTTGCAAGGGCTTGGTACCTTGGCCTAGAACATGTTGGTACTGGTTGTGGACAACGTCTAGTTAAGAACCTATTTCCCAAGTGGATTTTATTCCCATCTTGGGGGTGACTTTCTACTAAGTTATAGGTAACATAGTCTAAGGCTGGGAGAAAAGTTGGAGGTTAGCTCGTAGTTAATGATATTCCATAAGAGATAAGTGATTTATCTGAGTATTTTACTTAATTACTGTGTGTGTAATTCAATATTACTATTTTGGGTAATTGCTAATATATTTATTCAATATTAGTTTTTCACATAAGTTGTAATTATGTGATCCGAAAATGATCTTTAAAGATTTGGTTAAGTTTTAAGCATGCGTTCAATTACCAATTAAGAATTAAGGAACGAAGAAGAACTTGATGAGATATTATAACAACCATCATAAAGAAATGCATATCAGAATATAAGCACAAAGAACAGAAAACCATAATAGCAAGATTGTTAACGGAGTTCGACAAGATTGCCTACGTCTCCGGGCCTTTGTCTCAGTGGGGGAGGCTTTTTTATTTCTCTTAGATTATTCAAAAGTACATTAGAAATGTGTTAAAAGTATTATAAACTGGTCTAGATATGTTTTTCTCGACCTCAAGAATCCAACACAACTAACGACACTGAAAAAGGTTGAGCGTAGCTCCCAGAATTAGCCTTCAAAGTTCGCTTCCTCAATGGCTTCCCTACATAAAAATGGCTTCTAGCTTCATAAAATCATTATAATTATACCAATATAAACCTCCTGTTCTATAAAAAACCTTTTATTATATAGGATTTGAGTTGGTGATCCTATCCCAAATTCCTCCCAATATCTGACCTCAAATCGGGCTCCAGATCCCCCAAAAATGGGCAAAATCTCCCAAAATCAGCATAAAAAATCATTAAAAATCATAATATAAAGTTTAAAAACCCACAAATAGGAAACATTCTCCTAGACCCCTAAGTCTCTGGGCTCCAGGTCACATGGAACGCCATCTGTCCATGCGCTAAGTGTTTTTCCTGGTCCTCGACCCCCGCTCTAGTCGTATGTGCACCCATGCGGTTGAGCGTTGGCACCTTATCCTCCAACATCAGGATTAAAGATCCTAGTCACACATCCTGGTTGTATGCATGGCCATGTGGCCTAACCTTAAGCATTTCATGCCTGACTTTGGCTCCATATACATATTTCTAGTTGCGTGGGGTGTCATGTGGCCCTGCGTTGGCCCCCTCCAACTAGGGCGTAGCCCAAAAACCGTGCCAACTGTAGCTTAAAAAAATATTCTCCATATGGATTAACAAGGCACAACGGAGCCTGTTTAGTCCACCCCCTTTCATGAAGATGTGGCTCCTCCCAGAGGTTAATGGTTCAAATCCCTTAGAGTATCAACAAAGATTTTGGCCTAGCCAACATTGGCGAAATCTGGGGTGCCACATGGTTCCCTCTGATTGGCCCACATGGTACAATTAGCACACAATCAGAAACCCAATCAACATGCATATTCAGTTGCCACATCATTTCCATATAGCCACATTTCATTCCACATCATCGTCCGTACCGCCAAGTCACTTGCCCAGTCAGCTGCCACGCTAACATCTGTACTACCCAGTCACCCTACCATGTCATAATCCATACAACCACCTATCATTCTTACTACCATGTGTCAGCCTATCATTGGGCCCCGTCATGTACGGACTACCATGTGTCACATCTGTACAATGCCATGTACCATTTCCGTACTGATCCAACTCAACTTGAAATTGCCAAAACCGAGTAACATGTGTCACCTCCTCGTGCTCCCATGTGTCCCTATTGATGTCATAATGATGTCATGCTCACATCACTTATCGTACTATTGACATCAATATTACGACCCGTTGACTTTGACTAGTTGACTTTTCTCAATGTTTGGGAAATCGATCAGAACATGATAACTTTCGCATACGGTGTCCATTTAAAAAAAAACATTATATGTTTGGAATCAGCGTGATGAGCCCGATGTAATGGAGTTGTTTTTGTCCTGTTTTGAGAAATTTTATTTTTAGGCCTTCTTGGATCCATTTTGGATCATGCCTCCCCACTAATACCTTTTGTTCCTCCAAAAGGATACTAACCAGTCATCAACTGCGAGATAGCCCACTCCACTTGTCCTTTGTCTTTAAATTGTGTCTTGTGCACCTATCTCATCATAATCAATTGCAAAACCAACATGACAACTAACAACATATTGTTAGCCACTTGTACTCTTTCACATCTTACTCTTTCACAATGTTTAGTTAAGAATCTATTTCCCAAGTGGATTTTATTCCCATCTCGGGGGTGACTTGATACTAAGTTATAAGCAACATAGTCTAAGGATGGGAGAAAAGTTGTAGGTTTGCACTTAGTTGGTGATCTTCCATAAAAGGCAAGTTCTTTATCCGAGTATTTTAGTTAATTACTGTGTGTGTAATTTTGTATTCCTATTTTGGGTAATTGCTAATATCTTTATGCTTCCATATATCTTACATTAGTTTTGCACATAAGTTGTAATTATGTGACTCCTGTCATGATTTTTTACTATTGTAATTATCCTTGAATATTTTCTTCCTGAATTGTTCGAAAATGGTAATTATATGTTACAAACAATATTAATTGTTGTTGTAACTATACTTATGTGCATATTCTACTAGAATTTCCTATAACTATACATTCTTTATGCACACAGAGTTTATGAAAATATTTTTGTGTTTTTTCCTTGTGTTGGATCCAGCCTTGGGGAAGGTTGGATCCATGGACGGAGAAGTGTGGGTAATATGTTTCTCAGTGTAAGGCCTAGAGGATACCTGGAGAACTTTGAGGGTAGTTGGAAATCCTGGAGCCATAGTGCTTTGATACTTCTTGTCCATCTTGTGTTGGATCCTTGGAAGAGTAGTGTTGCAGTCGAGGGAACATTACCTTGGGTTGTGCAGGCTATTGGGGAATGAGAGACTATAGGTTGGAGTGCTTGAAAGGTTTCTTACCTTGGCCTATACCATGTTGGTACTGGTTGTGGACAATTTCTAGTTAATAATCTATTTCTCAAGTGGATTTTATTCCCATCTCGGGGGTGACTTGCTATTGAGTTATAATAAACATAGTCTAAGGCTAGGAGAAACGTTGGAGGTCTGCATGTAGTTGGTGATATTCCATAAAATATAAGTTATTTATCTGAGTATTTTACTTCATTACTGTGTGTGTAATTTTGTATTCCTATTTTGGTTAATTCCTAATATCTTTATACTTCCATATATTTTCTGTTAGTTTTGCACATAAGTTGTAATTATGTGACTCCTGTCATGAGTTTTTACTATTGTAATTATCCTTAAATATTTGCTTCCTGAATTGTTCGGAAATGGTAATTATATGTTACAGAAAATATTAATTGTTGTTGTAGCTATACTTATGTGCATATTCTACTAGAATTTCCTAGAACTATACATTTTGTATGCACGCAGATTTTATGCAAATATTTTGTGTTTTTTCCAAGGGTATGGACAATGATACTTGGGTATATGTTTTTGGTATTATATATATCTATGTTCACATGCAAATATGTTCTATCCAATTCAATGGTATTAGAGTTAGAATTTGGTATGATATAACTAGCTTGGGTCTGGAAATGCCCTTATCTAGGTATGGACAATTCATAGGGTGTGAATATTTACTCACATAGTGATGTGAAGGATGTTAATCAATAGAGAAGGATAAAAGGTAATCATGAAGGCTTGTTGAGCCTTACAAATTTCCTAAGTAAGACCCAAATTTGGCTATGTCTTGAAGCGGACTGTTGAAACTATGCAATTCTGTGTCTTTTACCAAAAAGAATCATAGTCGTTGATTTGACATAGTGAAATAATCCTAGTTGTTGGTCGGGCTCCCTCATGTATGAGATCTTGCAAAGGGAACAGATCATTAACAACCATTGGATCCATCGAATAATTCTTGGATAAATCATGATTGTTGATCGTAGAGGTTCCATTGGAGTATTCCATGGTTAGGCCAAGACGAGACTCTGAATTGACTGGAGTCGTCGATCCATCGGAGAATAATTTGGCGTGATCATGAAAACTCATCATAGTGGGTCCTATAGAGTAGTTTGGTCCACTGAAATGAAAATAGTCTAAAGGGAATACTCTAAGGATAAATTCCAATCATCAATCGAAGAAAAAATGAGATGTAATATTCGTTGTTGATTAGCGTGGAAATACTTATATGTGAGTGAGAGGAAGAGTGGCATCATGATGACATCACACTGATGGAAAGAGCCTACATGTACGAGGAAGACACGTGGTGGCTTGTAATTGGTAGAGGTAATAGGGGGTGGGTCCATGTTGAGTCCAAGCCTTTGGAAAGGTGCTATAATAGTGTTCATTGGTCAATGTTGGTGTTGTATGATCCTGAACGTTGGTTGGAGCGTGTAGCCATCGTAACATTCTAGGAAAACGATGTTGAAGAACTCCAAAGGGAAGGCTCCGAGGATCAATCCTTACTATCCATTGGAATCCCAACTGGAAGTAATCCTAACTGTTGATCTTGATGGGTCTCATTTGGATGAGGCTAGGAGGGAGGTGATTTCAAGATGACAAGGATGATTTCACCCACTTAGGATAGGTGTCATCACCTGGAAGGATGTGCCAGTGATCACTGATGATGTGTAGACCATGTCATTCCATGTGGAGGTTCTACATGTTAGGTGGCTATTGTGCCACATGGAAATGTGTTATGGCACATTGAATGTGTGAAAAGTGGCGTGGCATGAGTTCCACATGTCAAGGTAGGTGGAAGACTTGGGTAGGACCACGTGTCCTGGGTGCCAACTTGGCTACCATATAGGTCTTTGCTTAAGTGAGGCCAAGGGGGAGTGACATTAGGATGGAGAGGAGTGCCAATGTGTCCAGAGAAGAGCACATGGCAACATGTAATTCATAGACCATGTTAGTCTTATTCCTAGTGACATGTGGCTAAATCCTATCCTTCATATCTTTCAAAAACATATCTCAGTCATCCATTGGAGGAGGCTAGTCGGAGTGGGTTTTGATTCCAAAGGAGGAAGTACTTCGAGGATTGATAGGTCCCATCAATTGGAGGGTGGACATGGTGCATGATAGTCATTGATATATTGTTGGATCCACCCGCTGTCCATGATAGTCGTTGATCTATTGTGGGATCCACCCGCTTGAATACTAATAGGTTTGGAGAGGTTGTTAACCCACGTGCAATTTAGAACTTTGAAAAAATCCTATCCATAGATTCCCATATCAAGAGGACCATCAGATCCATCGGGGTGGTTGTTGTCAAACTCAATTGTCGGAGTTTGAAAAATGGTTCAAAGTGGAGGCACTCTGATGGAAGGATTCTGATAGCAATGGGGACATGGTTTGGAAGTCTGATATGTGTGGCTTCGAGGAATGATATGGAAGGCACCACATCCATGCCATGTAGGATGACACCATCTACCAGGGTACCACATGGCACTGAGGTGGAATTGAGGTTAGAAAGCCCATAAACTTTGGAGGGCCGTAAATGTTGATCCATAAATTTGAATTGAACATGGTTATAGTTGTAGGAAATGTCTCATCGAGTAGAATTATTCGATGAGGTCTAATTGGAAAAGTGAAGTTGTTGGAAAAATTGAAATTTTGACACCCCATAAACTTAAATGGGAACTAGCTGAAGGTCAGGTGATGTTACAAAGTGTTATCAAAGCTCCAGTTTCAAAACTAGGCCTGGATGGGCCAGAGATCAATTACAAGACTGATGTATTAAGGATAATATGAAATTGTTGGAAAGACCTTGGATAAAGGAGTCTATATATCCACACATAAATGTGAATGTGAATGGTTAAAATAGAATCATCTAATTAATGGTTTCTTAAGTTCAAAGAATGAATGAAATGTTGATAATGCTACTATTATTTTCTTCTAAGATAAGAATGTAATGATTAATGAAGGAATGATATTTAGAGTTCAGTAAAGGACTTGTTGGACATATATACATATACATACACACACACACACACACACACACACACACACACACATGTGTGTGTGTGTGTGTGTGTGTACGTCCAACAAGTCTTTTATATACATACATACATACATACATACATACATACATACA
>ML777683.1:359635-414409 GCA_009831015.1 Picea engelmannii
ATATATATATATATATATATATATGTTGGGCGCAAACCTATTTTAGGAAGAAAGTCTATTTTGGGCATAGGCCTATTGTTGGGAGAAAGATTTGTTTTGGGAAAGACCATTTGTTTTGGGAAAGACCTATTTTTGGAAATAACGACCTAATTTTGGACTGTGCACAATAGGTGGCAAGAAAGAAACATGCAACATAAGAGAGATATTGATTAGGTCGAGGAGACTAGTCATGTGATTGGTTGTGATTTCTCTTCAAATAAGGCTGATATGGAGATCATATAAATATGAAGGATTAATATTAAAATAAACATTGGTTTATTTAAGAAGTTCTTGGATCAGATATTGGGTTCAATGACCAATATGGAGAAACCCTAAAAAAAAACATTGTTTGGAAAAGTATTCTAGATGACAATTATGCATATCAAGTGTGGATGATAAGTAGGAAGAAAATCAATAGTACACCATACTACATTTACCACAAGTTCATATGGAATATTGGTTTCATAGTATATGAAATAGTTTGGACCTGGTATCAAGGATGTGCAAAGGTACTTGAAGGCAGAGGGTTATGTCAAAAATACCTCACAAGATTATCAAAGGCCAAGACTGAAGAATGTTAAGGTAAGAATTTAGATACAACCATAATGACTTGGGAATCCACTACAAGAAATTTGCTCATGTTAATCAGAGTGCTCAATGGAATCTGAGTGTAAGAGTGACCATTTAAGTGGATGAAATATTGAAATTCCTATCACACTAAGATGCCAATGTAAGGATATAGAAGTACATTTTGGGAAAGATATGTCAGGATGGTAGTATTCTAATCAAGAGAGACTTGAAGTGTAGATGGAGATAAGTTGCACTATATCCAAGAACCAAGTATGCAGTATTGCAGCTATACCCCCATTATTGTTATCAGAGTAGTGTAATGGAAGAAAGGTAGGAATGCCAGAGCTTCAAGGGTGAAGAAAAGAAGGTGCAAGAATTCTAGAGAATTCCAACAGATGTCTAAAGTAATGCATCATGAGAAAAGTGGATATAGAAATATGCAACAACACTTATGGGGAAGGAATTACATAAACTTGAGTGCATTCCAGGATTGTATAAAGTTTAGGGGTAACAAAATATAGTGGAAAATGTAGTACTAGGTGGGTGCCAAATTATTTAAAACTTTGAGTCATTCAAATAACTATGGTAGCACTAAATAGGAGATTGTTGATACAAAGAGAGAACATTGGGTGCAATACAAAATTATTGAGTACATTTCCAAGGTAGAATAGGATAACAATCAAAAGGACTCAAGTATGGAAGTGATTTATGAAGAGAAATCAATAAGGAACCATGGGAAATAAATGGTTGTATGCTGGGAAAGGAAGCAAAAACAAACGACATATGAAAAGAATCCATCTCAAATAGTTAAGATACATTGGTGATATGTTAGAATACTAGAAGTACCAATGGAATATATTATTGAAATTAAAAGTAGTGCTAACTACTTCTAGATAATCTCTATGAAGTTGGAAAATAATATTTTTGGGGTAGCATTGTAACATGTTGGAAGTTTAATATGTTATCCAATCTTGAGACCATGTGGGTCAAGAGAAGAATGATAAATGGTTCACAAAAACCACAAGATATGAAGTGTTTAGAGAGGACAAGTTGAATATATGTGAGAGACCCTAGGGTCAATAAGATAGCATAACTAGATATGAAATTTAATCACGTATGTGTTGTGTTAGAGAGAACCAAGTAATAAATGAATGTTGAAGCTTAATATTATTATAATACATGGTTGTAAATGATATATAGTCAAGTGTAAATGATTAGAATATTACCATGACAGAAAGCAACCATGTTCAATGATTATAGTGTGAATTGAAGACATTTCACAACAAAGAAAGTTGTACATATTGAAAAAGGTTTTTGTAAATTGTTGTGGCAGAAATTATGTTATGGCTTGTTGGAAAACCATACATAGCACAGGAAGTTAAAATGCATATGATTTTATGAGCATGCTAAGGATGCATTATTAATGCATATAAATATGTATTAATGAGTGCATATTGGTTTATATATATAAGCCAATATGTACTCATTAATACATATTTATATGCATTAATAATGCATCCTTAGCATGCTCATAAAATCATATGCATTTTAACTTCCTGTGCTATGTATGGTTTTCCAACAAGCCATAACATAATTTCTGCCACAACAATTTACAAAAAACTTTTTCAATATGTACAACTTTCTTTGTTGTTTTGAAATGTCTTCAATTCACACTATAATCATTGAACATGGTTGCTTTCTGTCATGGTAATATTCTAATCATTTACACTTGACTATATATCATTTACAACCATGTATTATAATGATATTAAGCTTCAACATTCATTTATTACTTGGTTCTCTCATGTTAGGACTAGGAACAAACTAATGTTGTACATATGATTATGAAAGTTATTAATGAGGGATATTGTGCCAAGGAGAGAGAGAGAGAGAGTATTGCATGGATGAAAGTGCTACTGCTAATATTGTTGCATATGGAAGCTATCCATATGAAGAAAACAATAGGAATTTGAGGTGTTCATTAAGAGGGAGGTGGAGGCATGGAAGCCCCTATTGATATTGGCTAGTTAAGTAGCATTAAATTCATTTAATGACAGATATACAGGTAAGAATGTCTTTATGTATTATGTTGCATAATAGAAAAGGGAATTTAGGATAAAAAATCCCTTATCCAAAAGTATTTAGTAAAATAGTATTATTGTATGATTTTAGTGCATTATGGAAATGATATACCATTTGGTATGGTAAAGGCAAGAGGGTCTGCATTAATTATAAAAGTTGTTAGTTTTTGAATACATACATATGACATAATAGCATGTTAGGATTTTGTTGGTTATGAGTTAGTAACCAAAGTAAGTGAAGGGACATGACCTATTATAAGAATAAATTATAGTAAATATGGTAATGTATGAAACCAAGACATGGTTAGATATGGAAAGGTCATAGTGTTGTACGGGTGTCCAATGGAATTCTTACTATATTTAGTGTTTGGAATGCAACCGTTTTTCAAACACCAAGGAGAAAAATAGAATTTCATTCTTGGCGTAGTGTTTGGGTCAAAAAGTAAGACATCCAAATAGTTGAGCAAGCAATAGGAATAGTAAGGATGAGGTGTTGAAGTAATGGCCAGATTTTCCAACTCACCATGATAGGATGCATGACTTGTATAAAAGGGTATTATAAAGATAGTGCCAGGATGCATTGAAAAGTATGCATGAGTAAATCATGAAAGTGTGAAAGTGGTAAACTTTGCACACAAACATGATAAGATAAAGTTGTGTATGCTTGAATGAATTTGTTGAATACAATTTGGAAATGCATGTATATATTATATTATGTAGAAATGGCTATGCTAACAACTAGAATGATGTAGTTATTGCTAACCCATGAATTTGATAACGTTTCATGGGTTGTTGGATATTGCAATGAAAGAGTTGCAGCTTAAGGTAACCACATAGGAATGGACTATAGGAAAGTTTTGTCACAGACCAAATTAAATGAAAATAATTGTGATGAGGAAAATATGTCAGGCATAGGCCTATTTTAGGAAGAAAGTATATTTTGGGCACGGACCTATTTTTGGGAGAAAGATTTGTTTTGGTAAAGACGTATTTTTGGAAAGAAATACCTAATATTGGAGTGTGTGCAACAAGTGGAAAGAAAGACGAATACAAAAAAAGAAGGAAAAGCATCATGCAAAAGGAAAAGAAACATGGCGTGCAGGAAAACAAGCCTAACTTTAATAGGGTTAGGGTTTTTGACAAAGATTGTAACAGCTATAAGCCTAAAAAGTAGTATAAATAAGGACCCAAGAGATCTAGGTGAGGGGATGTCAGTTAAGTATTGAGAGTTAGATGGTCAGAAAGCTATTGATTTGTAACAAGTTTTTTGATATATTTAAATAATTTAGTCTTTGAGGGTTAGGTCACAGGCTGAGGATCCTGGTGTGATCAAGTCAGCCTCACAGAGGGTTCCTACCCTCATTTTGATTATATTATTGAATATGTAATGCGCGTAGCACAATATTTTGCAATAGAATAAATAAAAGAGCAGAGAATCCATATATTTGTGGGCATAGCCCCAGGAGGGGGTGAACCACGTTAAAACCTTGTGTTATGTGTGATTGTTAATGAATGATTTACTTTTCTATTGATAATTAGTGTAAGAATGAATGGTTAAAGTAGCTTTATCATCATGTGTGCATAGGTTTAAAGATGAATGAATCATAGACATAGATGAATGATTAACAAGGATAATGCATAAAGAAGAAAGAAGCCACACAAAATCCCCACTCATTCCTAGACTGCAAACACCTAAGTATTGAAGTCCCCCATAAAATCTATCTTGGGTGAGACTGCATTGTGCACCTTGTGCACAACATTGCCTTCTGGTTTACCAAGAGGGTCGATAGTTTTGATGGTTTTGTTTGAAACCTGTTTGAGATTAGAACCTGGGTCAACCCAAGAAGAGGTTAACCAACAAATGGTTATGTTGCCCGCTGGAACTGCACAGGATTGAGTAGAAGCGATTTGTGGAAGAAATAGATGGAGGACGAAAGTATAAAATGGAATTTTCAGGCCATGGAATCCAACGAAGTAGGAGACTTAAAGATGGTTGAAAACAAAGGAACTTAATTTTGCGTAGAAGGACAACATAAACCCTAAGTTAACACTGTGCAAATATCTCGACAAATACGTGTTTATCGACTTGCATGAGGTATTTTTTATATCATGTTAGGACTAGGAACAAACTAATGTTGTACATATGATTATGAAATTTATTAATGAGGGATATTGTGCCAAGTAGAGAGAGAGAGAGTATATTGCATGGATGAAAGTGTTACTACTGATATTGTTGCATATGGAAGCTATTCATATGAAGAAAACAATAGGAATTTGAGGTGTTGGTTAAGAGGGAGGTGAAGGAGGCATGGAAGCCACTATTGATACTAGCTAGTTAAGTAGCATTAAATTCATTTAATGACAGATATACAGGTAAGAATGTATTTATGTATTATGTTGCATAATAGAAAAGGGAATATAGGGAAAAAAATTCCCTATATACTTATAGTCTTCCATGTGGAATCTATCCAGAAGATCCCTGACATACTTAGCCTGAGAAAGTTTGATGCTGAAAGCATCTTGAATGATCTCAAGACCAAGAAAGAAGTGTAGTGGACCCATGTTCGTCATAGATAACCTGTCATGCATAAATGAATGATTAACAAGGATAATGAATAAGGAAGAAAGAAGCCACACAAAATCCCCACTCATTCCTAGACTGCAAATACCTAAGTATTACAGTCCCCCATAAAATCTATCTTGGGTGAGACTGCATTGTGCACCCATTGCCTTCTGGTTTACTAGGAGGGCTGATAGTTTTGATGGTTTGTTTGAAACCTGTTTGAGATAGAACCTAGGTCAACCCAAGAAGAGGTTAACCAACAAATGGTTATGTTGCCGGCTGGAACTGTACATGATTGAGTGGAAGAGATTTGTGGAAGAAACACATTGAGGATGAAAGTATATAATGGAATGTTCAGGCCATGGAATCCAACAAAGTAGGAGATTTAAATATGGTTGAAAACAAAGGAACTTAATTTTGGGTAGAAGGACGACATAAACCCTAAGTTAACACTATGAAAATATCTCGACAAATACATGTTTAGCGACTTGCATGAAGTGTTTTTTATGTCATGTTAGGACTAGGAACAAACTAATGTTGTACATATGATTATGAAAGTTATTAATGAGGGATATTGTGCCAAGTAGAGAGAGAGAGAGAGTATATTGCATGGATGAAAGTGTTATTGTTGATATTGTTGCATATGGAAGCTATCCATATGAAGAAAACAATAGGAATTTGACGTGTTGGTTAAGAGGGAGGTGAAGGAGGCATGGAAGCCACTATTGATAATAGCTAGTTAAGTAGCATTAAATTCATTTAATGACAGATATATAGGTAAGAATGTATTTATGTATTATGTTGCATAATAGAAAAGGGAATATAGGGAAAAACTTCGCTATATACTTATAGTATGTCATGTGGAATCTATCCAGAAGATCCCTGACATACTTAGCTTGAGAAAGTTTGATGTTGAAAGCATCCTGAATGATCTCAAGACCAAGAAAGAAGTGTAGTGGACCCATGTCCTTCATAGAGAACCTATCATGCATAGATGAATGATTAACAAGGATAATGAATAAGGAAGAAATAAGCCCCAAAAAATCCCCACTCATTCCTAGACTGCAAACACCTAAGTATTGCAATCCCCCATAAAATCTATCTTGGGTGAGACTGCATTGTGCACCCTGTGCATAGCATTGCCTTCTGGTTTACTAGGAGGGCCGATAGTTTTGATGGTTTTGTTTGAAACCTGTTTGATATTAGAACCTGGGTCAACCCAAGAAGAGGTTAACCAAAAAATGGTTATGTTGCCGGCTGGAACTGCACAAGATTGAGTGTAAGAGATTTGTGGAAGAAACACATGGAGGATGAAATTATAAAAGGGAATCTTCAGGCCATGGAATCCAACAAATTAGGATATTTAAAGATGGTTGAAAACAAAGGAACTTAATTTTTTGTAGAAGGACAACATAAACCCTAAGTTAACATTGTGCAAATATCTAGACAAATACGTTTTTAGCAACTTGCATGAGGTATTTTTTATATCATGTTAGGACTAGGAACAAACTAATGTTGTGCATATGATTATGAAAGTTATTAATGAGGGATATTGTGCCAAGTAGAGAGAGAGAGAGAGAGAGAGAGAGAGAGAGAGAGAGAGAGTATTGCATGGATGAAAGTGTTATTATTGATATTGTTGCATATTGAAGCTATCCATATGAAGAAAACAATAGGAATTTGAGGTGTTGGTTAAGAGGGAGGTGATGGAGGCATGGAAGCCCCTATTGATACTAGCTAGTTAAGTAGCATTAAATTCATTTAATGACAGATATACAAGTAAGAATTTCTTTATGTATTATGTTGCATAATAGAAAAGGGAATTTAGGATAAAAATTCCCTTAGCCAAAAGTATTTAGTAAAATAGTATTATTGTATGATTTGAGTGCATTATGGAAATGATATACCATTTGGTATGGTAAAGGCAAGAGGGCCTGCATTAATTATAAAAGTTGTTAGTTTTTGAATGCATACATATGACATAATAGCATATCAGGATTTTGTTGGTTATGAGTTAGTAACCAAAGTAAGTGAAGGGACATGACCTATTATAAGAATAAACGATAGTAAATCTGGTCATGTATGAAACCAAGACATGGTTAGATATGGAAAGGCCATAGTGATGCATGGGTGTCCAATGGAATTCTTATTATATTTAGTGTTTGGAATCCAACCTTTTTTCAAACACTAAGGAGAAAAATAGAATTGCATTCTTGGCATAGTGTTCGGGTCAAAAAGTAAGACATCCAAATAGTTGAGTAAGCAATAGGAATAGTAAGTATGAGGTGTTGAAGTAATGGCCAGATTTTCCAACTCACCATGATAGGATGCATGACTTGTATAAAAGGGTATTATAAAGATAGTGCCAGGATGCGTTGAAAAGTATGCATGAGTAAATAATGAAAGTGTGAAAGTGGTAAAATTTGCACACAAACATGATAAGATAAAGTTTTGTATGCTTGAATGCATTTGTTGAATACAATTTGGAAATGCATGAATATATTATATTATGTAGAAATGGCTATGGTAACAACTAGAATGATGTAGTTATTGCTAACCCATGAAGTTGATAACCTTTCATGGGTTGTTGGATATTGCAACGAAAGAGTTGCAGCTTAAGGTAACCACATAGGGATGGACTATAGGAAATTTTTGTCATGGAACAAATTAAATGAAAATAATTGTGACGAGGAAAATATGTCAGGCGCAGGCCTATTTTAGGAAGAAAGTGTATTTTGGGTGCATACCTATTTTTGGGAGAAAGATTTGTTTTGGGAAAGATGTATTTTTGGAAAGAAAGACCTAATATTGTAGTGTGTGCAACAAGTGGAAAGAAAGAAGAATGCAAAAAAAGAAGGAAAAGCAGCATGCAGAAGGAAACGAAACATGGCACACAGGAAAACAAGCCTAACTGTAATAGGGTTAGGGTTTTTGACAAAGATTGTAACATCTATAAGCCTAAAAAGTAGTATAAATAAGGACCTAGGAGATCTAGGTGAGGGGATGCCAGTTAAGTATTGAGAGTTAGATGGTCAAAAATATATTGATTTGTAACAAGTTTTGTGATAGATTTAAATAATTTAGTCTTTGAGGGTTAGGTCACAAGCTGAGGATCATGGTGTGATTGAGTCAGCCTCACAAAGGATTCCTACCCTCATTTTGATTATATTACTGAAGATGTAATGCGCATAGCGCAATATTTTGCAATAGAATAAATAAAAGAGAAAAGAAGCTATATATTTGTGGGCGTAGCCCCACGAGGGGGTGAACCATGGTAAAACCTTGTGTTATGTGTGATTGTTAATGAATGATTTACTTTTATATTGATAATTAGTGTAAGAATGAATGGTTAAAGTAGCTCTATCATCATGCATGCATATGTTTAAAGATGAATGAATAATAGACACAGATGAATGATTAACAAGGATAATGCATAAGGAAGAAAGAAGCCACACAAAATCCCCATTCATTCCTAGACTGCAAACACCTAAGTATTGCAGTCCCCCATAAAATCTATCTTGGGTGAGACTGCATTGTGCACCCTGTGCACAGCATTGCCTTCTGGTTTATCAGGAGGGATGATAGTTTTAATGGTTTTGTTTGAAACATGTTTGAGATTAGAACCTAGGTCAGCCCAAGAAGAGGTTGACCAACAAATGGTTATGTTGTCAGTTGGAATTGCACAGGATTGAGTGGAAGAGATTTGTGGAAGAAACACATGGAGGATGAAAGTATAAAAAGGAATGTTCAGACCATGGAATCCAACGAAGTAGGAGATTTAAAGATGGTTGAAAACAAAGGAAATTAATTTTTCATAGAAGGACAACATAAAACCTATGTTAACACTGTGAAAATATCTCAACAAATACGTGTTTAGCGACTTGCATGAGGCATATTTTTGTGATTTCCCACATTTTTTGCAGTAGTGGTTATTGAGGCTAAAGGAAAACCAACCTATGAATTGAATCAGATGACTGGAGTGGAATCCTGTGGAGATCACACAGTTACAACAAGTTAATAACAAATTTATGTGATAAGTAGATTTTTGGTTAGAAAATATTCTTGCAGGGTTTATCACCGAATTTCCAGTAGATACCATGAATTCCTACACCACAATAGAGAAGGAATTTCTAAAAGGACCCAGAGGTAGGTACATTAGATCATTTTATACTTCAATCAAGATTTTATTGTATGACAACGGTGTGATCACCATGGAATCAAACAACTAAACTTCCTTGCATGCATGGGGGAAGGGGGGGATGTCAGTGTTTCATGGAAACCTGCACAGGAGATCTAGCTAAAGAAAGTACAAACAAAGCTTATCAAGAAAGGAAGAGAGATTCAATATGGAAGAATGAGAAAATATATTCACACTACTCCAATGAGCTGATGATTGATACATAGATCATGATCAATATGATACAATGAATGAGTGGAATACACTCATATATAGGGGAAAACATTCCATAATTAAGAAAAGCAATCAAGCAGTTAGCTTTCCTTAGGATGCATGCATGCATAATAGTGATGGTAAAAATAGAAAGTCTAAAATAGAACTAGTGAGTTAACTCGCACTGAACTAGTGTGTTGAAAATAGAAATTTCTTCAACACCCCCCTGAACATCACTATGGAGTAAAAAATGAGTCCCGGCTACTAGGCCATTTTAGGTACTCATGTACAATGAAACTAATGAATACTAGAAGAAAATGAGGAAAGAGGGAAAACCACATGGGAACAAAACCCCCCCTCAAAGGACAATGTATCGAAAGGAGAAAAGGAAATTGCTACGCAACTGTGTTCTTCACTGCAAGACAATCCCGCAAAGTCTGAAACTTTTGCTCAGTGAATGTCTTGGTGAATATGTTTGCAGTCTATTCAAAGGAAGGACAAAACTGCAAATCAATGATCCTGTCATGTACTAAATCTATGATGAAATGCATGTGGACCTCAATGTGTTTGGTTCATTGTCACTGTATTGGATCTCTACAAAATCTCAGTGTACTCTGATTGTTGCACTATATGATAGTCGGACAGTGAAACTGGATACCAAGGTTGGTAAGGAATTGTTGAAGCCAAAGTGTTTGAATGACACAGTTAACTAATCCTCTGTACTCAGCCTCTGCAAAAGATAAATAAATGGTCTATTGCTTCTTACTTGACCAACAAATTGGGCCTAACCCCAAACTGAGAGTGTTCCCGGACGTGGACTTGTGATCTGTGCTATCACTAGCCCAATTTGAATCTGTGAATCCTATGAGATCTAATGCAAAACTAGCTGTATAGTGAATCCCATAACTCATGGTGCCCTGAACATATCTGAGGATGCGCTTGGAAGCCTTCTAGTGCATATCATGGGGTTCCTGCATGTATCTGGAAACTGCTCCTACTACATATTAGATGTCTGGATGGGTGTGGATGAGATACAAAAGACTCCCCACCAACTGTCGATACAAAGTGTTGTCCACTAATGGTGTATCCCCGCCATCCTCAAGTCTGATCCCAGATAGGAAGGGTGTAGGTACAAACTTATAGTCTGTCATGTGGAATCTATCCAGAAGATCCCTGACATACATAGCCTAAGAAATTTTGATGTCGAAAGCATCCTGAATGATCTCAAGACCAAGAAAGAAGTGTAGTGGAACCATGTATGTTATAGAGAACCTGTCATGCAAAATATCTTTGACCAAAGTAATGGTTGAAGCAGAGCTACCGGTGATAAAAATATCATCAACATAGAGTACTAATATGATCACAGAGTCAGTAGTCCTCAACATGTAAACATTGGAATCAAATTTACATCTAACAAAATCATGTGAAAGTAAGTAAGAATCCATCTTTTCATACCATGCTCTAGGTGCCTTCTTGAGGCCATAGAGAGACTTTTTCAGTCTGCATACTAAAGATGAGTTCTGAATGAACCCCTGTGGCTGCTCCATGTAGATCTCCTCTGAAAGGTCACCATGAAGAAAATAATTCTTCACATCCATCTAGTGAAATTCCCATCCTTTTGATGTTGCAATGGCTAGACCCAAGTGAATGGAATCCATCTTTGCTACAAGAGAAAAGGTCTCATCATAATCTATCCCATGAATCTATTGAAATCCTTTTCCAACTAATTTGGATTTGTACTTGCTCACCTGACCATCTGCTGCTCTTTTGGTCCTGTAGACCCATTTGCATCTAACAAGTTTCCTCCCTGGTGGAAGTGGAACCAGATCCCAAGTCTGATTCTCATGGAGAGAGTCATGCTCCTCATGCATGGTTGCTTTCCATAGTGGATTTCCAACAACCTCACTGTAGGTATGTGGATCAAAAGATTGAACCATATAGAAATGCATCAGCATCGTTGGTTCAAAAGTTGAAAATACATGAGAAGGATCCACATGTTGAGATCGAGTCCTTCTCAAATCCAATGGATCCCCTGCAAGGTTGCCTGTTGCCTGAAGTGTGGATTGTTCCCACTTAGGCATTTGATGAAGTGTGATTGTTTTGTCTTCTCTTGTGTAAGAGACTCAATGAACTGAGCCAATGTAGTCATTTTCCAATTTGTTCTAAAAAGACACCTGCCAGAATGGAAATTGGAGACATATGCAAAATATTATGGTCCTAGCTTGGCCAAGATTGTTAGAATAAGTTGTTTCTCTTGTGTAGAATTATCAATACCACATTCACCCAAGCTTAATAGTAAATATTTAAATTTAGTAAAAAAATCTTGTATATTATCAAAACTTTTAGGGTCTAAGGTATTCAACTCTACCTCAAGCATATGACCTCGCATCTCATCCTGCTTTCCAAAGAGTCCTTCCAAGGTGGTCCAGATCTCGTTTGGAGTCTTGCATGCGGAAACATGAAACAACAAATCACTGGAGATTAACTCAATAAATAGTCATGTGGCCTCATCCTTATGGTTCACCCATCTCATATTCTCAATCGTTGATGTAGGTTTCGTTTATGTCTCCATCGTCAAATTATATAGTCTTTTTCTTTTGAGTTGGAATGTCACCTTGGGCTTCCAATCAAAATAATTGTATGGTGTGAGGATTACCACCAAGTTTGATTGTATGCTATTTTTCATATCCATATCTCCCACTATTTCTAAGAACCCCTAAAAATTCACTCTCAATCTGCAAGTGAAAAATTAAGAAATCACAGCAGAAATGGCACTTTAAGTGAAAATTTGTATCAGTTTCAAGAGATGATCTTGTGACTTACTTTCTGAGAAAACAATGAGGAATATCGCCAAACAGTTGAAAACCCACTTCCAAAATGGGTCGATTTACTTCTCTTGTGGGTTTTTTTCCTCAAAAACTTAATATTTTTTGGAGCAATCGCTGTAGAAAGGTACAACCACAGATTTGTATCAGTTTCAGGATTCTATCTTGCGGCTTACTTTCTGAGCAAACGGTGAAGAATCTCGCCAAACGGTTGAAAACCCACTTCCAAAATGGCCTGATGTACTTTCATGATGGATCGTTTCCTCAAAAAAATAATATTTTAGAAGGAATAATTGCTTAAAGGTACGACCACGGATTTAGCTCGCCGAAACCCCAATTTTCCTTATTCTTTGGCTTGTCTGCCTTGCTCCAAGAAGCATAGATCTGATACCATGTCAATGTTTCATGGAAACCTGCACAGGAGATCTAGATAAAGAAAGTACAAACAAATCTTATCAAGAAAGGAAGAGAGATTCAATATGGAAGAATGAGAAAATATATTCACACCACTCCAATGAGTTGATGATTGATACATAGATCATGATCAATATGATACAATGAATGAGTGGAATACACTCATATATAGGGAAAAACATTCCATAATTAATAAAATAAATCAAGCAGATAGTTTTCCTTAGGATGCATGCATGCATAATAGTGATGGTAAAAATAGAAAGTCTAAAATATAACTAGTCAGTTAACTCCCACTGAACTAGTGTGTTGAAAATAGAAATTTCTCCAATAGGGAAACACTGACAGAAGGTTGAGATATGGATAGGGAGATGGATAAGGGAAAGAAGAAGGAGGCCATGGACCCAATAATGATGGAAGAGGATTAGATAAAGTACATAATGGAAAAATCTAGAAAAATGTGCAGTGGAATACCTTACCAATATAAAATGAATAACAAGAAGACATCCATAGTCGACAGAGAGGGATTGGTGAGCGATGAAGAAGAGGTAGAGGATATCCGAGTTGTGGATAAGATTGATAAAATCATGCATGCAACATATGAAAGGGAAAAAAGAGGTCCAAGGTCAAGAACATAAGGTAGGACTCCAATCTAGATTATCATTCATGTGGAACCTACAACCCCATGTGCGACCAATATGTTGGTAGAATGGTTGTCATTACACCAAAACCCGCAGGTGATTGGTAAATTCACCACCGCCATATTTCAAGGATCCACGAGAGGTGATTAGTCCCTTGTCATGATACACTGGGGAGCATTGACTACTTGCAATTTTGTGCAACAATCTCCCTCTCAGCGTGAGCTGAGTGTGTATCGAACTCGTGACCTCTAGCTCTGATACCATGTGTTGGTAGAATGGTTGTTGTTACACCAAAATCCATAGGTGATTGGTAAACTCACCACTGCTAGATTTCAAGGATCCACGAGAGGCGATTAGTCCCTTGTCATGATACACCAGGGAGCACTGACTACTTGCAATTTCATTTAACACAATACACCAGAAAGAACACTAGCGTTTTGAAAATCAAATTTTAGTGGAAGAAGAACAATACGATAGGGATACAATCAAGGAAAATCAAATGGGGAAGAAATTCAAGAATTAATAGTTAATTATCTACACTGCACAGAGGTAGTAGTTCAACACAGTTCAAAATGGCAAGACATGATCCCACGATTAGATTACCAGAATTTCGGGGAGAGGCATCATAGGACCCTTAAAATAACTTATTCATCTGTGAGAAGATATGGGAAGCAAAGAAGATCACATATGAGGATACAAATCTCTCATAGTTAGCTATCACACTAAGAGACCACATGCTAGACTGGTGAAAGAGCCTGGATGTAAACAGACCATAGGGAGTACCAAATACTATCAAATACATGAAAAAACTAATGGTAAACAAATTTCAGAATCCAAGCTCAAAATACCATCACATGAATGAAATGATTGAAATAAGAATGAAACCAAGTGAATCTATTTGGGATATTGATCATAGGTTCAAATGTTTGAAAGGTAAGTTGAAATATGCAATTACTAAAGGCGCTTATTTTTTAACTCACTATTACCACACTTGAAGTATCCTTTAAGACAATAGAAGTTCCAAACTCAGGCAGAGGCTCTGTAGGCATCCCTGCAACTGGAAGAGAACTAGTATCAACAAACAGATCCAACAATAGAGGAGATGAAGGAGGATTTGAAGAATATAACATTTCAACATAACCAAAATAAGGGAAAAGAGAAAAGATAAGTTGTTTGGTGTACGCTATGTAGAACAATAGGACACCATAAGAACGAATGTCCAACTTTTTTGCAGTACATGGCAACAAGGGTGCCAAACCCCTTGCCAACAGGAGGACCATGGTGCAGGATTTGTAATATGCATAGGCATGATCCATATCAATGTCCAATGATGTAGAAGTATAAGACAATACTAAAAAGTTCATATTGCAACTTTTACAAATCAGTGGGTCATGATGATAAGTATTGTAGAACACTCTAAGTGATGAGAGAAAGAACTTCAAGCATTTATAAGGTGCAAGTAGATATGATGACAAGACAAGATGCACCTTAGTTCACCCAGGTAGCACCACCATACAACAATGCACAACAACCATAAAACAATGCAAAGTCACAATAAAATAATGTGCAACCACAATATAACCCCACACAGTATAACCGGGTACCCCAATACAATGCACCATGAGGAGATCGAGGTGGAGGATGAGGCAGAGGAGGATTTGGTAGGGGTAGAGGACTAGTAGTGTGACACAACTACCAAAAACCAGGGTTTTATGAAAGGGATTGTCCACTTCCACCAATGACATGTATGTACTATCGCACAACAAACCATGACACAAAATACTACCTAACACTCTTTGGAAATATCCAGGAAAAAGGGAACTAGAAAAACTAGAATTTACAGTGGATTTATGAAGAAGCCAAGGATGATGGGAGAAACATCAATATAGTCACTCGAGGAGGAGCCAATATAGGAGCTGAATATGTAGAAAAATAAGATCCATCTAAACACCAATGGGTTAAGAAGAATACTAAGCCATAGAAGTGTTGTACATATTGTCATCGATGTCAACAGTCGATGTGATGATTTGTTGTTATAATGAATTATCATTATGATTTACCATAGATGAGATTGTCATTGATGTCAAAAGTATATCAGTTAGCAGAAGAAGAAAACAGTATGAAGATCAAATCTCAAAAGGGAAAATGCAATACAGAATAAAATGAAGATCAAATCTCAGAAGGAAGAGCGCATTGAAAAGTATACTAAGAATCGACAGAAGAACATCACCTTAAGGTTGAAAGAAATTCGTGATTATTGTTGATCATGATAGGATAAACAATGTTCCTATGATCAAATCTTAGGAGAATTAGCGACTGACTATCAATGCATAAAAGAATGTACAAACAGTTATTAAAGCTCAAGAGAGTTAGTGAATGAAGAGCACATTCTAGAAATATCGTTCGATCAATGGAAAGACTGAGAAGTTGGCTAATGCACAGGAAAAGGTGAAAAGCCTCAACAATCATCCGATCAAGAAATCGACCATGTTGATTGTCTCATTTTACAGACGTTGGTCATATGAGTGACCGGCTTAAGGATCATTGGAGAATCATGACCATCAGATCCACAAGTCAGATCAACGACAGGGATGAATTGCGAGGAGCGAAAGAAGAATTAAATAACCCACTAATTTTAATCCCGCAATTGGTCTAGATTGTCAGATATCATAGACTCAGATATTGATGATTGCGGTTGATCCAACAAGCAATCAGTTTAAGTGAGATTAAGTCATGACCATCGGATGCATAATCACCAGATCAACAGCAGGGATGAATTGCGAAGATGAAAAAGAGAATTAAATGTCATGCCAGTTCCAATCCAACAATTAGTCAGGACCGTCTAATATTATAGCTTCGAATATCAACGATTATGGTTGACTCACCAACAACGCACAACTTCCAATTGCAGAGTTTGGGTGACGAGTTAAATCACTCGCAAGTTTTGGTTCTGCAATCAGCCTTGATCGTGGATCTGCTTCAATAATCTTCACAACTATTGGATCACTTTTGAGTGGAAGGACAAGATAAGTGGGGAAAAGATATTGAGAATTTTATTATTCGAATACCTGTCAACCATCGGATCAAACCCGAACAACATTTGTTTTGGGTCTAAATATGTGAGGAGGTTACGCTCCGGAAAGTTGAGATTTGAAATACCCGAAGCTTGGAAATCCAAAATGGATAAGGACCATCAGATTTGGAGGACATACGATGACCATTGGATCAGGGTTTTTGGTCAACAGAACACATCAACAAGGACACATAGAAGAGCATGTCTACAAGGACATGTGGCAGACCACATCATCAAGGACATGTGGAAGACTACATCAGAATACCACGTCAGCATGGACATGTGGCATACCACATCAACATACCACATCAGCAAGGACATGTGGCAGACCACATCAGAAGATCTACATCAGCAGACCAAGTCAGAAAATACATGTGGCAGACCATGTCAGTAGACCATGTCAGCAAATGCACATGGCATAATCATATGATGACAAGCGTCAAGAGGAAATTGGCTTGTTCCATGTCAACAAGTGACGTAAGCAAGTTATGACACTCCGAGAGATTTTATTTGGGATTTTCACCACCAAGAAATGTCAAAAGTCCCGAAGTCCCGAAGGACAAAGGTCCGAAGTTGATCTTAACCGTCGATCTAAGATACATCGGGAGTTAGGACAACCATTAGATCAAGGAGATGAACATGTGCCACATGAGGAGATCCATGTCAACAAGAATATGTCAGCAAGGACACATGGCGCAATCAGACAATGACAAGTGTCAATTTGAATCGACATTTTAGGTACATGAAAATCATGATTCAGAGTGACATGTGGCAGCTACGTAGATCTTGACACATCATCAAGTGACGTAAGAAAATTACGTCACTCCGATATTTTTTCTTTGGGAGTTTTACCACCAACACTTTCCCAAAGTCTCGATGTCTCGAATGTCGAAGTCCTGAAGTGGACACGAGACATATGATATGAAGATCACTTCGGGAGCGTTCTCAACCGTCAATCTACTACAGTGGAAGGATAGTGTAAGTGGAAGTATTAATTGACACCAAGCGGTCTCCACCACTTATGACTTACTCAGTAGGTGATCACTCCAGAGGAAACAAAGGGTTGAGATTTGAAATCTCCAAAGTCTGGAGACCCGAAGGAGATCTCAACCGTTGATCGAGAAAGGGACACGCATCAATGGATTGTTAGCTCCCGAATATTGATGTACGGAGGAAAGAAGGGGTTGAGATTTGAAATATAGGAAGTCCAGAGACCCGAAGGATATCTCAACCATCGATTTGATGTTAGGTGTACTCTCAAACGTTGATCAAAATAAAGTGAAAGGATAGCATAAGTATAATAGACAAATTCGCGGAGTAAATGGTGGCCATCTCATTGCTTGATTAAGTCCCAGCCGTTGGATTAAGAAATGAAGTATATGTCCAAGGATCGAATCTAACTAGTGATCTAGTTCCATGAAGTAAACGTCAACCGTTCGATCTATTCGGCGAAATCCGCTTAGGGATATTTGACACGTTGCAAGTCTCAAAGTGTTGAAGGGAAAAATCTCGAAGTACTGACAATCGTTCATCTCATCGAGAGATTGAATCGTGGCCATTGAATTGATAAGTTCTCAAGCGCTCGTCTCGCCTCACGTGAGGTCACCTCCATTGGTCATATGGTAAAGAGATTTAAAAGGGAGAATGTAATGCGTAGCTTAAATTGATGATCCCTTGGTTCTACGCCTATGATCATATGAACATGGTTTGAAGGAAGTGCCTATTTCTGTTATCACAGAGAAAAGGAAATTGATCCATGCCCATGATCGATTTCTAAAAGTAAAGGGGATGCCAGGTGTAAAGATGAAGACCCTGAATGATGATCTCTGGTGGTCCCAAAAGTTGTTGTAAATGAACAAGTTAGTTATAACTTGTTTCACAAGTCGGATCAATAACTTAGACAAGTTTTGAGTGTAAGACACTATAACTACAACCATGATTGGTTCATCGGATAGTGTGCCAGTGGAAGAGATACGAGCTTGTGCAAAAGATATTCTCGCTGAGAAAGAGCAGCCTACAGAAAAAATGAAGGGGATATGGACCTGAGGTCTGTGAGAATATTAGAGAGAAGAAGAACCGAAGAAGGCATGAATACAGAGGAAAGATGAAGTGAAGAAGGTGCGAATTTCAGAGAGAATATGAAGTGCAGTGATGAGTGTTGATTATATACCTCTGATCATGAAACATAATTGATTCATTAATGAATCACTGCTACTAGAGTTGGTTGAAACTCTTGTTGGATAGACTGTGTTCTATCAGCAAGTTGGGTCTTGCAGCAAGCTGGGTCTTGCTTGAGAGTTGGTGCTCCTTACTTCAGTTGGTGCTAAAACAAATTAGTTGGTGCTAGGAAAATACTTATTATTATATTCACCTATATTCATATAAATTATATACAAACATCTGATATCTTCTGTGTCCATTGTGATTATGATTTGATTGTTCTTAATATGTTCAAATAGTTTTTAACTACTAACTTGTAAGAAGAAGAAAATATACAAAAGTAAACACACTAATTCACCCCCCTCTTAGTGTGGGCGGTGTGTTCAACAATTGGTATCAAAGCGAGGTTCCTTCAAAACACAGTTTAAACACTGGAAGGTAGATCCTGAAGAAATGGGTGGACAGATGGCTCTCTCTGCAATTGAAGCTCCTTATTTGATGAAACATAATATTCCTCATGGAGAGAAAATATGAAACAATATTTGAAGTCAAAAGGATTTGAAGTTTGGAATTCAGTAGTAAGCAAGCCCTGGGACTTAACTACATCAAAGAATCTATCAAAAATTACAGCCCAAAGAAAATCAAGGAAGAACAATGAAGTGCATTGAAGATTCTTCTCAATGGATTATCAAATATAGTCAAGGAAAGCATAGGAATATGCACATCTTCCAAGGAATTATGGTTGAATCTAGAAGAGATGTATCAAATCAAAAGATAAGACACATAAGACATTCCTATCAAGGATGAAGAGGAAGACTCAGTCATCAATAAAGGTAAAGAATCTCCACAATATTGCGATTGCAATAATGTTGATATTGAATCCTCCTCTACAAGTAAAGAAGAAGACCCATATACAATAAAATAATGTTATGTTAACATTTATCTCATGGAATAAGTAGAAGAAGAACTATCAAATTCCAAACAAAAGGTTGATTGGAGTCTCTGTGAATACTGCTATGACCATAATGATTAAGACTATAGCTATCTTCATGACTACACTAAAGAATTTCTTGAAAAGAGTCAAAATTATATCTTGGAAATAAAGGAAATGCTTAAGGACAATGAAAAGATAATATATGAGCAGGATAATCAATTAGAAGAAAAAGAAGAGGAGATCGAGAAGATGAAGAAAGAAATTAGTCAAGTAAAAGAAAATAAGAAGGAAGATTATGATCTTAGCAATCAAAGGCATATCCTGTAAATAAAATAAAATCTCAAAGACAATGAAGAAATCATATCTGAGCAAAAGATTCAGTTAGAAAGCAAAGAAGAAGAGATCAAAAGATTGAAAACAAAAGTTGTTGATCTAACAAAAGAAAAGGAAGAGGAGATCGAGAGACTGAAAAATGAAATCATTCAAGAAAAGGAAGAGGATATCGAGAAACTAAAAAATGAAATCATTCAAGCAAAGGAAGAGGAGATCGAGAAACTGAAAAATGAAATCAGTCAAGCAAAATAAGAAAAGAATGAAGATGATGAACCAAGCAAAATCCTTGTGGATCTAAAAGAACTAAGGGAAAGTTATGTCAATCTTAAAATCCAACTTGAAGAAGCTAAAAGAAGGGAGGAGGTAGTGAGGAACCAAATGAACAAAAGAAAAGAATCCTGTCATAAGATGGAAGAAGTTGTGAATCTTATAAATAAAGTTGCAAAGTCAAACACCCAAATCAAGTTCTTGAATAACTCCATGACCCTGGATGAGATCTCGAATAGTCAGAGATCACCAAATGACAAATTCGGTATTGGATACAACAAGGAATAAATAAGTACTCCTAAGAAACCTGATGCAGGTCCTTCATTTGTAAAAGGTGAAAACAAGTCTAACACATGTCCTTCATTTGTAAAGGATGAAGACAAGCCTGAAATAGGTCCTTCATTTGTAAAGAATGAATACAAGTCTGACATAGGTCCTTCATTTGTAAAGGATGAAGACAGGTCGAACACAACTCCTTCATTTGTAAAAAGTGAAAGTGGGTATGACTCAGGTTCTTCACGTTCAAGAAATAAAAGAAACACTACAAAATTTAGAAGATCAGATCAAGGAAGACATCCAGAAGCTACTCATATACCTCAAATACATTTTAGGAGAGAGACACCTTCTTGGATGAATCACATAAGGTATGAGAGTGTTTTTAACAGTTATTGTTTTTCTTGTAATGAATATGGTCATATAGCCTTAGATTGTAGGCATCATGGAAGAAAACAAGTTGGTAGGTTCAACAACAATATAAGATGTTGGAACTACAATCATGTTGGACATATGGTTGCACATTGTTACATTATGAGATGCTATAGTTGTGTTGGATATGGTCACAAATCCTATAACTATTGGAACTCAAGAAAACAGTCAATGAGAAATGCTTCATATAGTACGACAAAAGGAGTAATTGGAACATGGAAGAAAAATGAAGTTGTAGTAATAGAAGATCAGAGAACAAAGTTCAAAAAACCAGGACACTCACAGATGTGGATAACATAGACTGAACACATGAATAGGAGTGAAGTTAGTTGCTACAAAAACAATTGCATTCATGTGACAAGCATAGTATAAAGTTTCTCAGACAACTTGAGAGCAATGTATAGTAAAGAAGCATATTGGATAAAGATGGATACATCTAGTTAGAGATCGATGAGAATCAATGGGAAGATCCAAGAGTTGTTTGAATAATGTGAGTTGCAATTACGTAGTGTTCTAGTAGGAAAATGACATCCACAGAAGAAACATTCTGATGTACAAAATGATGTACATGACATCCTGTAGAGACAACAAGAGGAGACACCCTGTCAAAAAAAGATACCCTTTTAGAAACAAAGGGGGAGAATAGTCAGTAAAACTCAGGGGAAGTATTTTGGTTAGTAAATAAGAAACTAATTAGAATAAGTTTTGAAAAGACTCGATCACTACAAAAATTGGTATTAAGAAGACTACTCATTTGAAACACAAAAATCCCAATCAACTGAGATAAGAAGTTAGTAAATTAACAGGGGAAGAAACGGTGTCAGGAAGAGATACCATTTCAGAAACAAAGGGGGAGATTAGTCAGAAGCAGAGTGAGAGCATATTGGCAGGGAGAGTCATTCAGTTATGGAAGCCAAGACATGATTCTAGGGTGAGTTACCCAAGTTCAGATACTAGTCAGTAACACACAGAGCTTTACCACAGGAGGAAAAACCCTTTTCCATTGATGTAAAAGGGGGAGAGAAAACTTCATAAGAAGAAAAATTCATAAGAGGAAAGCATCATCATAGGGGGAGTTTTGTATATGAAGTTAGTGTGTTTCCCTCAATGACAAAGGGGGGGTATTTTTGGACATGTTGTCATTGATGTCAACAGTCGATGTGATGATTTGTTGTTATAATGAATTATCATTATGATTTACCATAGATGAGATTGTAATTGATGTCAGCAATATATCAGTTAGCAGAAGAAGAGAACAATATGAAGATCAAATATCAGAAGGGAAAACGTAGTGAAGTGAATGAAGATCAAATATCAGAAGGAAGAGCGCATTGCAAAGTATACTAAGAATCGACAGAAGAACATCACCTTAAGGCTTAAAGCAATTCGTGATTATTGTTGATCACGATAGGATCAAAAATGTTCCTATGATCAAATATCAAGAGAATTAGCAAATGACTATCAATGCATAAAAGAATGTACAAACATTTATTAAAGATCACGAGAGTTAGCGAATGAAGAGCACATTCTAGAAATATCATCTGATCAATGGAAAGACTGAGAAGTCGACCAATGCCCAGGAAAAGGTGAGAATCCTCAGCAGTCGTCCGATCAAGAAATCGACCATGTTGATTGTCTCATTTTATGGATGTCGGTCATATGAGTGACCATGGGCTTAAGGATCATTGGAGGATCATGATCATTAGATCTACAAGCCAGATCAATGGCAAGGATGAATTGTGGGGAGCAAAAGAAGAATTAAACAACCCGCTAGTTATAATCTTGTAATTGGTCTAGATTGTCAGATCTAATAGACTCAGATATCGACGATCATGGTTGACCCAATAAGCGATCATTTTAAGTCATATTAAGTCATGACCATTGGATGCGCAATCACCAGATCAATGGCAGGGATGAAATGCGGAGATCAAAAGGAGAATTAAATGTCGTGCTAGTTCCAATCCCGCAATTAGTTAGGACTGTCCAATCTTATAGCTTCGACTATTGATGATTGTGGTTGACTCACCAACAACACACAAATTCTAATTGCAAGGTTTGTGTGACGAGTTAAATCACTCTCAAGTTATGGTTACACAATCATCCGTGATCATGAATCTGCTTTGAGAATCTTCACAATCATTGGATTACTTTTGAGTGGAAGAAAAGGATAAGCGGGGAAAAACGATTAAGAATTTTATTATTTGAATACTCGTCATTCATCATATCAAACCCGAATTCCCGTCATCCATCGGATCATTTTCGAGTAGAAGGATAGGATAAGTGAGGTAAGATTTGAGATCTCATTTATGCGAAATTTCGTCAGTCGTTGGATCATTCTAAGTGGAAAGAGAGGATAAGATAGAAGCGTTGCATTTTATACAGATTGAGCCATTGATCTAAGATCATGATCAATAAACAACATTCATTTCAAGTTTAAAGATGCAAGGATGTTACACTCTGGAAAGTTGAGATTTGAAATACCCGAAGCCCAAAAACCCAAAATGGATAAGGACCATCAGATTTGGAGGACATACGATGACCATTGGATCAGGGTGGTTGGTCAGCAGACCACGCCAACAAGGACACGTAGCAGATCACGTCTACAGGGACATGTGGCAGACCATGTTAGAAAGGAAACGTGGTAGACCACATCAAAATACCACGTCAGCATGGACATGTGGAAGACCACGTCAGCAGACCACATCAGCAAGGACATGTGGCAGACCACATCAGAAGATATGTGAGAAGGCCATGTCATAAAAGACATTTGGTAGACCATCTGAGCAGACCACGTCAGCAAATGCACATGGCATAATTAGATGATGACAAGCGTCAAGAGGAAATTGGCTTGTTCCATGTCAACAAGTGACGTAATAAAGTTATGTCACTTTGGGAGATTTGCTTCAGGAGTTTAACCACCAAGAAATGTCAAAATTCTCAAAGTCCCGAAGGAAGAAGGTCTGAATTTTCTCTTAGCCATCGATCTAAGATACATCAAGAGTTAGGACAACCTTTGTATCAAGGATATGAACATGTGCCATTTCAGGAAGACTATGTCAGTAAGGACACATGGGACAATCAGGCAATGACAAGTGTCAAGTTGAATCGGAATTTCAAGTACATGCAAATCACAATTCAGAGTGACATGTGGCAGCTACTCGGCTCGTGACACATCATCAAGTGACGTAAGAAAGTTACGTCACTCCGGGAGTTTTTCTTCGATATTTTTACCACCAGCACTTTCCCAAAGTCCCAAAGTCCTGAATGTCAAAGTCCCGAAGTCGACACGAGATGTCTGATCTAAATATCATTTTGGGAGTGTTCTCGACCATTGATATACTACAGTGGAAGGATAGTGTAAGTGGAAGTATTAAATGAAAGCAAGCAGTCTCCACCACTTATGACTTACTTAACAGGTGATCACTCCAAAGGAAAAAAAGGGTTGAGATTTGACATCTCTAAAATCTAGAGACCCAAAGGAGATCTCTACCGTTGATCGAGAAAGGGAAACACATTAATTGATTGTCAGCTATGGAAGATTGACGTATGGAGGAAAGAAGGGGTTGAGATTTGAAATTTCCAAAGTCTGGAGAACCGAAGGAGATCTCAACTGTCAATCATATGTCGGGTGTACTCTCAATCGTTGATCAAAATACAGTGGAAGGATAGTGTAAGTATAATAGATGAAGTCACGGAGTAAATGGCGGTCATCCATCTCATTGCTTGATTAATTCTTGGCCGTTGGATTAAGAAATGAATTATAGGTCCAAAGATCGAATCTGACCATTTATATGGTTCCATGAAGTAAACGTCAATCGTCCGATCTATTCAGTGAAATCTGCTCCAGGATATTTGACATGTTGCAAGTCTCGAAGTCCCAAAGGGAAAAATCCTGAAATCCCGACAATCGTCCATCTTATCGGGATATTGAATCGTGGTCATTTAATTGATAAGCACTCAAGTGCTCGTCTCACCTCATGTGAGGTCATTTTCGTTGGTCATATGGTAAAGAGATTTAAAAGGAAGAATGTAATGTGTCACTTAAATTGATAATCCCTTGGTTCTATGCCTATGATCATATGAACATGGTTTGAAGGAAGCGCCTATTTCTGTTATCACAAAGGTGAAGGAAATCGATCCATGCATGTGATCGATTTATGAAATTAAAGGGGATTACAGATGTGAAGATGAAGACCCAGAATGATGATCTCTAGTGGTCCCGAAAGTTGTTGAAAATGAACAAGTTAGTTATAACTTGTTGCAAAAGTCGGTTCAATAACTTAAACAAGTTTTGAGAATAAGCCACTATAAATACAACCATGATTGGTTCACTGGATAGTGTGCTAGTGGAAGAGATACAGGCTTGTGGAAAAGATAGGCTCGCTAAGAAAGAGTGGCCTGCAGAGAAAATGAAGGGGATACTGACCTAAGGTTTGTGTGAATATCAGAGAGAAGAAGAACTAAAGAAGGCATGAATATCAAAGGAAATATGAAGTGAATAAGGCGTGAATTTCAGAGAGAATATTAACTACAATGATGAGTGTTGATTGTATACCTATGATCATGAAACATAATTGATTCATTAATGAATCACTGCTACTAGAGTTGGTTGAAACTCTAGTTGGATATACTGTGTTCTATCAACAAGTTGGGTCTTGCTTGAGAGTTGGTGCTCTCTGAGGAGTTGGTGCTCCTTACTTCAGTTGGTGTTGAAACAAATTAGTTGGTGTTGGGAAAATCCTTATTATTACATTCAAATATATTCATATAAATTATATACAAACATCTGGTATCTTTTGTGTCCATTGTGATTATGATTTGATTGTTCTTAATCTGTTCAAATATGTTTTAACTACTAACTTGTGAGAATAAGAAAAGATACAAAAGTCCACACACTAATTCACCCCCCCTCCTCTTAATGTGGGTTGTGTGTTCAAAAAGAAGCAGTTTGACACACAGAAAGAAAAGGAAACATTTAAGGAGGCCAAAAAGGAGTTTCTAAAGCAGAATGTTGTGTCTACATCATTTGCGTAGAAAAATCAGAACCCACCAATGTACAAGATTCCATCCTTAGTGGACCATACCAGTAAAGGAAAACCATTAGATCAAGTAAGTACCATAAATAATTTTCTGCAATCCTGTGTTAATTTGTTAAATTATCCATCATCTGTTAAGGTCTTGCAAAATATGTTATAAAGATACAACACAGAGGCATAAGGGAAGTTAGAGCAGAAAATAGTCAATCATCTCCATACAAGAAGAAGGACAAGTAGAGAATTCAGACTAAATGGCAACAGTTGGGATTTCAACATGGGATATATTATATTGGATTTAGGCTCTAAGGTAAATGTCTTGCATAAGAAGACATGGTTGTGTATGGGAGAACCCACATTAGGCTATTCACTTGTCCAGTTGAAACTAGAAAATGAACACAGAGTGATACCAATTAGAAGGATTAAAGGTGTGACAGTGAATTTGGATGGAGTGCGCACTATGGCATATTTTGAAGTGATAGAGATAGTATATGGAAAAACACCTTACCCAACATTACTTGGATTGGATTGGGCATTTGATAACCAGGATATAATAAACCTGACGACAAGAAAAATGAATTTTGAATCAGGAAAATATAGAGTCATTGCACCATTGGATCCTTCAGAAGGAGAAAGGTTTGTAGAGACGAATTTTTTGGATTTGGAAGAATGAAACCAGTTTTACGGAAACACCGCGCGAGAAGAGGATTAGGTCAACCCAATTGTAGATGGGGTACTCAGTTGGAGAAGCATTACATCATGTGATTTTGACTCAAACATGGGTTTGGAGAATTGACAACAATGATTACATGAAGTTTCCACAAGTAGGTGCACAAGAATAGACCGCACAGTAAGATGGGTTGGTACAAAGATAAGGGAACCTCCCAATTTTCATCGGCTAAATGACTTATTGGAATTCTTGAAAAACTTTGAAGAGGAATTGTTAGAAATTCAGAGGCTCTTGTCCCTGGATATTTCACTCAAGACAACACCTGCAATATGGTGGGGTGCACACAAAGAAATAATCCATAACTTGTATCAGTGTAAACAACTACTACGCATTTGATTTGGTGCAGAACAGGGGATCAATACATTGTAGAAGTATGATGCGAAAGGAACACTAGTTGAAGACTTGGAAAGGTGCAGAACAAAATGAAGGTGTTACGAAACTATTCCCCTATGGACAGGTGAATTTTCCCTTGGAGTACAAACCCCTCTACCAAGACAAAAAACTACCATTAGACACTACCATTCCTATTGATTAATTGTATCCATAGAAAAAGAGAGAAGGAGGGAGAGTATGATGTACCTCACTTTCAAAATTTATCCAAGCTTCTCTAATCCACGAGTTCTGAATAGTACCTGCAATGGACAACAAGAGACAAACAACTATATCCTACTCTAATGGATTAGACAAAATCAATCGATCTATGAAGATTAAGACAATCATATACAAGTACATGTAAACACATACTATAAGGAAATAGGCCAAGTATATTAATCATAACTTCAAAAGTAAACTTACAATCTTCAAATGTTGTTGCATTAGCCTCTCCATTGTTGGGCCCTCCGTTTTTGGTTAGAAGTTGCGCAAGGAAGACTACAGTCCCAATTTTGGTCAAACAGGAGTTGTGCAAGCCAAAAAAGAGCTAGACAATGGAGAAAGCAAAGAAATAGAAAACAGTTGCGAAGAGGGACAACGCAACACCAACAAGTAAAAATAAGTTACAACAGAACAAGAACAAGAAAGCATGTAGACTCTAAAGCCAGAAGATCCCACTCAACCTATATGTATGAGATGCATATGATTGTAAAAGGGTTGGCTTGGGTTTTTGTCATAGAGGGTGTAGAATGCGTAAACAGGGTATCATTATACTCCATGTAGGTTATGTGATTGTAATTTGTATCCAATTTTAGGTAAAAGGGTAGATAGAGCTCTGAGGCATGAGTCCAAAGCCAGAAGCTTGTAACAGAGTAATGACTTGTATCTGTGAGAATGTATCTGAGAATATCTTTTGATAATATATATGGAAGGACCTAAAATTTTGAAATATATTGTGTCATCCTATGTTTATGATTATGAATCGTATTTGTACTTACTTCTTTATGTCTAATAAGATCAATGCATTGTCTCTATTTACAAATGTTATCGCAGCTTGATTGTCTTTACTTCTAGTTATGAATGAGTTTAAATCTTTTCTTTGGTTAGTCTGTCTTGCGCAAGGTTATGGTGAATCTTGAATATTATAGAAACCTTCCTAAGTATTCACCTTGCCCTTCCCTATATTCTTGTCTTGGTTTCACTTTGGGTGAGACTTCTTCTCTCAGGAGGAGATGAAAATTTCAGCGCTCTAGACTACTTGGCTCCTTTTTATGGTAACCTGAGAAGGACCCTGGTCTCATCAATTTCACGCCAACAAATTTTTTTCATTGTCGGGACCTGCATTAAAAGGGAACCTGTAGGGATAATTCTTCTACAGATTCACATATCCAATATTCATTAATGGTGGGAGACAAATTGTGACACCGTCATATGGAAAGAAGAGGAGCTGAGAGAAAAATATGTGAAAGATACATGGGAGGTTATATTTTATTCAGAAAGATCGAGTGACTAGTACGAGATATTCTGAGTTAAGTTCCAGGAAGAAATTTTCCACTATATAGATAGGCTCTAAGAAGCTTCGGAATTCCAAGAACGAGTCAAGAAGACTTGTGCTTGGGATACATAAAATATCACATCACTTCATCGGTTGGATCGCCCAGTAATGCGAGCGGTCTATTTATGGGTCAATACAACATTAGAAGGATACATTATTGAGTTTGAAACTGAAAATCATCAATATTTTTCATGGGCAGAAGCAGATTTCAAGAAAGACGCAAGGGGAAGACTGTTGAGAGAAATCCCCCTGTGGATTAAGGTTTTCTTGATGGAGGAGGGAATGTTGACTATGGCCTCGACTAAGATGGTAGCGTGAACACCCTCACTTGTGGTGGGGTGAGGTTGGGGTGGAATCATGTACTAAGAGAGGGGAGAGGGTTCTTTGACAAATGAGGGAGAAATAAGAAATGGACTGAAGGGATGAGTGAGCCTTGAAAAGATTCACCATAGTTGAGAAGTGGTGGCATGGTAAGATAAATAAAGCAGTGAAATAGTCTGAGAAGTTGCAGAAAGAAGTCAAACCTAAATAATTCGAGGAAGGATAGATGGAAGAGTTGCAAAAGATGAGAATACAGGAAAGACTGGTCAGTCAAAGATTAAATGAGAGAGTAGTGTAGAGAGAATGAATTCCCCAAGAGGGTGGACAAGAAGAAGAAGGTGTAGAAGCATGGGAAAAGGAAGTTGGCATGGATCTTGAAGAAGAGAGATAAGATTCAGCCTCGATACTATTATAGGAGAATCCCCCTATGGACAAGTGGATTCCCTCTTGGGCTCTAAACTCCTAAGACTAAGACAGGAAGGGTGCTAACATTGGTCACTGACATCCTTTTAAATCTAGCTAAACTAATGTATATAGAAGAGGAAGAAAGGAGTACCTTTTTAATGATGTTCATCCTCACACATTCTGAGTTGAGCTTTGATCCCCAAGCTCCTCAATAAGTCCTACAAAACAAACAAAGATGGAACAAGCTTCCTATTCTACTAAGATTAGCTTGAAACCAGATCTATCTAATAGAGACAAGTTCATGTAGAATAAAAACAACCTTGAAAGAAATAGACCAATCACATATGTATATTAATGAAAACAAATAAAAGTGATTACAACCATGATGTAGATACAACATCTTCACCAAGATCTCCTTGTCCAACCCTTTGCTCAAATAATCCACACAAAAATGATGATTCTTCAATGATAAATCTCCCTTATAAGATCATAAGTTTGATGCCTTCAATGTCTCCTTTCACCATGTGCATGCCTCCTTATATAGGCTTGGAGAGGCCTAACCACTTAAGATATTCTTGGGATAGGCTGAGGATCCTTCTCCTTTAGTTTTGGATCTTCCCTAAGATCGAGCCTTGACCTCAAATCCAAATCCAACCAACTCCGAAGATGAGGGGGATTCTTCCTTGATTTCTCTCAACAGTCCAAAATTCGCTCAAAAAGGGCTAGTTGTCCCTCAGAATGGGGCATAGAGTGTTGCAATGCTCCCCCAAAAGAGGGTACAGAGCGTTGGCACTCCCTGACAGTGTATAGGGGAGCATTGCCTTCCAAAATTGATTTTTGAGTGGTTTTTTCCATGGAAAAAGACTTGTACTCTTTGTCAAATGATTTCTCCTCTTCAAAACCAATATTTTGAGGTGTCTTTTAAGCGTTCTTGATAATGTCGTCCAAGACATGACATAGGAAAGATGACAGTATGATATTTGCGACACTTGTGGGAAAATTTTGACACTTGCGACATTGGTAATGACGACACTAGGCCATCATCGTAATGATTAATTTTGATGTGTAATAGATTTCCCCCCAAAGTGAGAAGTTAGAAGATGGGAACTGATGACTAAAGTACTTTGTAGAATTTTTCGAGCAAGGGTATGGACTTAGAGAACCTGGAAGAAGCTTCACAAAATGATCAAACAAATATTATGACATGTTTCAAACCCAAGGTAGGCATACCTATGCTTGAGTGATAAATACTTTCAAGGTATGACCGCCATAAAATACACTGCGGATCCATAATTATATTGAAAAAAATGTATAGCCACTGAAGATACAATGTGGATATATACTCCTATGACCTGAAATGATTGTAGCCACGAAGAATACACAATGGATCTATGAGACGACAAGACATAGCCATGACCAATACAAAGTGGATCTATGTGACAATATATGTGTCAATGTTCAAAAGAAACTATGTCGCAACCTGGTAAAAGTACATATAAGAGTGATGAATCAACCCAGGGTCTTCTTACCAATCCCGATGTAGTACAAATATAACCATGTGAATAGATTTCCTGATGTTAAACATGGTAAACCGTTAACAGGTGCGAGGGAAATCACCATTGATGTCAATGATTCCCAAGGTACTCTAATACATTCCAACGAATGTGAATGGGTGAGCTAAATTCGAACATCCATGGAATCATTCGATTAGAGGTCAATGATGTAAACCCATTTTCAAATGCGAGGAGGTATGCCATTGAGGCATGCATGTCCCAAGGTACTAACTAGTTTCTAAGTCTAGTTCCCGGATAATGTGTTGAAGTCGATAGGAAAAGACTCGTCGAAGGAGGGCCTTGATGTATCCCCCATCAACGACACAAAACTAACATAGAGATGTAAATTGGTGGATCAAAAGAATATGGAATGACACGAGTATTGAAACATAAAATTTGTGATGGTTGACTCTCAAGGCAGATACTTCCCTTGAACACTGAGGCACAACAACAAAAACATGACATGGACCAAAACACAATGATGCAATGGATATGGTGACTTTCATCGGGTGACCCAAAGGAGTAAGAAAACTCAAAGGATTGGTTCAATGTAGAGGTTCAACAGATTAAAATGTGTGCAAAGAGAAAGTGTTGTGTTCAAGGGCGACTGTAAGAGTTACTTGTAATGTTCTCAAAAACTGCTTGGCTTGCTTCTTTCAATTTTCCCCCATATAGATAGACGAGTACCTCTTGTTTCTTAAACGAGCTCAAGGAGGGTAACACATGCTCAATATAACTCACCTTCGGTAATTCCCTCTTCCTTTATTTAATGAACTGGAAGAAGTAAGGGTTTGGTCCCGTATGGGCCCTTCAATGTATGATTGTTTAACAAGTCCAGAGAAGGTAAACTCGGTGGTTTTTCATATTTAGAGAGTCTGAAAATGACTTAAAGATGGCTCCAGTGTTGTCATTTTTCGTAATGTTAGTCTCACGAGGCCTAAAAAGAGACAAATTATCACTCGAAATACGCCCTTTCAAACCTTTTAACGAGTGGGAAAGGAAGCAATATCACTCGGCAATATTTTCATGTTTAGAGAGTCTGAAAAGAGCTTAAAGATGACTCTAGGGGGTTCCTTTTTCATGTATCCATGTGAGTCCAAAAAAGAGATAAAAGTTTACTCGGTCCATTCTTATTTTTTTTCAAGTGTGAGAACGAACTAAGACTATCCTTGTTAATGTGACAAGATGAAAATTGAACAAAACTGCTCTGAAACCTATCAATAATGTCAAAACTGCATGACAACATATTAATAAGGCCTCCAAAATATTTTCAAAACCCAAAATAACTATGTATTAGGCAAAAATGAAATTTTATAAATAGTAATATGGGGTAAAAATAGCTTTTACCATTTCATTTGTGCAAAGATTTGTAGCAGTGGAGAAATTGAGCTTTGGAGGGTGAATATTGCTTTGTTAGGTGCCAGAGATATGGTCAACTATTTCTATCGTTGTCTGGATCAGGTTGGTGCTCTTCTTCTTCTCTTCAATTTACACGGTTTACATTTCTTTTTTAGGAAATAATTGGGTTCAAAAAATGATGCCATCGGATGACACAAGCACTCAAAAGGGCTCAGATCTCCTCTAGAATTCATGGGGGAGTGCTACCTGACTTTTTAAGCACCCCTGCAATCTAATAAGATGGCGCCAATGCTCTGATGTGGGAGTGAAAGGGGCCCTTCCCAAAAAGCACAAGAAAAACACCCAAAAACACCAACACTCTTCAAAAAGGGTAACAAGGGCATTATGAAAAGTGACAGATCCCAGGTGAGCTTATTGAAGAAGCGTTGGCGCACTGATATGATTGTAAAGGGGGCATTTTTATCTAAACTAGAGTAGGGCATTGGCATCCAAACTAGAGAAAAAAAATTTTTTTAAGTATTTCAATTGCCCAAAAATTTTCAAAAAAGCATGACTAATGACTTTTTGATTGTTGATGATTGTAGGTAAACTCGGAAAAAGTCACGATCGAGTGGAAAGAAAGAGAGAATGATCTTGATGACATGGCCACATTGCAAAGTCCCCAGTTAAGGGATGCATTGAGGAACTGCGGTCTCCTCAAGTTCTTCAAGATGCAAAAGATGAAGAAAGAGGTTATTCTTCTTGAGTATATGATCGGGCTGTGGAATGTTGTGGAACAGGGGTTCCAAATTGGAATGCAACTTCTTACCATCAAGTTGGAAGATGTGTACTTCCTGACCAACCTCTCAAGAAGAGGGGCCCTCGTTATTTTATGTGGACAGAGGGCACTTCCCGTGCTTGTAGATGAGTACTTGACAAACCATTGTATCCCAGGATCGAGATTATTGGGAGGTAGAATCACAATTAAAGACATCAGGTATTTACCTCTTCAGTCCATTCTATTTTCCATTACGAGTATAGTGGGAAGTACCAGCTCACACTTAGTTTCAATATCACGGGTAGCCTATGGTTTACAATGTTTAGAGCCAACATTGTTTAACTGTAGTGTAGGGTTCCTTTGGAATGTGAAGGAGAGTATTACGAGATGCAGAGAAGGGAAGAAAAAGCAGTTCAGGTATGGTTCATTCTTGGTTTCGTTCTTATTAGAATGCATTCCTTAGATGCAACCTTAGATTGCATTAGTAGTACAGCCAGTGGGAGAACCACATATGGAGCGATGGACTAGCCTATCTTCAAGATTAGGATCAAAGACAGAGTTCAAGTTCACTGGTGACTTCTTCGCTTGGTTGGGACGCCAATTGATCGTGATAGAATACTTCCAATATGTCGGAGTGGATTTATGGTGGAGCATGGACCTGGTCCTTCCAGATGGGGTGGACTAGGATGCGTCAGGTAAGAAACCAAAAATGATCTTGTCAAGTGTTTTCTGATTTTCAAACTTATATTATTTTTTTGGGTATGTAGAAGAGTTTCAAACAGATGTATCATTTCATCATGCAGATAGGGAAGAAACACGTCTGGTAGATATATCGGCATTGGGGCATCGTGGGGATGCTCAGATAGCAATAGATCATGAGGTAGTGACAGGGGGTCTCCGAGAGGTGGAGACAAACCTCTATGGTCTCACAATGGGTATCCCTCCTCTTAAGAGGGAGGACGTACCCTTGTACTTATAGAGATACACATTGGGAGTCCCTGAGAGTATTAACTCTTTACAGAGATGAGTAGACCATGCGATGGTGTGCTACTTAGAGCACAATGTGATGCAGGAGGACTAGGACCTCTTTGATATTTTTGTATAGTCTTTATGAAAATGTTATGGGCACGAAGACCCAACATTTTTCTCTCCTATGTACTTTTTTGATGTAATCAAACATTTTTTGTCATGCCGTATATATATAAATATCAAAGTTTTTATGGTGCCTAAATGATGTTTTTAATGTGATGTGTTTTAATTTACATTTGATTTATGATTTATTTCCTTTATGAAACCTTATCTATGTGCGAGATATCGATCCATGATGTAATTGGCTAATGAATCCGAAATGGTATTGATTTCTCTTGGTATGTGTTTGTATTCGATAAAATCAAACATTTGTTCAAGACAAAGAACTTGTAAGTGGAGACGTAGTAGGATAGGATTGCGAATAGAATAGATTCAATTAAGTTGACAAACTACAAGTTGAGATTCTAGGTTAATGATCATATGAGATATACCTAGGGAGGAAACTTTGATTAAAAGTTTGATGACAACATGATATTCTATCATGTTGTTAGTTTTCGATCCTAAGCAAATACCTCCTGAACTCACCAACTCGTCAGAGTGGTAAATGACCCAAGTTGCAGAAGCAACGTTTTGGGTGTGTCGACTAGCGCCATCCGCAAACCTGACAACGATAGGAAAGGAATATGTCATCTGTGCACACAAACACAAGACAAAGTATAAGTGGCTAAGGAAAAACTCATTCACGCAAGTAAAAAGACACACAAACTAAAAATAAAATAGTGTACAAAGCACGCATGCTATATGTTCTATGCATAGTACTTCTTAAGGTAAATCTCGTTTCGGGGCTCACCCAGGGAGATTCCATCGTAGTCAACTAGCTCGTAGGCACCTCTATATAAAACACATTTCACGATGTAAGTACCATGCCATAGAAGTTATAACTTACCTGTCCCTAACTTATAATGAGCCTGGTCATAAACGAGGACTAGGTCTCGTTCTGCAAAAGCACGAGGGTGGACGGATTTGTCATATTGATTCTTGATTCTCTTTTGATACGTATCGTTAACAAGAGAAACATAATGACGTGTTTCATCCAACCTGTTCAGGTGTAAGAAGCATTCTTCTTTGGCCGAAGTATGAGGCAAGAGTTCTACTTTGATTTTCAACGAGGTAATTTCATACTTGATCAGTAAAATAGCTTTTATGCCATATACTAACTGGAAAGGAGTGAATCGAGTAGCAGTTTTCACTGAAGTATGGTAATCCCAAAGAGTGGAGAAAAGTTGTATATGCCAATATGTCATGTTTTCCCCTACCATACGTTGAATCATGGTTTTAAGGACCTTATTGATAGCTTCAACTTGTCTATTTTCCTGAGGATAGTACGGGGATGAGTTTTCATGGAGAAAACCCAAATTGGCATGCAACTCACTCATCATCTGGTTATGAAAGTGTGAACCATGATCAATGAAAATGGTGTGTGGAACACCAAAGAGAGTGATGATGTGGTTGAATAAGAAAAGAGCTACAGAACAACCATCATTCATAAAGGTAGTCATAGCGTCAACCCATTTTGTGAATTAATTGACGGCGACGATGATGTAACTATGCCCCCCGGCTGAGGTAGGCTTACACTGCATGAAATAAATTCCCCATTTGGCAAAGGGGTTGATGGAAATAATGGGATGCAGCGGAGCGGGGTGGGTGAGTGTCGTTTTGTGAAAAACTTGGCAAGGTGGGCATTTTTTGACCGCCTCAATACAATATCTGCAAATAGAGGGCCAAAAGTAACTGGCACGTAAGATTTCATGAGTTGTAGCCATCCTAGAAAGATGACTTCCAAAGGCTCCAAGGTGACAATCATTAAGAACGTGTTCAACCTCTTCATGAGTCAAACATCATTGTAGGACAGTATCAATACCACGACATACAAAGTGTCACCTATGATAAGGTAGTGACAAGAATGATGGCGAATACGACGACGTTCTTCGCGAGAGATATCGTGTTGAAAACGTTGGGTCTGGAGATAAAGAAGGATATCTCCATACCAAGGGTTGGATGTGCTAATGAGGAATAGAATCTCATCAGGGAGAGAATATCTGAGCTCAGTATCATCATCAGCATGGGGAAGGTCGCAGATAATCTCTGCAAACACCAAGGATTTTTTAGCTTTGGACTTAGCAAATTCGAGATCAAATTACTAAATTATGACGATCCATTTGGAATATTTTCCCCCAAGAACTTGACATGTCAGAATGTGATATATGGGGTTAGAGTTCGTGATAACTGTGGTAGTGTATAGAAAAATTTAATGACGAAATCTCCGGATAGCCATGACTGCTTCCAGAGCCAACTTTTCAACATGTGAATATCGGAGATCTTGACTAGCTAGACTTTTTCTCAAATAATATATCACGTGTTCCTCACCGATAGGGTCCTCTTGAACTAACACCATAGAAATAGTGGAAGTGGAGGCTTCTAAGTAAAGTATATAGTCCTTTGTATAATTCGGAGGATGCAACAGAGGTGCATTAGTCAATTCTTGCTTAAGAGAAGAAAAAGATCATTGAGCAGTGTCATCCCAGATGAAAGGGGTGTCTTTCTACAACAATTGCATAAATCCTTTGGTAATCTCAGTGTAGTTCCAAATGAAATGGTGAAGAAAGTTTGCTTTCCCCTGCAAACTTTGGAGTTGTGTCAAATTATTAGGTGGAGGTAAAGCAAGGATAGCTTTAATTTTTAAGGGATCCACCCGAATCCCATCCTTGGAAACAATGAAGCCAAGGAGTCGAACGGATTCGACAGAAAATATACACTTATGTGGGTTCAAATGAATGTGGCAGAATTAACATCGAATAAAAATATCCCATAGATAACCAAAATGATCTGATTGACTGGATGAATGGGTAGGTAAATCGTTGAGGTAAGGTTCTGCAATATGTTTGATATTGTGGAAATCATATGACATGGCCCACTGTAATGTGGAACCATCATTTTTAAGGCCAAATGGTAGTTTTCGATAGGCGAAAGTTCCCCACGGGAAGATGAAGGTTGTATTATGTTGATCAGTGGGTAAAATGTCAATCTAGTTGTACCCTGAGAAACCATCCATGAAAAAGAAAATTACACTACCTGCACAATTATCAATGATCTGGTCAATGAAGGGCGTAGGGTAGTTGTCTTTCAAACAAGCCTTATTGAGGTCCCTATAATCAACATAGACATGAATGTTCCCCTACTTCTTAGTGACCAAAACAATATTCGAACTCATTTTGTCAAAGGGATAGGATAGATAAAGCCAGATTTCAATAATTTATCAACTTCTACCTTAATGGTCACGGTCTTCTTAGGATGGACCGGGCGGAGTTTCTGTCAAACAGGTTTTACACCTGGGTATTTTTTAATCTCATGTGCAACAATCGAAGGGTCGATCCTTGGAATTTCCTCGTAGCTCTAAGCAAAGAAATTGTGAAATTATTTAAATAAAGTGATATAAGAAACCACTTCCTCAGGTGAACAGTTAACACCGAGATTAATATTTTCCACGACACCTTCCTTGATCAAAATGTCAATAATGACCGTAGAGGTAATGTTGCCTAAATTCCCCTCAGAAATAATATCTTGTGTAAGTATGGGTGATTGTGGAAACTCGACAACATCGCGGGTGAAGATACGGTGTATATCTTCCTATATTTCTTCAAGAGGTGGAAGAAAAGAGGATCGATGATGGTTATCATCCCAAGGTACATCGTCGATGCTAATCATTTCCATAATAGATTCATCAGATGGGAAGATTTGAGAAATGTAGTAAAAGGTAAACGTCAAGGAATTTAACCAAGATGGCATAAAGTAGGTGTCGGGTGCCAAGAGATGTTGGTCATCCGAGGAGGGAGAGGTTGATCGAATAGCAACGTATGAAGCCTCAGTTGGAATAAGTGGCATGGTGTCACCTACTAGTGCATCGAACTCTAGAGGACTAGGTACAATCTAGGTATAAAATGATTCCAAAGACTGATAAGTCATAGTCAAAATCATATTGATTGTGGCAATATGATGCGTGGTAGGAGGGAGTGGTGCAGAGAAGGTACCCATAAGGGTGGAATATTTTAACAATCCTACACCAACACTTTCATACATGATATTGTGATCTCCCAAGAAAGGAATATTGTTGGTAGTGGGAGTGTGAGCATTGAGTGTACAGAAATCTAACAGATCGATAGTGACAATGTTTCCCTGATGAGGAAATTGTACACATCAAAACACTAACGAAGCAACAATAGTCATAGCATAAAACCAACTTCTTCCGAGTAATAAGTTGTAATCAAGGGGAGAATCGACCACCTCGACGTCAACAGTGACGGTTTTTCAGCCCAACTGGATGGATAGGGACTGCAAAATACCATGTGGATGAAAACCTCGCCCATCAAATGCGCGCAACATCGTTGGGGATTTGTTAAGTGCGGGTGATTTTAAGCCTTTCCAACATGCTAAAGACATGACACAAGTAGAGGCTCCCTCATCCAAGATAGTGCAGTGAATTTGTTGATTGTGAACAACAACATCAATTTGGAAAGCGAGTTGGTGGGAGAGTGTTGGCCCTTGACCAAGTTTTGGGAGATACTTGGTCATATTTGAACGTTTTTGGGACTTTGATTCCCTATCGAAGGAAGCGCGCAAGAGGAAGCAGAGATCACGGGATCTCAGCCCACTTTGGGTCCTTTTTGGGTTTTGGGGATAATGTAATGGGATTGGGATGTCGGCCTATGGGTTTACCCACGCTTAGGCCCACTTTTGTAAATGTATAAATAGAAATCTAGACTATATAAGAAGAGGCTAAAAAATCGAAGTTAGTAGTGGCTTAGTGCTAAGAGTTGATCTAAGTTAGTAGTGGCTTAGTGCTAAGAGTTGATCTATGTGATAAACATGCAAAGCTGAGTGCAAGTATTGTAAGTGCTAAGTGCACAGATTGTTAGGAGGCTCTGTGCTAGATCTACTCAGGGAAGGAGGATCTGGCGAGGTGCACACAGATCTCTTGTCCTATGCAGAGTAGGATCTTGATAAGCTCTGTGTTGTAACTTGATTGACTGAAGCTAATATAGAAGAAGAGTTGGTGGACGTAGCCCCAGGGTGGGGGTGAACCATGTAAATACTTTGTGTTGTGCTTTGTTCTTATTCTTAGATGTTTTGTATTGCTAAGTGCTTAGATTAGATTGGATAGATCTATTCTTGATTTGTGATTCTGAGATGTGAATGAATGTTAGATCTGATATATATGAAGATTCTTAGTGCTGATCTACTGGATTTGATCTATTTTACTCTTGCTAAGTGTTGGAATCTTAGATCTAAGTGAATGTTGCGATGCTCTATACCTTTTGAGAAGTATAATAAGGAATGTATATTGATGAATGACCTATGATAAGTTATTGCTAAGTCTTGAAATCACATATCTGTGTCCCATCTAAGGTTGCAAACACTTGATTCTTGCAAGCACCTCTACCTCTACCTTGGGTGAGACTTCATTTGCTTCGCAGGTGTTGCCGAAAGGGCAGGTAGTTAGGGTTTTATTGGTGCATTTTTGTAAGCGTTGAACCCCGGGTCTTCCCCTATGCCAACAAATGGTTCTATTGTCGAGACCAGAACTGTGATTGTTGGGAACTAAGAAATAAAATCCGTGTGCAAAGATTCAATCTAGAAACCATGAAAGATCTGTGCGTAGATCTATTTCCCTAGTGTGCAAATTTTCATTCGACCTATGAAGCTTTGTGCTAAAACGAGAAGGCCAGATTTGAAGAAAAGAAGCAAGATTTGAATGCTTTGTTCTCTAAGAAAGGTGAAAGTAGAAGTTTCTAAGGAAGAAAGGTCATATTTGCAGAAAAGAGGTAAGATCTGTAAGTTGTGTGCTTTGATAGAGGTAAGAATAGTCAAAATTTTTTATATCTGGAAGCTTTGTGCTCTGCAAAAGTAAAATAAGTGAAAAATTTTGTTTCTAGAGTATGGATCTAGGTATGTTTGATAGATTCTGTCCTAGCTTGAAAACTAGGGCTCTGATAGATGAAAGAAATTTTGATATGAATATATTTGATAGATATGTTATACCTATGCATAGAAAGAATGTATGGAATAACAAACGGATGCAGGATCCTCAAAAGATTTTTTTGCAGGCTAGCTACCATAACCCTAGTGTGCAGTACAAAAAAGGTTGGGGATCATTTAAAATAAATAGAGTATTAACCCTCTGTTACAATTGTAGAATATCGGGACATCTTGCTAAGGAATTCCCTAGTGGAAGACCTAGTTTTCTCTATTGCAAAGTTTTGGACCACGAAGTATTAGATTTCCCTAGAATGATTGCTAAAATTGAAGACATGAATCTGAAAGAAGAAAACCCTAAGGAAGATCCAGAAATAACAGAACCTCAGAGAGAATCAGACAAGATGTTACTACAGATACAAGACACCTTGAATGATCACCGGCATGTTATATTATCAGAGGTATTTAACAAGAAAGAATGCATCGAGGTAAGAATAGGGGACTTCGACATTGACTGTGTTCTGGATGAGGAAACACAGGTGAATGTTATGACATAAAGAACTTGGGAAGCTATAGGGAGGCCCTGTTATGACCCCTTCACTGAGTGGAATAGGGTTATTCAGAGGGAAACTAGTGAACCTATGTGGAAGGCTCAATTAGATATCTATGAATGCTAATGGAACTTCAATAGAAGAATATTTTGAGATTATCAAATTTATTGAGGACAACGCCCCGTTTACTATGTTACTTAGAAATCCTTGGATTGAAAGGGATCAAGCCAAAAAGAAGGAAGAAGAAAAAGTTTTAGAACAACAGAGACAAGAGTTAAAATACTTCATGACCAGAAGGATCGCATAGTTGATTAAAGAATAAGAGAACAGAGCGTAGCCATATCACACTAGGAACCCAGATGTCAACATTATCAGAACACCAGAGGACTCACAGAAGATTGAATTTTCTATCTCAAATAAAGAAGAAATGTTATACCTAAACCCTAAGAAAGAACCTAAGCAGTGTGAAGTAACTATATCCAAGGAAAATAGGAACTAGGACAGAAAAATAACTACTGAGATGAAGCTCACTAGAAAGAAAGCTAGAAAGTTAAGTAAGAAGAGGAAAAAGATTCAAAAGTTGCAGAAGATTCCAGATAGAACATCACAGAAAGAAAACTTTCAAAATGGTAGTTTCGTTGGGATATCATAACAGGGACCTATTGCACTTTACCAAGACGAAGCGATATAGACGTTGGATCGATATACCCATTGGACTTCTGCCTCGAATGGACATAAAATCATTAAAGGATCATCACTAAACCATTGGACCGCACCATAATAGACAGATCAACGTTAATGGAAACTTCAAGCTCGTTGCAAGCAAACCGTTGCCAAATTTTTTATTTAGTTCATTGCGCCATGCATGAAAAACACTTTTTCCAACTGGGAATTAGAAGCCCATAGAATAGTAGTTGTATACATTGGTCATTACGATCTAGTTTTTCATCTTAGTACAATATCTGAGATCATTGTGAACCCCGACTAATTTTTATTTCCGAGCGCGTATGTCCGATGAATTTAGCGCAACCGAAGAATATGAAGAGAGGTACTCTCTAGCCTTAGAACTGAAAGAGTCATGTCGAAATGAGGGTTGTCTACAGGTTTAAAATCATCATCAATGAGAGGAGTGCAAGCCTCCCCATCGACTGCTCGAGCAGGAACATCCCGAATCGGCATAGAACACAGAACCAAACATAAAGATGATATGGCCAATGCAAGGTTGGTTCCATCCATCCTACCTTCTTACATACCACCTCTTAGAAGTGCGATCAACAGAGACAGCGTACCTAGAGACTTTGAGTACACTCTAGTCACCGCATACCTTTCGAAAGGGGTACGCGCAGCCCACATAGATCAAGACAAGATTGCATCATTGAAGTTCAGTGACTTCAACCTAGGATATCGTAAAGTCTACAACATGATTTCCCCGCACAAGTACCTAACCAGAACCAACAGCAAGAACTTGAAGCTCGTCCCTCAGCAATGTACTATGAACCTCGCGCAGTCCACTCTATTGAATGTCATGAAGATCCCACATTTCGGATATCACCAAGAAGTCAATGCCTGTGTTAAGCTACTCCTAGTGAGCTGCCATGGAGGATACCTATGGTTGAACCGTCACATCATAGTTGATCTAGTGTTGATCAATAAGATCATAGGTCTTAGCATGCAGGGCCCTGATCCCCATGACTACTATCCTGGAAAGACCGTGGGCTGCTTTCTTGCTCAGAAGATCAAAGAATCTTATGGCGATGTTGATAAAGGAGCATGAGGCTACAAGGTAACCTCTATTCAAAGCGATGCAGTGCGCCTTTCATGTCAGTTGATCGCAAGGAATATTGTTTACAAGAATCGACCCACGCAAGTATCCGACTTTGTAGTTGACCTTGCAGTAAAGTGCGCAGAGGGACTACAGATGAACTGGGCAAAGTACCTGGTGAATCAACTAGAGATCGAATGCAAAGAATCCTAGGATCAGGGGCATGAATTACATTTTATATGGCTTTTGATACTTATATCTTTCATTGCATGGGAGCTACCAGAACATGTAACCTTCCTAGACCTCAACCCTTTTGATCCCTTAGCCGTGAAGTTCAGTACCTTATGGTACTCAAATGATATGAGCAAACAATGGAAATCCAATGCCGTATTCCATGCCTACTATAATCAGTTGAACTACGCCATCCAATCCAAGCCTCGAATAACCCCGAATACCCTCTTCAAGTTTAGGCCCTTAATGAAGTTCATCACGAACCGCCACTTCATTTACATAACAACACGTATTGATGAGAAAAAAGAGCAATTACAGTCTTATTAAAAGCTGACAGAAAAAGACCTGGAGGAAATCACCAAGGAATGGTCGGAAAACCTCCTTATTTCAGAAGACCCTGCAAAATTGTCTAACATCTACAGCCCAGAAGATGCGCAGGATACTCTTGGGCCTAGTAAGATGAAGAAAAAAATGAAGACGAAGAAGGATGAGAAAATACAGGATATAAATAGCAGATATGTAAGGACCGCATCCATTACACCCGAGAAAAAAGGTAATGATGAAGAAGTTGAACAGAGGCTAGAAGACAAAGAGGACTCGTCGAAGAAAAGGAAGGTTTCACCCCTGAAACCTTCGTTCTGGAAGAAACCCAAAACCCCTGTAACTAAGATGAAGACCACGCTCACCCCAAATGAATTACGTTTTATCCTCACAACTATGAATGAATCCATAGAATAAATAACAGAAAAGAAGGAAGCCAAGCAAGAGGTAATGTACAACATAATTGAGAGCGAGCTCCAAGGAGTGCAACATGCACTTCGGTCTAGCCACGCAGTCTCCATTGCCCCCCTACCAGAAGGAACAAAAGAAGAGGGAGATGAACCAGTTCAACTCCACAAGACTGTTGCCACAGTTGAAGCACGCCTTTGAAAAGCACAGGAAGAAACCTTGTAGGCCACCCAGGCCTTAAAGAAAGAACAGGAGGAAATCATCGAGTAGCGCCAAGCTGCGCAACAAGAGAGGGATGCTCTCCAAGAAAAATTGGAAGAAGATAGAGAAAAGATCCAAAAATAAAAGGAGAAGTTGCTTGCGAAGTGGATCGAGATCAAAGAAGCAGTCAATAGATCATTTCACTTTGTGACCGACTTAGAGCAGAAAGCAGAAGAACCCTTAGAACACCAAGAAATGACGCTTGTTGAAGTTATTCAACAACTTCAACAAAGAGTCATAGAATTAGGGCTTCAGACCATACCAAGTACCCCGCAAGAAGAGCACGACAAGCAAGAAATGACTGCACGGAGCACAGTAGAAAGGCTTAAATAAATCACTGAGGAATGCAAACAATTAAGTAGTAGAAGTGCGCAGATACATGAGAAGTTAACCGAGAATCCCAAATTGCACAAATTGGAGTCACAGCTCCAGGAGGTGAAGCATGAATCCGAAAAGCTACAGGTGCAACTGACGGCCCTATCACCCAGAGAGAAAATGAAATGGTCTCATGAGCAGCACATAGCACACAACAGATCCATATAATCCAGAGAAAGGTAATGGAAGTAACTCAGCAACTTCAACCTTTGCAGGATAAGGCATATCATCTATTTATAGAGATCAAGAACCAAGGAGCAGAGTTGGAACAGGTCGTGAATTCAGCACAACAATTCCTAGAAGGGCTGGTGAATGTCCCACTCATCCAGTAGTTCTCCAAGCAAGAATAAGTTGCAATGCAGCAGGTCGAAGCAGATCGAACCAAGCTCGAGGCATTCGAAGAAGAATTGATCAGACCTGAATGACTCAGGATGAGTCACATGTGAGTGTTGGGGGCTTGTTGGACCTTGACCAAGTTTTGGGAGATACTTGGTCATATTTGAACGTTTTTGGGACTTTGATGCCCTATCGAAGGAAGCGCGCAAGACCAAGCAAAGATCACGGGATCTCCGCCCACTTTGGGCCCTTTTTGGGTTTTGGGGATAATGTAATGGGATTGGGATGTTGACTTGTGGGTTTACCCATGCTTAGGCCCACTTTTGTAAATGTATAAGTAGAAGTCTAGGTCATATAAGAAGAGGCTAAAAAAGTGAAGTTAGTAGCGGCTTAGTGCTAAGAGTTGATCTATGTGATAAACTTGCAGAGCTGAGTGCAAGTATTGTAAGTGCTAAGTGCACATATTGTTAGGAGGCTCTATGCTAGATCTACTCAAGGAAGGAGGATCTGGCAAGGTGTGCGCAGATATATTGTCCTATGAAGAGTAGGATCTTGATAAGGTCTGTGATGTAACCTAATTGATTGAATCTAATACAAAATAAGATTTGGTGGACGTAGTCGAGGGTGGGGGTGAACCACATAAATACTGTGTGTTTTGATTTGTGCTTATTCTTATATGTTTTGTATTACTAAGTTCTCAGATTAGATTGGATAGATCTATTCTTTCTTTGTTCTTCTGAGATGTGAATGAATGTTAGATCTGATATATATGAAGATGCTTAGTGTTGATCTACTGGATTTGATCTGTTTTACTCTTGCTAAGTGTTGGAATCTTAGATCTAAGTGAATGTTGCGATGCTTTGTACCTTCTGTGAAGTATAATAAGGAATGTATATTGATGAATGACCTATGCTAAGTGCTTGCTAAGTGTTGAAATCACAGATCTATGTCCCAGCTAAGGTTGCAGACACCTGCGTCTTGCAACCACCGCTACCTCTACCTCAGGTGAGACTTCATCTGCTTCGCAGGTGTTACCGAAAGGGTCGGTAGTTAGGGTTTTGTTGGTGTGTTGTTGTAAGAGTTGAACCCTGGGTCTATCCCTATGCTAACAAAGAGTTGAGATGTAAAATTGTCCAAGTTAAACATGATATTATTGGATGAATCAGGATCAAAAGCGCCAATAGAATACAAGAGTGTTCTACGTTGACTGGGGAAGTGTTGTAGAACTTCTAATGCAAACATATCACATGGTGCTTGAGCCAAATATTCAACAATGTTGTAGTTATGGGTGGCACATGAACTAGGATTAAAGTTAGATTTACGGATAGTGCTCTTAGGAGGGCATAATATAGAGTCGAATATAGGTTTCTCGATCTAAAGTGATCCAGACGGAGACCTAATAGATGGAGGACTAACAGAGAATGGTGATGGATATTGTAAAGTATCGTTAGTGACCTTTCCTTTGTCAGGTTTAACTGGCGTGTCGTAGGTCATAGAGCGGGTGGTTAAATCAATCCTGTTAAATACATAAATATGGGCACTTGTCAAGGCTTCATCATGAGAAGGGTGGCTGGAAATGCCCCCTGGAGAAGGGGCTTGAGCAACCATAGATTTCTACTGAGGAAAAGGTTGAGTAATCATGATGGGTTGGGAATTCCCCTTAAAACGTTTGGCCACTTCATCATGATGTGGATAGCCTCGAGTGTAGTGATCATCACCACAAATAAGACATGGGAATTTTGGCTTCTGTTGTGGTTTCTTTTCAGTAGCAAGTGGTGGGTTTTGATCTTTGGGTTGTTCATTGTTATTATTCTTCATTGGTTTATTTTTTTTCTTCTTCTTACCTCCATATTGTTGTGAAGGGGAAGGTTGAACTGCATTCACCTTGGAGATTTGAGTTTGGGGGGAGGTAGAAGAGAGTGTGGTCAAACTAAGAGTGGATGTCAAAGTAGATCAATTTGTCATTCAAGTCGACTGGGAAGAAGATTGGGTTTTGACGGAGCTGATAACTCAATCCACATGTGGTGGGGATGATGGTTTACATGGATCGGTAGTTGCACGGGTAGCATTTGGGATTAGCTCATACAAAGTACCAAATTGTGAATAAACCAAATCTAAGTACTAATCCCAAGAAATGGCCTCTTCTTTGGTGACTACACCACCCATGGCGTCATCATGAGAAATCGGGGGTAACAGTGATTTAGTAAACCATTCTGCCAATAACTGGTCAGGAATGATTTCTTTGATCAACCTTTGTCATCGTCTCCACTCATGAATATGATCATATATATGCACGGAGTTGGTCTGACGAAGGGAGGTCAAGAGTTCGGTACCTGTCTCGTATTGAATGGGTAGTTGAAAGTGCATGAGAAAGGACATGGCAAGTGAGTTGAAATCTTTGAAATAACCACGTGGAAGTTCGATATACCACTTGGTTGTTGAGCCTATAAGTGTTTGCTGAAAAAATATGCAAATGTAAAGTCATCACATGATTGTTCAGGTATTCACCAGGTTTACCATCAAATTTTGGAATATCGGAAGGTAATTTAGCAGGGATCACTGGCCAAAAGGGATAATGAAATACAGGATCATTGGTCAACCAAGATAAGTCTGGGAAATCTAGAGTTGCAAGAAATGGTAGTTGTCGATTAACTTGAGGATGAGACTGGTGTGGCATAGTGACACCAGTAGGACTGTAAACTGGGTTAGGTGGATAATTATATCCAATAGGTCTTCCTACATACGGTTGTTGTTGACCAGTAGAACTAGGATTCGATGATGGTTGAGAAGTATTTGCAAAGGGAGGATAACCTGATGGGTTCTAAGTATTATAAGTCAGTTGATGGGTTTTCCCATAAGGGGGATAGAAATTTTGTCCGTAAGGAGGATAAGGTTGTTGTTGTCCTTGAGGATGTTGTCCCCTAGGGAATAGCAAGTTTCCCAGAAAAGGAATGTGCCAAGGATTTGGTGTCACATTCTGTCTATACAATGGGTTATGGACTCTAGTAGGAGTTTTCTCCCCGAGTGGAGGTTGTGTCCCAATTTGAGTTTGACCACCAAATAGAGGTTTCCCCCCAAATGGAGGTTTCCCCCCCAGAGGGAGGTTTCCCCCCAAATGGTGGTTTCCCCCAAAATGGAGGTTTCCCTCCAAATGGAGGTTTCCCCCTAGTGGGAGGTTGAGTACCCAGAGGGATCTGGAAACATGAAGTGAATGAATGACTACAGACTCCAACCGGATTAGAGCCACCAAGACCAACTCCTCCAAACAAAGGTGTAAGGATAGAACCTCTGGGTGGAACCTAGGTAGTGTTGATAATGGAAGGATTCAGAGCTCTATACCCAAGTGGAACTAGCGGATTTGGTCTAAGTGGTGTTCCAATCGGAGCCTGGGATGGTGTCACATTTCCAGTGGGGATTGTAGTAACATGCGAGACCATAGTGGAATGGGCCATCTGGAGAGAAATGGTTGAATGAGGACCAACTGACTGTGTGTCTGACATGATGGTGGAACCACTAGGTGTAGCAAAAAAGTGATCTAAAGGTGTCGTGTATGTAGCAGACGTTTCGGGCAATTGGGATATGAAAGGTATATCAACACCTGCCCCTGAGTTGAAAATATCCTCCACCGTGAGAGGTGGGTTTCTAAATATGTTAGTAGTCCAAAAGGGATTCTCGCCTTCAGGGCCTGTGAGTGGTCTGATTGGTATTCCAGAAGTGTCAACAACAAGTTATTTGTATGAATTCATTCAGAGAATACATCTCTCGTAACCGTGAGGAAGTCGAAAAGAATCTAGAGAATCAAAAATTTGGAAATGTTCTAAAGACTCTGTCCTTTCCACTTGTGAAGTAGTGGTGTCTTGGACCTCACTTTGTTGAGGACAGCCCTTCGGTGGATCAGTAGGCAAAGGTTGATAACCCTCTGGATCTTTCGGGGGTAGCCCTTTCATTCTGTGTGAATGACGTGGAGGGTCAATATTGCCTGAACTAAATACTTTACACAAAACATATATTGCCAACTAACAAAAAGGAACAACACACGCTAAAAATCTAGGAATCAAACAAAGAAAACAAAACCTTCTCTTGATGACAGTACTAGTTTGTGATGAAATCCAACGTTGCGCAATCAAGTCAAGAAGGGGCTAGGATATGAGTGGGTGGAACAGTTATGATGGAGACCTACTTAACAGACTTACGCCTTGGTGCAAGCTTCCACTCAGTAATTATGGATTTACCCTCCAAGGAGTCCAAGTGATTTTGACCAACGTTTGTTCCAGGTACAGTGAGACTTCCCTTCACCGTCACCTTGTATAAGAACCTAAATATTATGGCTACAAAGGACACCAACTCACAGTCATCCCCTGGGTGGGTATAGTTGACAATCCAGTCTAAACGTATGGGTAGGATAACAAGTCTAAAATCCTTCAAGAGAACTAAGGACAAGTGGACCGGTAGAACTCCAATGGACCCCTAACGGATTTGGAATTCACGAAGCATTGAGACCAAATGAAAACATTTGAACCTCAAGAAGAACCCCCAATATATGATTGGACTACTATGAACGGTTGAACCATGGAGGGATAATCTTCATAACTCTCTCGAACGCGACCTCGTGCGTAACCCCTGTGTTAGAGGGGGATCCCAGAAAGCCTATATGACAATTGGATTTTTTCTCCCTATCACAAGATGCTAACGTTTGTTTTGAATTCTTTGGAGAGTTGTACTCACAGCCTAATCCAAAGCGCTAATCCTAGTCTAATGTTGGTGGAAGATTCTAAAAACAAAATGTTCTAGATCAATTTTAATTAGCATTAATTTTACGGTTGTTCTTTACTCACGGGTGTATGAAAGTGAAACTTGATGGTATAATGACTCCATTCCCAAAAATGCATAAGAGATGATAAATAGTCTTTTCTTTCAATGAATTTCTATTTAAGGGAAGGAAAAAATATATATTTTCACTGTCAAACACTAAGATGCAGTATCCTCATGCAATTGTTTCTCAATCAAATCCAATATAATGCTAAAATTTTCATAGAATTGTTCCAATATCCAAAAACCAATCAAAAAAAATATATCCTTTTGTTTATGTCTGAATGATAATCAATCTGATGTAAGGCTTCCTATGTCAATAAGAATTTAAGATCAATGAGATTTAGACAATCAGAAGAAAACTTCACATAAACAAAAACACACTCTCATTGTGATTAAAAAAGAAACAAAAAGGAAAACCAAATTTGCAAAAAAGAACCAAAAGTCTCAAACAAAAGAGAAATGTTGGAAAACTGACCTCAAAGACCAAATGGAATGGTTCATAGATCTCTGATTTTCCTTACCATAGCTTTCATTCAGTCAGATAAATGAGAAGAAAACAATAATTTGATTTCAAGTCTTCAAAGGAGAAGAGTGACTCAAAGTAAGGAAAAAATGTCAAAAAATCCAAACAAAAGGTAATCAATTCTCAGTAATCAAGGTGTTGGAGACCCAAACAAGGATACCCTAAGGTGATAAGAACTCTAAGTAGATGAAAACAACAAGAAATGGACTTAGGGTCAAATTCCCTACAAGATTTCTAACATAAAAAGAGCATTGCTCTGGTGTTAAAGGCACCAGCGTGTTGCAATGCTCTGTGGAAGCTTGACAGGGAATTCCAATGCTCTGGTAGCAGAGGTAGGGGAGTACTAGCTTCTCAAAATTAAAAAAAAAATGCCCAGAAATCCAAAAAATTAAGAAAACTCAGAAATTCAAAGTGTATAGGATGAAGTAAAGAGCCAATCAACACATCTAATAATCAGAGACACGGTATGAATAAGATCAAAAAATGAGAAAAGGGTAAAACAAGATCTAGGAAGGAAACCAAAACTGAAAGCTTCGATTTCCCCAGTGGATTTGCCAATTTATGTTATAGGAGAATCCCACTGTGGACAAGTGGATTCCCTATTGGGATCTAGACTCCTAAGACCAAGACAGAAAGGGTGTTAATCTTGGTCACTGACATCCTTTTGAATCTAGCTAAACTAATGTATAGATAAGAGGAATAAAGGAGTACCTTTTTAACGATATTCGTCCTCGCATAGTTTGAGTTGAGCTTTGATCCCCAAGCTCCTCGATAAGTCCTGCAAAACAAACAAAGACAAAACAAGATTCCTATTCTACTAAGATTAGCTTGAAACCATAGCTATCTAATAGAGACAAGTTCATGTAGAATAAACACAACCTTGAAAGAAACAGGCCAAGCACATATGTATATTAATGAAAAAAAATAAAACTTCTTACAACCATGATGTAGATGCAGCAGCTTCGCCAAGATCTCCTTGTCCAACCCTTTGCTCAAATAATCCACACAAAAATTATGATGCTTCAATGATAAATCTCCCTTATGAGATCATAAGTTTGATGTCTTCAATGTCTCCTCCTTTCACCATGAAGAGGCCTCCTTATATAGGCTTGGAGAGGCCTAACCACTTAAGAGATTCTTGGGATAGGTTGAGTATCCTTCTCCTTCAGTTGTGGATCTTCCCTAAGATTGAGCCTTGACCTTAGATATGAATCCAACCAACTCCAGAGATGAGGGGGATTCTTCCCTGATTTCTCTCAATAGTGAAAAATTCGCTCAAAAAGGGCTAGCGCTCCCTCAGAATGGGGCACAGAGTGTTGCAACGCTCCCCCAAAAGAGGGTACAGAGCATTGGCACTCCCTGACAGTGTATAGGGGAGCGTTGCCTTCCAAAATTGATTTTTGAGTGGTTTTTTCCATGGAAAAAGACTTTTACTCTTTGTCAAATGATTTCTCCTCTTCAAAACCAGTCTTTTAAGTGTTCTTGATAATGTCATCTGAGAGACGACACAGGCAATATGACAATATGATATTTGTGACACTTGCGGGAAAAATGTGACACTTGTGACATTGGTAATGACGACACTAGGCCATCATGGTAATGAGTAATTTTGATGTGTAACCACTCCTGAATCTAACCGAAGAGACCACTCCTGAGGATAAGAATGAGACCCCCTAGATCAAATAAACTCACCCCAAATCCAGTGGCACCATCCCTGAATCACCCATACCCCAAGTGCCTTCTATACAAGTGGTAAATTCTATACTACATTCTTATGTTATTCCTGTTCCATTACAGTCAGTTAGTTAGTCACAACCGGGAAGCATGAATACTGGGAGGATATTGGGATCCCCTGGTAGATTGCAACCAAGACCGTTAGGTTTTATCTTGGTAGGAGTAGTAAGATCATCAATGGTTGGTAACGCAGGAGGTTCAATTGCTCGATACCCATAATTATGGGGTAAGGGAGATGAGGATGTTGAGCAACATTGGTTCTTATGTGAAGCAATTTGGAGGTCCAGAGGGACTATGGATGCAAATAAATTGGTTGATTTCTAGACTACCTTGAGAGGTCGTGCTCTCAAATGGTACATGAATTTTATTGAGCCAAGATTGCTAGGAACGCAAGGACAAGCATTCACACATGACCAAGTACGAAAAAAATTCATAATGAAATTTAAGCTACCTTAGTTAGAACAACAAGCTCTATCTGAGTTCCATGAAATTAAGCAAAGGGAAGGTGAATCAGCCTAGGAATATAGTCAGAAATTTAAAGATGTTATAGGGAGGTTAGCACATACAATTCATGAAGAACATCAAAGAGAATGGTATATCCAGGGATTGCTACCTCTAACACAAATTTTGTTAACGCAATAGTGGATAGCCACTTTGACAAATGCCTTGGAAAAATCAATGAATATTTAAGACATGGAAGGATATATGGGAAGACTAAAAGTGACCAAACCCCCAGCAGATGAAAATATGGCGCAACTACAAGGACAAATATTAGTGCTCACAAAGAAGATTCAATAATTGATGATACCCAGACCAGGATGATCACAAGTCTGGTGTATTGGATGCTACACAAAAGGACTTCTAGTGAACAAATGTCCATGGATGAGGGGAATGGGACCTCCTTAGAATCTAATGGGACCCTCACCAGGACCCACGGGAATATTTTTGCAAGTATCCGTGAATTTACCATTCCATACCCCAACCCCATATCATTCTTTTCTAGGTAATCAAGCATCGTCGTCGGTTGAGTATTACGATATTTGTTGAATCCATGGGAATGGGACAAGACCATGCCCCATTATTTAGAATTATTCAACAATATTGAATATTGTACATTATGAGTTATTTGCATCTACCACACATGCTACAAATCAGTGTAGAGCATTGGATGCACTTGCAAACAGACTGTACCAAACATCATTCAGGGTGAATGAAACCCCTTAGGGACTGGGAAGAGATCGAGGAGGTGGAGATAGAGGAGACTTAAGAGGAGGAAGAATCATGGTAAGAGGACAAAGTAGATGCTACAACTGTGATGCACAAGGCTTCATGGCTAGAGATTGTCCTCACCCGAGGTGAACATGGTTCTCTCATTGCAGAACCAATGGGCACACAATTGAAGACTGCCCAGAGCTAATTGTGAAATGGGAGGATCATGTATGCCAATGAGGAACTAATATTATTAGTTCAGAGACAAAGAGAGTCATTAAAGGACAACTATCCAACCTTAATATTGTTACTTGAGGAGGATAAAATAATGGCACAGATACTGATAATTTACCTCAAATCCAGAAAGCAGTGCCTAAGGAGGATATGTATGATCCTCTGAAATAGAAGTTATTCTTTAAAAATGTAGTAGACGTATTTTGGAGTCTCCCTGGCCCTGAGATGCAAGAAAACCTGCCTCAGCCTATTGGTTATCCTAAGGTCGTGCAAGTCCCTACTTCACCCCCTGCACCCTGAAATCCTGTAGTTCCGATGAGACAACTTGAGCAGCCACAAAATGTAGTTGAACTTTGGTTTCAACTATTTTTTTATATTCTTGGGAATGACTAGTTGACAGAAAAGTTACACAATGCCCTATATGCAGTCCTAGGAACTAAGGAGTCTCCATAAACTAGAATAAGGATTAATCTTCCTAAGAACACTACTACATATGGGCGGATTATTCCACGAAATATTTCCACGCTTCCACTAGTTTCATCTTTTTTTTAAACATGGGGGGATTTTTGTCGTTATTGCCACAAAAGTTTGTCGCAATATCCACGAAAATCTTATTTTAATCTAGTCAGGATTTTCTTCGCAATAGCGACGAACTTTCGTGGCAATAGCGACAAAAATTTTCCTTATCTCATTGGTCGGTGTTAATGGCTAGTTGACTATTTGATCTATATATACATGACTTTAAGAGACTTTGCAACACAATTGCTATAGTTGTGACACTGTTCTTGGCTTTTGTTTGAGCTGTTTATTTTTTCCGTCACCCACCGATTGAACAAATCCAATTCTTGATCTACATAGCTTGGATTTTGAACTTGCAAGGTTAGTATGTTATTTTTTTTTGATATACTCATTTAACTTGTAAATTTTTGTTCAAATGTCCAAATTTCATGTAGCTTGTTTTTTCCTTGATAATATATTATAATATGTGTAGTACCATATTTCATGTCTTTTGTTTTTGGATCTAGTTAGTATATTCTATGGAAAAGGGTATGTGGATTCCATAATATTTACGAGATCTTCCCATAATATTCGAAAATTTCAAATAGAACTCGCATTATTTTCCACAGACAAAGAGATATAATGCATGAGTGTGGAAGATAAAATAGTAAAACAAATAAGAAAATTGCAATTTCAACTTGTAAAAGAAAAATTCGAGGAATCCTCTAATTTCAATGAAAGAGGCATAAGCTTACCAAATATTCAAGGAGAGACTATTCTGAAAGCTTCACCTCACCCATAGAAATATTAATAACATTTCCCTCTTCTGCATAAATTCTTTTCTATCCTCAACATATTGTAATAAATAATGGGTAGGTTGGCATTAGTGACAAGATAGCCTATTGATATTACATATAATTATTAATTTACGAGAGATCATCCATTATTTAAGCATGAAAAAAAAAACCAAAGACTAAATATTGTGGTTGACGTGATCAGGTCTGTACATTTTGCAAAACAAAGTACGAGAATTTCCATTATTTAAGCATGAAAAACAAAACATTATAAAAAAATTGTTAATTTTTTTGTAAATTTACAAAAGTCAAAATGATTTTGACTTGAAATCGATTACTATATTCTCTACTTTAGCAGGGACTAATAAGATACATAAACACTAACCCCAAACTTATGTTATGTATATATGTCATTATTATATAAAGAAAAAATGTGTACACATATAACCTTATTATAAAGATGTTATCTATGTCGTGATTAGGCACATAACAATCACTTTTAACTAACCACCTTCAACCATATTAGCTTATGGTTAGCCACCTTTAACTTTCTTGGCTTATGACTAAGCACCTTTAACAAATGAACTTA
>ML777683.1:442857-492830 GCA_009831015.1 Picea engelmannii
CATGCAATCCATGTGTTTTTTTGAAAGTAATATTCCAAATTATTCTTTGTGTATATTGTCATATCGGTATCCTTACTTCTAATCCAACTTCATGATAACACATGCTTCCAATATTTGTTATATATATATATATATATATACTATAATCTTGTTCAATCTAAAAGATCTACACATTTTCTCTAACATCCATCTTTCAATAGAAATGTCGGCTGCACCTGTGGACCTACACACTTGCACACCTGCTACACTTGTCATCAATGAATTACTTCCTATCTTGTTGAATGCCAAGTCCACCATCCCACTTAGGACAAATCGCTATCCTAAGTTTTTTTTAAAAAGAACTTCTTGCATCTTGTTGAGAAAGTAGAGACATTGTAATATGGAATTGCCATATTACAATGTAATATGGTAATACCATATTACATTGTAATATGTCATTATCATATTACAATGTAATATGGTAATACCATATTACAATGTAATATGGAATTACCATATTACATTGTAATATGGTATACCATATTACATTGTAATATGATAATGACATATTACAATGTAATATGGTATTACCATATTACATTGTAATATGGCAATTCCATATTACAATGTCTCTACTTTCTCAATACCATATCTCGTGTTATTTATTTTTTTTAAACTTAAAGTCATCGTCGCAATATCGACGATAGTTCATCGGAAGCCAATTTTTATTTTGAACAACCGTGGAAATAGAGACGAAAGTTTGTTGCAATTTGCCACAGTTTTTTGTCCCACATACAACATCTATGTTGTAAGTTTGGTTTTGACATAAATTTTCGTCGCTATTGCCATGGATTTTCGTTGCCATTTTCCACGGTTTTGTGTCACACATACAACACCTGCATCGTAATTTTTTGTCTTGGAATAAATTTTCATCGTAATTTCCATGGTTGTGCGTCGTAATTGCGATGAAGTTTCGTCGTAATTTCGACGATTCATAGGGTTAACCCATTTTGATGGTGATGACACGTGGAGAGATAATTTCATCAATGTTTCCACGAACACCTGGATCATGGATATAGTGATGAAAAAAAGTCTCGGCTTTCATGGAAATTGCGACAGATAAGTGTGGCAATATCAATGAAAAACTGTCACAAATTTGGTCATATGTACCTGTGGAAGAATACTCAGAGAGTGCAGAGAAGGAAAATATGGATTGGAAAAGAGTTTAGACTAGCATCCCAACTAGATGAGTTTGATATTAAGGATGTTATGTTAGATCTAGGATCTGATGTTAACATACTGCCTCAAAATACTTGGGAAGCTTTAGGAAAACCCCAGTTGACATATTCCCCAATCCAGTTAATAATGGCCAATCAATACTGTATTTTTCCAATAGGAATACTGGAGAATGTTGAAATAGATGTTGCAGGAGTAAATACTGCAGTTGATTTTGAGGTGATCGAAATCATGGGGGATAAGGACCCTTATCTTGCACTACTTGTTATCGATTGGGATTGCGATAACTATGTCATGATTGACCTAAAAAGATACACTATGAAATTTGAGGCAGATGAAATAAAAGTAGTTCAACCCTTGGATATGTATGTTTGCCCTCGATACATAGAGCCAACGGACAACAATATGGAAGGAGAATACTTGTATCATCTATAGGTTATAACATCAAGAACCAGCGAAGACTACATAAATCCTATTGTTGATGGATCAGTATGTTGGAGGAGCATACAATCGACAAATGAAGATTCAAAACTGGTATTTGACAGTTGGCAGCAAGGTTCATATGAAATATTTTCAAGAATATGTGAAATTGTCAGAGAAACTAGATGGGTTGGAACTGAGGTCAGAGAACACCTGATATACGATGGTACCTCAGAACTTGACAAATTTATGGTTAGCATGGAAGAAAATATAGCGGAGGATCAACGGATCTCAGTTTTGAACTTGTCCCTCCAGGGCACCCCTACCAGATGGTGGACTAGTCACAAAGCCTTAACTAAGAAATGGGACGATGTGAAGCAAGCTATCCGATATATATTTCAAGATAAGGAGTAGATGGAATAAGAGATGTGGATGGATTTCCAAGTTGTGAAACTTTTCAATGGCCAGTCTAATCCTAAAGCACATATTGAAAAATGTGTGAGACAGTGGCAAGTTGTGGAAATACCATCTCTCTTGTGGGTTCAATTATTTCCCCATTCGTTGAGTTCGATTCCAAAATCTTGGTACATGCATGAAGAAACCAGAAGATAGAACAACGACTGACAAACGTTGGCAGATCAATTTTTCAAGGACTTCTCATTTACAAGTAAGTACCCTGAGCTTAAGATAGTCCTGCAAAGAATTAAAGAATTCCTTTTTACCAATGTTGGTGAATAGAAATCAGACTTAGTGGTATGTGAAAAGCATAGCCAAGCACTTCAGTCTAACCTTCACCTAAACTCGGACAAGATACTTATAGAATGTTATAAAATTGAGAAGGATTTGGAAAACTCGGATGATTTAGAAGAATTGAGAAACTTATCCATTAAGGAAACAAAAGGTGTTAGCACTCTGTAAATTTGTTCAGCTGATAAACAAACAAAAAAGTTAACCTACAAACCAACTTTAGAGATGGGTACTAGCCTACTCAACTCATAGAGGGCTCTCTCATGTCACTTGGTGTTTCTTTGGCAATCAATGGCTAGGTTTAGTTTGTTTTTTGGGGGGGTTATAAATTTGTTGGCAAGGAAGGGGAGGGACACTTAGGGATATGGAGTCAAAATTATGAAAATGAATGAAAACATTGGCCGGCTAGTAGAACTCTCCAGAGGATAAAGGCTAAGTGAACTAATGAATCTGAGTTATAAATTGTAGTTTGGAGAGTGTTAAAAGAAAAGGAAAATAAGTAACTGCATTAGATCATGTATGAAATGAATTCTGAATTAGTTATGAAGAACTTAACACAGTTTAAATTTCTTAGGACAAGAGCATCACAAGATGAATTATGGGCTTTTAAACTATCCAATTTAAATACAAGACAGTGCAAATGGAATTAAAGAACATAGGAAATACATACAAGGAGAGAAGACAAAACTCATATCACTGCCATTAGAATCTTTTCATAGAGACTTCAAAAGCTTCTGCATATGTATTTAATTCAGATCCAAAAAATTACAATCGAGTTTAGAACAAATAAAAGGTGCCCTTGCACTTCTTCCAACATTAATACATTTGGAACTTCTAACGTTTATACAATTTGATTTCCTTCAATTAGAAACTAATTACAATAGTTGAACTGAAACGTTTCAGCTTCTAAAACTGACTACAATAATTACACCTAACAGTTTCGGTATGGGAACCGATTACAATGATTAATCACAAAATGTTTCATGAACCAGCTGTCGATTCCTCTAACTCTTCAGCTTCTTCCTTTGTAATTTTTCTTGTTTTCCTCTTCTATCTTATCTGCCAATTTGGTGACACCTGGGCATTATCTACTGGTTCCTGGAAAACTGCACTTTGTTTTACCCAGCCATGTTATCTCCTTCCACTGCAAGTTAGAAGAGATATCATAGTCCATCATTTATTTGATTAGGATCTCCAGGTCAATGTAAGAGGCATACATCATGATTGGCAGTCTAATCTTCATTGTTTTGAACTGATTCAAAATCTCAAAATATGTAATCAAATATTCAACCATGGTTTCTCCTTTCAGGTTTTCCTCTAGTCTTTCAAACTTGGAGTGATCCACTCTTCATTGAGAAAGGTGAGAGTTGTATTCATCCTGATCATACAATTTTCCTTTTCCATCCCAAAATGGTGGGAGGCCTCTGATGAACAACTCTTCAAATGGATCCTTGAATTCTTGTATACTTGGCTCCATCTGTATGGCCTTGGTTTGGACTGATTTTAGCAAGTTATGCTTGGAAATGACCCTCATGGCCTAGATGATCAATGTAGTCCTATATTTGACCCCAATGGTTTGAAGTTATGCAGTGGGGATGGAATTTAGCAGGTTTATGGCATTTTGGGCCCACTCTGATGGTTTTTTTTCTAGGGTCTCATTTACAACATTGCACCTTCTTCTGGCTATGATAGCCATGCTATCTTTTTCATTGATGAAGTTCAAGTACACCTTGAACTTGGAACCTTCAGTAGCAATAGAATCCCAGATGATGTATTTGGATCCCTGCAACAGTCCTTTGCCTCTCAAACATGTTTTCATCTTGTCTACTCTTTCCTGCAAATCTTGATTCTCCTTTTGAAACTGAACCATCCTCTCATATTTTGTTTTCATTTATTGCTTCAATTTATCTATATCTCCCTTTAGCCCTTTGATTTATCCCACCTTTAGGCTAACTTGTGACATAGCCTAGAAAATTCCTTCAGTCCTTGGCCCAGCCTCTACAGTAGAAGGTACAACTACAACCATGTTTGGTAATTATGTCTACCCTTGTGACCAATTCACTTTTTCTTTCTCTATTTGTAATACCTTGGCCTTGTAGTTCAATGCTTCTTGTCGAAAGACCTCCTTCTCTTGTTCTAGAGCAACTAGTTCTATTTTTTGTGGATTCTCTATGGTAGATATTTTTATTTTCTTCTTCCATCTTTGTATCAGCTTGTCTTTTTCTTCTAAGGAGGATTTCACTCCCTGAGGGCCTTTAGATTCTAGCCTCTTGACCTACGTTTTCCAAGATCTGTTGGATGCTTTTTCTTGCCTCAATTTCCCTTCCAACTTAATTGCATAATTTGACATCTTTGAATTCTTTAGGTTTAGACCCAAGTAATCTTAATACATCATATCATTGGTCTTCATGTGAAATTTCACTTTATATGGAGCATTGATGTTTTCATATTTTATCTTGATCTCGGATACTTTATCCTCATCTGCAACTACTATATTAAATGTCTTATTCTCTATATCTCTTACTTTGAACAGAGAAGAATTATGATGAGAAATATTTTCTACTTCAGGGATTAACTCCCTCATTTCATTCATATCCAAGTTTCTTTTCTCAGCATCTTGCTTTGTTAAATATTCTTTAGATTGATAAGCTACTCCATATGCCTTATCAAAGATGTTTTTTTTGTTGCTAAAAGTTCTTGAGTTTCCTTCACTTTGGATCTTCCTTCCTTTCCCAACTTCTAAATTATTGGTTCCACTCTCAACCATATCCATATTTACTTGTTATTTAGGCTCTTCCTCCTCTAGATACACTATATTTGGGGATTTTTTGATCTTCATCTTCTTAGGGGAATTTTGTTGAATACTGGTCCTCGGGGCCTCTGAACTGCTTATTTTTCTGTAAACACTTACCTTGGGGACTTTAACTATCGACTTCTGAGGAGTTTGTTGTGTTTGAGTCTGTTGCAGGGTTTCATCCACTTGTTGTGTTTGATTTGGTTGCAATATTGCTTCCATATCAGCACAGACATCTAGATTTTCCAATTTTTCGAAACCCTCAACATGTGCATGCTCATAGGGGGCTTGTTTGTTCATCAATATTCTCTTGGATATGATCTTATGTGAATCATATCTTCTTCCTTGTAGCTATGAAAAAACAAAATATTTGAGCTTTTCTTGGACTTGAGATAAGCATGATATTGTCTTGACAATGAAGGGTCCAATGATGAAAGTAAATTTAATGTTGGATCCCTTGTGTAATTTCAGGAAGTGCTCTATCTCTGATATGATTTTATGTCTGTTGAACTCAAGGGAAAAGACTTTGGGTGTCAGAAAAATAGGTAGAAGATAGGGGGATTCATGACAACCATAAACCCATATTATTGTTGAATGCATGAACAACACCCAATCCCCCATTGTAGTTTTTGGAGTTGGTTGTAAATAACTCCTCGTGTCATTCACAACTCTTGGTAGGATGGTGTTGAACATCAGTTTGTAAACCCTAGACATGAAATTTTTGATAAAAATGAGCAATGTGATCCTATTACATTCAGTTGATATGAATTCTTCTTCAAGGAACTCTCTCTTGTTTTTTTCCAGGAAAATCTTCAGCAAGTATGTATAATATATGAAATTCCTTAGTGACTGAAAATTCACTAGATGTTTGTGGATATTATCAGCTATGAATTTATCGAAGCTTATGCAGACTGAATGAATGGACTCTGACTGGAAAAATGCCAACAGAAAACCTAACATGACTTCAAGCACATACTTTTCATTATCTACACCTAAAATCTGACTCAGTATGGAGCAAACCCATTGGAATTCAATAACCATGATATTAACACTCATTGGCAGGGACAGACTTTTGGAAATATACTCAGGTTTGAAAATTGTTCACAAGAATAGGTCTTTGACTTATGAAGGACATTCCCTGTAAACCATAGTCATCTTATCTTCCTTGAATAGTTCAGACACTGCGAAGAAGGAATCTGGTATGTTGAGGGCGCTTCGAATTGATAGAATCTCTACCCTACACAGGACCTTGGACCCCTGTTTATTTAAGACAACTTTCTCTTCTTGTGAATATTTCTCTCTATGCGCCAACCTAAATTTGGGGAAAGGGAATGTGAACTCGATAGCATAAGGAACTATAGTGGCATGGACTGCTTCAAGGAAGGGTATATGTTTCCCTACATTATCGTACATATTATAGCTAGACTGACGATTCTTATAATTATCCATTCAAGTTGTGTAAATTCAATATAGGAACTACAAAGAAACCTAATATAGCTATGGTGGGAGATTACTGGGATGAGAAAACTAGCCAAGAACTACATAGCATGTTGCGGGAGTATGAGGAATTATTCCCTGAGACATTTTCAGAGCTAAAAGGGATTAAAGGAGATATGGGAGAGATGAAAATTGAACTAAAACCGGGATCAAATCCTGTAAGGAATAGATCACATCACCTTAACCCTAGAGTGAAAGAGAAGGTTAAGAGGGAAATAGACAAGATGCTTGAGGATGGACTTATTTTTGCAGTGGAAGAAGGAGAATGGGTTAGCCTAATAGTCATCCAGAGAAAGAAAGGCACATAGGACATTAGAGTATGTGTAGACTACATAATCCTTAACTCTGCCTGTGTGCATGACCCTTTCCCAACACCTTTTACTAATGAAGTGCTAGAACAGTTTGCGGGGAAATAATCTTACTCATTTACAGATGGTGTTTCGAGGTATCACCAAGTGAGGATTGTTGAAGAAGATAAAATGAATACCACATTCATAACAAAATCGGGGTCATTTTCATACAACGTGATGCCCTTCGGCCTAAAGAATGCCCTTGCAGTTTTTTCCCGGATTGTCATAGCAGCTTTCCGAGAATTTATTCACAAGTTTATATAAGTTTATATGGATGATTGGATGATATACAATCTACTCAAGGAACATGTAATGCTAATACGTTTGATGTTTTATAGATGTAAGGAATTGAAAATATCCTTGAACCTAAGAAAGTGTATCTTTTGTGTGCCACATGGAAATTTGTTAGGCCACATAGTATGTCGAGAAGAAGTACTGGTAGACCCAACCAAAGTTGTGGTTATTGTGAGCATGCCACCACCTACGAGTGCTAAGTAGTTGTGCTCCATGCTGGGGCACACAAGTTATTATTGTAGGTTTATCAAAAGGTATGCAAACATTACTGCACCCCTAGAAAATCTACTAAAGAAGTCAAAAGTGTTCCAGTGGACGCCAGAGTGTGATAAAGCATTCAACATCCTGAAAGAAAATCTTAACACAACACCTATTCTGATATTTTTGAACTGGGAAAACAAATTTCATGTGCACGTAGACACGTCAGGTATTTCCATGGGAGCCATATTAGTGCAACCAGGAGATGGAGACATGGATCATCCTATCTATTTTGATAGCAATAATTTGTCGCAAGATGAGTGCAACTATACAACCACAGAAACAAAAGGTTTAGATATGATTTACTCTCTATGAAAGTTTAGACATTACTTGTTAGGCTCTCATTTTAAGTTCTTTACTGATCATTCTGCGTTAAAATATATAGTTAACAAGCATGTTCTAGAAGGAAGCATTTGTCAATGGTTGTTATTGTTTCAATAATTTTCATTTTAAGTGATCATTAAACCTGGAAGATGAAACATGGGGCCTAATCACCTATCTAGATTAAATTCAGGAGAAAGTGGCGGAGCAGTTGATGATCAGCTTCCAGATGTAGACATGTTTTGGGTTGAGGCCATACCAGAATACCTGGAAGACATAACAGTCTTCTTAAGTATAGGGGCCTATCCAGAAACATACTCTGCAACTCAGAAACATCATATGGTGGTTAGAGAAGTGGACTATCAATTGATTGTAGGTAAATTGTATAAGTTGGGCCTAGATAACATCCTTAGGAGGTGTGTCTTGGATCACGAAAGATAGGACATACTGTGGGAATGCCATGATGGAGTTGCAGGAGGCCATGTTGGAGGGAAGGCCACTGTGCAGAAGGTCCTCCAAGATGGATTATGGTGGGCCACACTCTTCAAATATGCAAAGGAATATGTTAGATATTGTGACATCTATCAAAGATTTGGCAAGCCATCACGAGAAGATGAATTGCCTCTTCATCCAGTTCAAGCTCTGCAATCATTTGAGAAATGGACGGTTGACTTCATTGGTTCGATCAACCCCACATCTAAGCATTCAAAGGTCAGGTATATTATTACTGCAACTAATTACCTTACACAATGAGCATAGGCAGAAGTTGTTTAGGATTGTTCGACCGATACTGCTGCTAGGTTAATTTTTTAAAATATTATCACTTGGTTTGGATTTCCTAGGAGTCTGACCAATGATCAGGGTGGTTATTTTATCAGTAGTACAATAGAAAAGCTTACAACAGAAATCTTGATCCAACATCATAAAAGTATCCCCTACCATCTGCAAGCCAATGGCACAGTAGAAGCGTTTAACAAGATTATGGAGAGAGGATTAATGAAGGTTTGTTGCGCAAACATGGAGGATTGGGATGACAGAGTCCCAACATTTTTGTGGGCTTACAGGAAAACCACAAAGAAAATCCACAAGTATACTCCATTTCAGCTAGTCTATGGGAAAGAGGTTGTGGTACCTACAAAATTCATTACCCTGAGTCTATACATTGTAAATATTACACCCATTTCATAGGATGAATCAATCGCGCAGAGGTTTATGGAATTGCAAGAACTTGAAGAGACCAAGTTTCTAGTAGACTTTCATCAATCAATTGAGAAATCAAGGTAGAAATCTTAGCATGACAGACACATTAAGACTAAAACATTTACACAAGGAGATAAGGTCCTACTTTATGATAGTCGATACCAGAAACATCCATGCAAGTTGTGCATGCATTGGGTGGGGCCATTTATAGTTGCAAAGATCCGACCTTTTGGAGAAGTTAGACTCGTGCAACTGGATGGTATACTTGGGCTAGGATGGGTGAATGGTGCTCACCTAAAACCCTATATGTCTCAGAACGGAGCTAAAGTAATGTTGCTCTAGTCCAAAGGAGCATGTATAGTAGCTATATTTGAATTTGTTTTTGCAATTTCTGTGAATTCAACTAATAAAGTCGAAGTGTGCATTGTTGCGCCACAACATGTAGTTCATTTTTCTATATAAGTGTTTTTTTGATGCAAAATTGCTTACTCAGAAGCATAGGATTAGAAGAGCCACGAATCTATTAATGAAATTCATTAAATGTGACGATGACCCCTTTTTGGTTGGAGGGAGAGAGAATATGGACGCAATCCTAGTCCATGTGCCACAAGAACCCAATCCAGTCATAGCCTTTATTACTCCTACAGTAACCTGTATGAACTCTATTAAACCATAAATCCATGGTACACGAATATTCCATTGGTATTCGCACCAGGATTCTCATCCATTAAATGGTAAGGTCCGGAGTCAGCCTCATCCCTGACCAACTTCCTCAGTAACTTCCAGGATCACCCAATAGATTTACCCCATTAACGAGTTTCGTTGGACAACTCAACTCCAAGTTGCCTCTATAGTATTAATGGTGAATAGCCTTATCATTTATTGTAGAACTTGCGAGTTAAGCCCAAATATAAGGTTCTGTGAACTCAGTGTAACACACATTATTTCCCAGAGAGAACTTAGTGCCCTACAAAGTCTGAATTTTTCTCAAGCATGTACAATCCCTTGGCCCTCAGTCACAATCTCCATTCCCAGTTATCCTATTGAGGTGCATTGATAGTTTGGAATCACCATGTCGAGAGCTACAGGGAGAAGAAGTGCAGTCTCTAAGGATACAGTGCTAGATGAGCCTTGTGACCCCCAGATCGAGATCATGGGCAATCTCAAAGGGAAGGTCGAGCAAGTCAAACTCCTCGACCTCAACTTGAAAGACCAGGTTCTCTTCCCATAAATGAACATCGATGTCTTATGGAGTGTCACTCCAAATGAGTTGGGAGGAATGAAGTTTGTGTCGAGGCTAGAGTTCATCAACCTTTTTAACTCCACTATTATGAATCTCAAGGATTTTCTAGTTTTCGGCACTACTGGGGAGGTTGTGAGATGTACCAAGTTCGTCATTAGAAGGGTACATGACAGAACCTTGTGGTTGGATAAAAGATACCCAATTCAAGCAGAGGACATCCATCAGCTTACTATATTATCCATCGAAGGAGAGGATGTATCCAAAGGATTTCAAGGTCCCAGCAAGCATGGGTAGAAAAAGGGGGAACCCAATTTGTATGAACGATTTCATATGCATAGGGGGGGGATGCACAAACAATATTGATCCCATTCTACCCGAGACACTCAAGACTGGTTGCTACGTAATTGCTAGCAAGGTCATGTGGTCGTATTACAAAGGGGAATGCACATTGGATGCCCTATCAGTGGTATATTTTTATTCCAATGGATTTGTATTCAACTAGTGCAGTTACTTGCTGGAAGAATTCCTGGTGGCTTACGAGGAAGCTCAGGAGAAGGGCCACACCTTCACTTACGGATACTTTCTAGTTACATTATCCATGTTGAAGTGGATTCCACCCGTAGGAAGACCACTATCGCCAGTAGATAAGGGGATATTGGCAAAGATGTTTGAAACTTGGAACTCAAGTTCGGACTCGGAGAACATTGCCTTCAACAACACAACATTCTCGAAATGGTACAACGGGTTGCTAGACGTAACTCAGAGGTTGTGCATTCCACAGGAATTTCTCAACCTAAACACGTGAAACATTGCATTCAGCATGAACTTCCACCACACATTCATGTGGCCAAGACATGCCAAGCGAGAAGACTTCAACACTCGGATGCTGCCATTTTACTTGGATGAGGAGGCTTTCGACAAGGAGGTCATGTCATGGCCAGGAGTCAAATGCAACCCATAGAAATTAGGGATGCACTATCTTCTGCCACCAGAACTATTGAATAAAAAGGGACAGGAAGCATGAGTAGGTCCAAGATCAGGCCTGGAGGAATAGAACAAAGAGGCCCCATTACAGACGAATTCAAAGGAAGAGGAAGAGACGCAACCAATGGAGTGCAAGAAGAGAACATTACCCATGTTCTTGCAGCTTCCAGAGAAATCCATGTTGACAGGTAAGGATGTCAATGAAATCCTCAGAGTTTCCTTCATTGAAGACCCATTGGATAAGAAACCCCAGATGGGGATATCCCTAGTAAATATTATGAATCCCCTTTTGATATCATCCACCATTCCTCACACTCGAGCAATGGCTCAAGAGGCCCAAATTATTTATATACAGAATGACCCTGAGCCTGAAACCACTCCATCCACCACCATCTTTACTGAACAACCCCCATCACCTCCACAACCCCAGTCGCCACCTCGAGAAATCACCATCCCATTCCAAACCACTGACCCAGAGTCCATGCAGTTGGACCCCCGTGAGATACCCGAGTAGAGACCAAAACTCACTGATCCAAACCATGAAGCTCAGAGCCAAAAAATTGTCCCCTTTGTGTCAATACAAGACACTCCACCTTCAATGGAGATGCAAACTGTACCAAAAATGCAAGTCTTAATTCCTCAACGCACTCCCTCAATGACCAAGGTTGAGCATGCTATCGAAATATCACAACCCTAGAAGCTGAGGTCCAAAAGGAGGAAGAGGTACTAGAGGTTCAGAATGAACCTGATCTGACATGAGGATAGAGTGAAACGTCATTGCAGGAATAAATGGAGTTGGTACTCCAAAACCCATAGCAGTGCACAGAGTTGATGTAGCTTTGCCTGACCAGAACAAAAGTGCTACCTTTCCTGCCATCAACATTGAGGTTGAGGCTTGCACCAAATCCAATGACAGGAGAGGATGCGGTGGATACACCTTCGTATCATTCAATGGCCAGTGGACTCCCACTACAGGTCTGAGTACCCAGGAAGTCCATCCCTTCTTCTGTTGACCTCGCACAGTGGCCATCAACACAATTAGTCGAGATGATCAAAGCCTCAACTGATCAACTGGAGAAAAGGATCTAGCAAGAAGAAAGGGATGCATATTTTGAAAGGGAGGAAGCACTCATTTCCCAAGCATGTGGGACACAAGAGAAATATGCCAAGGTCCAAGTGGAGCAGGAACTAGAAAGAATCTAGGAGAAGCTTGTCAAAGCCTGGCCAGAGATAAGGAAGGAAGTACCACAATTGTTGGAATCCAGTGTTGTAGGAGAGACTGAGCAGCAAATTGAGCTACTCCAGGGAGCATGGGAATAGTTGGCCATTCATGTAAAGAATATGGAAGCACAGTTGCAGGAGATGGCATGAAGCAAAATAGAAACCCAGGAAGCTTCAAGAGCAGATGGAAAAAGTAGTGCTGGAAGGAAATAATGCTAGAGCAGCACTTCACAAACTTATAGCTGAATGCACGAGGATCTTTTGAAAAGTTAGCGATTGGATGGGAATCATTGCAAAGTGTAACCAAACTTTGGAGGATGTGCACACAAGGATACAGTCTCTCAATGAAGAATTTTTGTTCACCATGGATCCGTTGGAGTAGCAGGATAAATTTGATCAGATCTAATAGGAAGACAACGAGCTGACTGCTCTCTTTGAAGTGTAATCATAGGCCAAGAAAAAGCTGCGTGAATTTTGAACTTTCGTTCAGATAGTGTACATGCATATGCATCAGGTAGGTGATACAGTTGATTCTGAATGGAACTCACTGGTTGCATCCAAGACTAAAGGATGCATTACAGATGCGACTCAGTAGTTCATAGCTGAAGCCTCACTCCTTCCTAGGAAGTGGCAGGACAAAATTGTGGGTTTTCAAGAAGTCAGGAAGCAGGCTTTAGAATTGGTCCCAGAGTTGGGCCCTTCATTTGAAGAGGTAGAAAAGGAAAGAGATCAAGAAGAAGATGAAAGAAAAGTGGAGATAGAGGACAAAGGAAAGCAACAAGAACTCCTAGAATCCATGGAAGAGCCAAGGACTTGACTCGAGGGTGAGTCAAGGAATGTGGTCGGAGCCTATTGAGCCCTTCATTTTTGGTTAGAAGTTGTGCATGGAAGACTATAGTCCCAAATTTTTTCAACATGAGTTGCGCAAGCCACAAAGGAGCTGGATAGTGGAGAAAGAAAAGAAACAAAAAATGGTTGCGAAGAGGGACAACGCAATACCAACAAGGAAAAATAAGTTACAATGGAACAAGAAAAAGAAAGCATGGGGAGTCTAAACCCAAAAGATCCCACTCAACCTGTATGTATGAGATGCATATGATTTTAAAAGGGTTGGGTTGGGTTTTTTTAATAGAGGGTGTAGAAGGCATAGACAAAGTATCGTTATACTCCATGTAGGTTCTGTGATTGTAATTTGTATCCAGTTTTGGGGAGAAGGGTAGATATATCTCTGAGGCATGAGTCCAAATACAGAATCTTGTAACAGAGTAATGAATTGTATCTGTGATATTTTATCTAAGAAACTCTTTTGATAATTGTTGTGTTGGTTGTATCACTTGGGTGAGAAAAACAACAACACTTGCATGTCTAGATGAGCCTGCTAGACAAGACAGAATTTTGTGAGTGGGTCAAACAATCCAAACACATGTAATAAACAAAGAAAAAAACTAAAACAACTAAGAAATAAAATTTATAAAGCATGAGAGACTTAGAACCATAAAAAACAACCAATGACCAACATAATGCTACCAATGGATCAATAGATTAGTAGGAAAAACACCTTAGAGAAAAATGAGGACTTATGAGTCCCCTCATCCTCTTTGGGAAGGATATTTATCTCCCTAATGGAGAACTCTTCTTACAATGGAAAACAAAATAGCAAATGGCGAAGACAATCAATGCATATTCCCTCAAGAAGTGAGTGGAATGACCTATTGCAATGATTCTTGAAGGCTCCAAAGAGAAAAGAGGATTCTCAAGGGACAATTGAGGAACCATAACAATACTATGAAGATATTGGTTTCTAAGTGCACCCATGGCTCTTATTTATAGAATTTATTCAAGGAAAAGTGTAATTGGTTCTTGGTGTGAACAAGGGGCCTTTTAGGGAACCCTCTAGTCCTTGACCAACCCCCCATTCAGATTTCGCTCAGATATGAAGGTCAAATCAGGTTGGGAGTTGGTCCATAAGTGGTTGGGGGGGTGACAAGATATACAAATGCACCATTCATAGAACTGTGTGGCTTTTATCATACATAGTCACACACTTGGTACATTGTGCATTCTGAGGGCTTTGTTGGCCTGCGCTTCCTTTGGTGAATTTTTGCGTGTTAATTTTTTCCCAATTGTATAGTTTTTTCCTTTTAAAATTCATTTCAATGTTGCAAGTGAAATAATTATTGTTGGAATTGTTGTGTTTCTGTAACCATTTGAATGTAATTTTGCAGACAATATTTCAATGATAACAATAATATATGTGGAAGGACCTAAAATTTTTAAATATACTATGTCATCCTATGTTTATGATTATGAATCATCTATGTACTTACTCCTTTATGTTTGATAAGATCAATGTGGTGTCTTTGTTTACAAATTTTGTCGCAACTTGATTGTATTTATTTCTAGTTATGAATGATTTTAGATCTGTTCTTTGGTTAGTTTATCTTGCGCAAGGTTATGCGAATCTTAAAGATTCTGGAAACCTGCCTAAGTATTCTCCTTGCCCTTCCCTATATTCTTGTCTTGGTTGCGCTTCGGGTGAGACTTCTTCTCTTAGGAGGAGATGAAAAATCCAATGCTCTAGAATACTCGGTGCCTTTTTATAGTAACCTAAGAAGACCCTAGTTTGATCAATTCTATGCCAACATCCATGTCTTCCTTGTCCAACCCTTGCTCGAAATATCCACAATCATAATAACAATGCTTTGCTGATTTTGTTCCTCCTTTGTTCACCATGAGAATGCCTCCTTTTATAGTCTTTGAGAGGCTCAACCACCTTGGTTATATTTGTAATTAGTTGAGGATATGGCTCCAATAGTTGTGATATCTCCCTTATATGAATCCTAAGGGTTATATTCGATCCAAACCAACTCGATCCATCCATATTTGTATTTAGAAGAAGAAGGGATTTCTACCAATATTTTCTCAACCAATTCAATGCTCCCTTACAATGGGAAATAAAGCGCTACAATGCTCCCTGTGAGATGGAAAAAGAGTGCTAGCACTACCTTTATATGAGAAGGGGAGCGTCGATCCTCCCAAAATTTTCCAAGATGAACAATTCTCATAGAAAAACCTTTGTTTCGACTGTCAGATGATGGGGATTCTTCTTATAACATGTTTTAGGGGTTGTATCAAGTGTTTTCATGGTGTCATTCGTGATGAGATGCTTATGGAATGAGAATGAAACACTTATGTAACTTTTTACAAAAGTGTGAAACTTATTACACTTATGAAAATGAGAATGTGACATTATCGAAGTGAGGAATTTTGATGTGTAACGGCTTTCCCCCCTAAGTGTGAAGACCGAAAATGAAAGTTGTTGGCTGAAACACTTTGTAGATTCTTCAAAGAAAGGGTATGGAGTCGGGGAACCTAGTATGAGATGCATATAACCATCAAACAATGTTAATATGTGTTCCAATCCTGAGGCAGGCATACCTATGCAAGGGCTATAAGTAACTCGAAGTATGGATGCCAATAAATACATTGCGGATCCATGATGATATTGACTAAGGGTATGGCCACTAGAGATACGATGTGGATCCATACTTCCATGACATGAACTGATTATATCCACAAAAAAATATATAGTGGAGAAATGAGATGATAAAACATATCCAAAGACCAAATCAATGTGGATATATGTGACAACATATATATCAACATGCTCAAATTATTTCCTTTGCAACCTGGGAAGAACAGATAGCAGAGTGGTCCCAATCCCAATGTAGTACAAATATTACCCATGTGAATAGATTTTTTTATGTCAAACATGGTATAAACCACTTGATTATTGGTCATTTAGGTAAACCATTAAGAAGTGCGAGGGAAATCACTAATGATGTCAATGAAACCCAAGGTACCCTAGTACATTCCAGCGAATGTGAATAAATGATTTGAGGTTGAACATTCATGGAATCATCCAATCAGAGGTCAATGATGTAAACCTACTATCATAAGTGAGGAGTATTTCCATTGAGGCATGTAGGTCCCAAGGTACTAACTGGTTTTTAATTCTAATTCTTGGATGATGTGGTCAAGTCAACGGGAAAAGACTCGTCGAAGGAGGGCCTTGATGTATCCCCCTTCATCAACATGAAACTAACACAGGAAAGTGATAATATATATAATATGAACATATACTAACAAGGGTATGGAAACTAGTAATTTTTTAGATGGTTGATTCTCGAGGCGAAAACTTCCCTTGAACACTAAGGAACAATGTGAGACTTGGTAGCATAAACGCAGAGTGGACCAAAAGATAATGCAACGAGTGTTGAGGAATTATTTGGATGGGTCAAAGGAGTGGAAAGACTCATAGGATTGGTTTAGTGTGGAGGTTTTAGCATACTATCCAAGTGTTCAGGGTGGAGGTTAAAAAAAGTGTTGTGTTTAAGGGCGACTGCAAGAGATGCTTACAAAACATTTTAAGAAACTTGACCCACTTCCTTCAATTTTTCCCCCATCCAGATAGATGAGTACCTATTTTTAATTTAACAAACTCGAGGAGGATAACACATGCTCGATATAAATCACCTTCGGTAAGTTCCTCTTCCTTTATTTAATGAAGTGAAATAGGTAAGGGTTTGTTCCCATATGGTTCCTTCAATGTGTAGTTTAGCGAGTCCAGAGAAGGAAAAATCGATGGTTTTTCATGTTTAGAGAGTATGAAAAGAACTTAAAGGTGAATCTAGGGTTTTCATTTTTCATAATGTTAGTCTCTGAGTTCTGAAAAAGAGATCAACTATACTCATAAGACGCCCTTTCAAACCTTTTAACGAGTGTGAAAGGAAGCAATATGACTTGACAATCTTTTCATGTTTAAAGAGTCTGAAAAGATATTAAAGGAGACTCCAGCGTGTTCCTTTCTCGTATATTCTTTACAAATATGAAAAATCAATAAAATTATACTCGGTTACATTCTCATGTATTTGTGAGCATGAGAAATAACAAAGACTAAGCTCATTGGCATTACAAGGTCATCAAAAAAACTTTTCTCAAATTCTTGTACAATCAAGTTGTTCTAGGAAAAAAACATTAGTATCTTCTCAAAAAATGACAAAAAACCCAAAAATAAACTTTATAATATGTGAAAAGGAGGAAAAATGACCAAATTTGAACATATCAAATATCGAATTAGGGAAAAAAATAATTTTTACCTTTGTTTTTACTATTATCCTCTCCTCTTTGAATTTTTTCCTCTTTTGGAGAGTTTTTTCGGGTGTTGATTGTGAGGGATGTGGGTGACCATTTTTGAAACCCTCTAAATTAGGTTGGTTCTTTCCTCCTCCTCATTCATTTCCATGTCTTTTTATTTCATTTCAACCCTTATTTTATGTGCTTATGCTCCTTGAGAATCCCTAGAGCATCGAACTGGATCAACACTCCCTCAAGGAAAATAGGGGAGCATCGATCGCAATTTCAACGCCCTGGTATGTGTGTTGAGGGAGTGATAGCACTCTATTTTCTTCTTTAAGGGAGCGTTAGGCACAAAAATTAAAAAAAATATATGATTTTGAGGATAAAAGGGGGCAATTTCTTTCTTTGAAAACTTAGTTAATGATGATTAATTGATGTATTTGCAGGTTTTACTCATAGTTAATAATGATTGAATGGAAAGACCGCGAGAAATAATTTGATGACATTGCTTCTTTACAAGACCCTCAAGCAAGGGTGGCCTTATGCAATTGTGTCTTTCTCAAGAACTTCAAACTCCAAAACATGATGAAATAAGTTTTGTTGCTTGAATATTTGATCGGCTTATGGGATGATGGTGAGCAGGCATTTTGAATAGGACCACACGTGCTTGATATAGAGATGGATGATGTGTACTTCTTGAAGGGGATCTTGAGGAGAGGATCACCTATTATTTTTTCCAGACATTGGGCCACTCCGCGACCGACAGAGGAATATGTTGCCCAATACTGCATATCAAGGTCATGGTTGGTAGGAGGGAGGATCGTCATAAAATATGTGATGGATCTATCTCTCTGATCTATCCTATTTTCTATAACAAAATTGGCAAGAAGCACTAGCACTCATCTCACTTCCAAATCCCAAATTTATTATGCCATTCAATGCTTGGAGCCTAGGCTATTCAACTGGAGCACATAATGTTTTAGGAATGTTAAAGAGCATATATCCAAATGTAGAATGATTAGTAAAAAATAGTTTGGATATGGTTATTTCTTGGTATCATTTTTCTTGGAGTGGGTTCCACATATGCAACCACAGGTTGCATTGATAGCACGTCCTACGACTGATTCCTGCATGGAGCAGTGGACTAGTATTTCCCCTAGGTTGGGGAATGAGCCCTCAGATTTTATATTTACTGTCGACTTCTTTTCATGGTGGAGGAGGAAACTAGTGGTGATTGAGGATTTCCCATATGTTGGGATGGATTTTAGGGGTACTGCGGACTTGGTGCTTCCTGAGGTTATACAGTGGGACGCATCAGGTATGAAATATCATAACCTTGTAACAATATTTTATTTGTTTTTTATATATTTTTGTTTGTACAACAAGGGATCTAAGTCATTTTTTTCCATCATGCAGACAAAGGTGTGTCACGTCCGACAGAGATGTTAGCATTAGGATGTCACGGAGATGCACGGGAGGAAATAGAACATGATGTCGTAGTGGGAGGACTCTAAGAGGTGGTGATAAACCTTTGTGGCTTGACCATGGGTGTTCCTCCCCTAAGGAGGTGAGATGTGCCTCTACACCTTTAGAGGCATATAGTTGGGGTCTCTGAAGGCCTCAACCATTTTCTACGATAGGCGATAAGGGCGGTAGTGTGCTATGCGGAGCACAATGTGATGTAGGGGGATGAGTAAAATCTCTAGTAATTTTGTAGTATTTATGATGATTCTATGGGCATAAAGGCCCATGTTTTACCCTGTTATGTACTTTTGTATGATGTATTTTGAAAAAACAAATTGCTATCGAGCTTATATATATAAATGAGTTTTGTGGTGACTACTTATGTCGTATTTTTGTTCTATGTGATGTTTTTATACATATGCTACATGTTCTAAATGTTTATCTATGAGAAATATACCAATCCAACATATAATTCGCTAACGAATCCATGATCCTATTGAGTTCTCTCAATATATGTTTCTATTCAAGAAATTCAAAATCTCTTTCGAGATGACAAACCCATATATGGAGACATAGTAAAACTGAGTTTTGAATAGTGTACACACAATTTAGTTGACATACCACTATTTGATTTTAAATTTTGATAATCAATTGAGATATACCTAGAGAAGAGGCTTCAGTTAAAAGTCTGATGATGGTATGATACTCTACAATGTTATATTTTGCAGATCCGAGGAAAATTCCTCCTAAACTCACTAACTCACCAGAGTGGTAGATGACCCAAGTTACAGAAGAGATGTTCTGGGTATGTCGACTAGCACCATCAACAAACCCGAAATAGATGGAAAAGGATGATGCCATCTGTGCATTCAATCACAAAGAAAAGTATAAGCAGTTGAGACAAAACTCGTGCACGCAAAAGAAAAGACACACCATGTCAAAAGTATATAGTACAATAATGTACAAAGCACACATGCGAGATATTCTATGCATAGTACTTCTTGAGGTAAAGCCCATTTGTGGGCTCACCGAGAGATATCCCATCATAGTCTAATAACTCGTAGACGCCTTTGTGTATCACGGATTTTATTGTTGAAAAGTCAACAAGAAACATGTGTCTAATTTACTTTTCCCTTAAATAAATTAGACAATAAATATTAATCTATTATTTCATTCATAACTGAGTGAGTTGGATTTGTAACAGAACTATAAGTGTAGTTAAGTGTGTTAAGATTAGTTGTACTAGTTGTAACTAAACATGCACTAGTGATATTTCAGTTAATCAGTGAACTCACATGCAACTGAAGATTCACCATGGTTAACTAAATGCATGTCAGATCCAGTGGAGACCCAGTTGAGATAACAGGTGAAAGGGATAGTTTGGCTATCAGTTGTGATTTGATCACACATGCAGTGGATATGCTTATGAGCATGTGCAAACTAGGCAATTTGTAATTCATTGTGAGAATTCAAATTGCAGAGATTGTGCAGAGGAGGCAAGCTGTCTGGACATGGAAATTGGCACATGTATTTGTTGATTTGTGTATGACAATGTGAAATGATTGTATTGTACTAAGAGCTCTTGGATTAGAGTTTTGTATGAGATTGTTTCATGATTCATGATATACATAATATATGATAGTGGGGTTTTTAGCTTTACGCTTTCCCGGTAAGACTTATGTGTTATGTGTTCTTGATATTTCACTTTGTGATTGTGGTTGTGATCATGGTTTAATTTTCCGCAAGAATAATAGTAGAAGCATTTATGTATTTAACAGTGGTGTAAATTGTTAGATCAGGAGAATCGCAGGAAATACATTAAGTGTATTGAAATTTCTACATGGTATCAGAGCCACGGAAGGCCACAGAGCTATGGAAGTGAGGTGCAAACATAATTTCATTCTCGCAGGTCCTGTCTCTAGCTAGGTCCAAACCCTAGTACTAAAAACTTCCATCATTTTCAGGAACAGTAATTCTCGCACCCTAGACAAAGGTAGAGTGTGAACTTCATTGGCAAGTTCGCAGGCTACAGTGGAGCAGGGTGTGAACTTCCCTCACCCTAACAGTGAAGTAGAGTGTGAACTTCATTGGCATTCTCGTAGGCTATAGTGGAGTAGGATGTGAACTTCCCAGGAAATTTTGCAGGCTACACACAGGAAAGGTGTGAACTTCCCTCAGGCTACTCTCAGGTGGGGTGCGAACCTCCCAGGGAAGAGGGATTGCAGGAGTTGAGTTTTGGGTTGGATAACATTCGAATTTGCAATATTTTCTTGGTGCGACACTTGATTCAAGATCAAAAATGTCTTTCAATGGCTTGAGGTTGGAGTATGCACTCGAGGGCAGCTCTAACTACATTGCTTGGAAGGACATGATGGAAGAAGTGCTCGAATACAATGGCTTGAAGGGTTACATTGACAATGATGTTCTTAAGCCAGATGCGATAGATACTACAAATCTTGATGCATGGAAAAAGATAGTGGCGAAGACGAGGAGGATTCTGTTGGAGGGAGTACGAGACCACATTGTCTCAAGTATCCATGGGAAAACCACACCATATGCAATGTGGAAGGTTTTGACAGATCTGTTCCAAAACAGTAGCAGCCATAGGAAATTGGCACTCAAAGATAAACTCAGGAAGATCAAGATGGAGAAAGGTGACACCATTCCAAAATATCTCACGAATTTTGTCCAATGTCGAGATGAGCTTGGAAGTGTGGGAATAACAGTCGCTACTGATGATTTGGTGAGCTTGGCGCTTCTAGGGATTCCTAAGAGTTGGCACAGTTATCAAGACTTTGTCAATGGAAGGGAAAAAATTGTCAGATTGGGAACGACTGTGGTCAGATCTAGTGCAAGAGGAGTTCAGACGGAACACCAGAGATTGATCTTCATCAAAGAACGATGATGAAGAGGATTGTGCTTTGACTGCTAAGGCAAGGAAAGGGAAAGGGAAGAAATTCCAATTAAAATCAAAGTCTAAAGTCAAGAATTTGGATTTGTCCAAAGTGAAGTGTTTTCACTGTCATGGACATGGGCATCTCGCTACTAACTGTCTAGAGAAGAAGAAGAACAAGACGGTTTCTTGAGCTGCAACTAGTGAGTCTCTTGTCTCACAATTTGAGCTTGATTTCTCTTTGATCGCATGCATGGCTTCAAGTGCATCGGGATCGGTGTGGTATTTGGATAGTGACTCTTCCTTCCACATGACGGGAGATAAAGAGTCTTTCATTGACTTGGAGGAGAAACATCTCAGAATGCATATAGAGATGGGTGACGATGGACGATATAGTGCAACTGGTATTGGTACCATTACCTTTCAGAGGGAGTCAGGTAAACCATTTCAATTAAAAAATGTTATGCATGTGCCAGGTCTGAAGAAAAACTTGATCTTAGTCGTAATGTTGGAGGACAGAGGCTATGATGTTGTTTTTAGCAGTGGAAAAGCCTACCTGTGACATAAAGCAACGGGTCAAGTCAAGAAGATAGGGATTCGAGTTAAGAATATCTACATGCTGGAGGTAGATGGCTGCAATGCCATGATAGGCAAGGCAGAAAAAGTGGTGAGCCAGGATGAGGGTGAATTATGGCATAGGAGATTGGGCCATATTCATCATGGAGCCTTGAATATCATGTAGCAAATATCTACTAGACTTCCAATGGGAACACTTGCTCAGTTAGATCAGTGCATGGGTGCACCCTGGGGAAGTATGTAAATTCCACCTTTCATGAAAAGGAGAACTGTGCTTCGGTGATCCTGGAGAGAATTCACACAGACGTGTGTGCACCATTCTCGGTTGCTTCAATATAAAAACATAGGTATTATGTTATTTTTGTTGATGACTTTTCTCGTAAATGATGGATATTCTTCATGCAGAAGAAGGATCAAACATTCTCAAAGTTCTATGAGTTTAAAGCATTGGTGGAGAAAGAGTCGGGGAAGCAAGTGGAGGCTCTAAGGAGCGATAATGGTGGAGAATACATCTCTAATGAATTCAAAGACTTCTGTAGCAGAGAAGGAATTCGAAGAGAACTCATAGTGCCTCATAACCCACAACAAAATGGGGTCACGAAGAGAAAGAACAGAACGATCATGGGTGTAGCACGAGCGATGTTTCATGATCAGGGCCTACCAATGCATTTGTGGGAAGAAGCATGCAATACTGTGGTTTATGTGCAGAACTGTTGTCCTCATAGAGTACTTGGCATGAGTACACCTGAAGAAACGTTTACTAGTAAAAGACCTGATGTTTCGCATTTAAAAAAATTTGGCTCATTTGTTTTTGTGCATGTGAACAAGGATGCCAGGAAGAAGCTGGAACCGACTGTTGAAGTTGGGATATTTTTGGGGTACACAAAAACACCCCATAATTATTGTGTGTATTTTCCGAATAGTAAGATGATTGTTATGCGATAGGATATAAAATTCAATGAGGGGAAAGCCATGCGGTTGTCGCTTGAGAGGGAGCTAGACTTGCATGCAGAAGAGGAACTATTGGTTCCTAAGGATGAGTCTCAATATGTGGATGAGCCACATGAGGAGTTTCATGGAGTGGAGGAAACCACTCAAGCAGATCCATCCATCAAAAATGGTAGAAAGAAAACCACGAAAGCTGATAGATTGAGACTAGATGTTGCACAGAATATAGGAGCTCCTATTTCATAGCGCAGACAGAGACAGTCTCCTGATCGATTTGCTGGATACATGGCTCTCATGAGCAAATGTATTGTGACTGAACCATATTCCTTTCAAGAAGTAGTATAGGACCCCACTTGGGTTGATGCTATGGTAGAGGAGTATGACTCCATTGTCAAAAACAGTGCATGGGAAATTGTCCCAAGACCGATTGATAAATCAGTGGTAGGTTCGAGATGGATCTACAAGGTAAAGCAAGTTGTTGATGGGAGTGTGGAGAAATACAAGGCTAGGTTTGTGGCTTGGGGCTTCTCACAAATCGAGGGGATATATTATGGTGAGACCTTTTCACCTGTCGCAACGTACGCTTCCATAAGATCCATCCTTGCACTCTCAGTGCAGATGGGCTGGTGCATTCATCAGATGGATGTAAAAGCTGCATTCCTCAATGGGATCATTGAGGAAGAAGTGTACATTGAATAGCTAGAAGGTTCTGAGACCTTTGACAAAGACTTGCATGTGTGCAAACTCAAGAGAGCATTGTATGGGTTGAAGCAAGCACCCCGTGATTGGTACACTTGGATAGACAGCCATTTCACCAGATTGGGCTTCACAAAAAGTTAAGTGGATGCAAACCTATACCAAATTGTGGTGGAGGGTAAGATTTTAATCATTGTGCTTTATGTTGATGATTTGATACTTACTGGTGATGAGTAGTTGATACACTCATGCAAGGATGACCTTTCAAAGGAGTTTGAGATGAAGGATTTGGGACTTCTTCATTATTTCCTTGGATTGGAAATATGGCAGCGAGATGGTGAACTTTTTGTGTCTCAAGGAAAGTATGCAAGAGAGATAATGGGTAAGTTTCACATGGAGGGCTATAAACCCATGGATACTCCTCTTCCAGGAAACTGGAGGAAAGAGGATGCTAATTCTGGAGAGGTAGTGGATGCTACTATCTATCAATAGTTAGTGGGTTCACTAATGTATTTAGTGAATACGAGACCATACATTTTCTATGCGGTTAACTAGCTAAGTCAAGCGATGGTTAAGACTACCAAACTCTTTTGGAAGGTAGGTAAGCATGTCCTGAGATATCTGAAGGGCACATCTGAGTATGGATTATGGTATAGACAGATGGATGAGGTGAATTTGCATGGCTTCATGGATGCAGATTGGGCAGGCAGCCCAACGGAAAGAAAGAGCACATCAGGGGGGATCTTTAGTATTGGATCTACAGTTGTTTCTTGGTACAGCAGGAAACAGAGATTCGTGGCACTTAGTTCAGCGGAAGTGGAATACATGGCAGCGAGCCAAGTTACATGTGAGGCTATTTGGATGAGGAAGATCTTGGTTGGTTTGTTTGGTTCTCATTTAGATCCGACAGTGATTTATTGTGATAATCAGAGTTGCATTAAACTCTTGATTAATCCTGTGTTTCATGACAGATCTAAGCATATAGATATCTGGTATCATCATCTTAGAGATTGTGTGCAACGGAATATCATGTTGCTTCAATACATTCCTACGGAAGATCAGGATGCAAACATTCTGATGAAGGCGCTCACCAGGAGAAAATTCGAATATCATAGAGATGGGATTGGGGTGAAGGATAATCCCTTTCTTGTTGAGAGGGAGTGTTGAAAAGTCAACAAGAAACATGTTTATAATTTACTTTTCCCTTAAATAAATTAGACAATAAATATTAATCTATTATTTCATTCATAACTGAGTGAGTTGGATTTGTAACAGAACTATAAGTGTAGTTAAGTGAGTTAAAATCAGTTGTACTAGTTGTAACTAAACATTCACTAGTGAGAGTTCAGTTAATCAGTGAACTCACATGCAATTGAAGATTCACCACGGTTAACTACATGCATGTCAGATCCAGTGGAGACCCGGTTGAGATAACAGGTGAAAGGGACAGTTTGGCTATCAGTTGTGATTTGATCACACATGCAGTGGATATGCTTATGAGCATGTGCAAACTAGGAAATTTGGAATTCATTGTGAGAATTTGAATTGCAGAGATTGTGCAGAGGAGGCAAGCTGTCTGAACACATAAATTGGCACATGTATTTTCTGATTTGTGTATGACAGTGTGAAACAATTGTATTGTATTGAGAGCTCTTGGATTAGAGTTTTGTATGAGATTGTTTCATGATTCATGATATACATAATATATGATGGTGGGGTTTTTAGCTTTACGCTTTCTCGGTAAAACTTCTGTGTTATGTGTTCTTGATATTTTACTTTGTGATTGTGGCTGTGATCATGGTTTAATTTTCCACAAGAATAATAGTAGAAGTGTTTCTATATTTAACAGTGGCGTAAATTGTTAGATCAGGAGAATCACAGAAAATACATTAAGTGTATTGAAATTTATACATTTATGATGTATGGTATGTGCCACATGGGTTCTGACTTTCCCACATGGGTTCTGAATTTCCTACCCCTATTTTGTCATGATCTTTATCATAGACTAGGAATAGATCTCCTTCTTCGAAAGTGCGAGGTTGAATGGACTTATCATATTTATTTTTTATGCATTTTTTACATGTCTCGTTGATGAGAGAAGCATCACGATGGGTTTCATCCATCTTGGTTAGATATAAAAATCATTCCTCTTCAACAGAAGTATGGGGTAAGAGTTATATGGTGAGTTTCAATGAAGGAATATCACATTTGATTTCTAATACCACTTATATCCCATATACTAACTGGAAGGGTGTAAATCTAGTTGTGTTTTTAACTGAAGTTCGATAAGCCCAGAGTGCAGAGAAGAGATGCAAGTTCCAAGAGGTTTTTTTCACTCCCACCATGCACTGAAGCATGGTTTTCAAGACTTTTTTTATGGCTTCAACTTGTCCATTTTACTTAGGGTAGTAGGGGGGTGAGATTTCATGGTGAAAACTTAACTTGGTGTGCAACTCACCCATCATATGGTTCTGGAAATGGGATTTGTGATCAGTTACAATAGCTTGTGGGACATTGAATCAGACGATGATGTGGTTGAACACAAAAAGTGTTGCAGTGTGGCCATCATTAAGGAATGTATGCATAGCCTCATGCCATTTAGTGAAATAATCGATGGCAACGATAATATAACTGTACCCCCCGACTGAGGTAGGATTACATTGCATAAAATTGATGCCCTATTTTTAAAAGGGGGCAATGACAAAAATGGGATGAAGTGGAGTTGGGTGGGTATGTTCTTTCACAGGGTGGGAATGTTTTTAATGGCCTCAATGAAATCTTTGAATATGGAAGGCCAAAAATAATTGGAACGTAAAACAAATTGGGTTGTAGCCATCCCAGAAAGATGACCACCACAAGCTCCAAGGTGACAGTCATTTAAAAATTGTTCAGCCTCTTCATGGGTTAAGCAATGTTGTAAGAAAGTATCGATGTCATGATGGTACAAGGTGTCACAAATGATAAGGTATCGCTTTGAATGGTTTCTAATGTGACGTCGTTCATCATGTGAAATGCTAGGATGAAAGTGTTGGGTTTGGATATATAGAAGAATATCTCCATACCATGGATCATACATCCTAATGAAGAACATGGATTCATTGGAAGGGAATTGTTGGGCTCAATATCCTCATTAGTATGGGGAAGATCTCAAATTAATTCCATAAAAACCAATGATTTCTTAGCCTTGGATTTGGCAAACTCGAGATCGAATTCTTGGAGAATGATGATCCATTTCGAATATTTTCCTCCAAGTAATTAATGAGACAAGATGTGGTATATGGGGTTTGATTCTGCAATGACCATGGTAGTGCGTAATAGAATATAGTGGAAAAATATTTTGACAACAATAACTTCTTCCAAAGACAAATTTTTGACATGTGAATACCAAAGTTCGAGACCTCATAGAATTTTAATCAAATAGTAGATCACATGTTTGATGTCGTCGTCATCCTCTTGTACTAACACCATAGCAATAGTGGAAGTAGAGGCATCCAAATAAAGGATATAATCTTTTGCATAATTCGGTGGGTGCAAAAGAGATGTGTTCATTAAGGCATGTTTAAGAGCATCAAAGGAGTGCTGAGAGGTTGCATCCTAGATGAAAGGGGCATATTTATGTAGCAATCTCATGAATCCTTTAGTGATTTCGGTGTAATTGAAAATGAAATGGATAAGAAAGTTTTCCTTCACTTTCAAACTTTGCAGTTGGGTAAGGTTGTTGGGAGGAGGTAAAGTGAGAATGGATTTGACTTCTAAGGGATCCACCCTAATCCCATCTTTGGAGACTATGAATATAAGGAGTTACCCTAATTCAACAACAAAAATGTGTTTATGGGGATTAAAACATATGTTGTAAAACCTGCATCAAAGAAATATGGCTCGTAGGTGACCAATATTGTCTTGTCGATGTGTCGAGTGAGTTGGTAAGTTATCGAGATAAGGTTCAATGATATGTTTTATGTTGTGGAATGCATATGACATGGCCTGCTGAAAAGTGGCTCCAACATTTTTAAGGCCAAAAGGTAATTTTTGATAAGCGAAAGTCCCCCAAAGTTAGATGAATTTTGGTTCATGTTGATCAGCCAGTAAAATATTGATCTGGTTATATCCAAAAAATGCATCCATAAAAGATAAAATGATGCTTTCGACACAATTATCAATAATTTGGTCGATAAAGGGTGTAGGGTAATTGTCCTTGGGACAAGCCTTATTAAGATCCCGATAATCAACACAGACATGAATTGTCCCTTATTTCTTGGTGATTGGAACAATGTTGGAAACCCATTCAGTCAGAGGGATGGGATAAATAAAACTAGATTTTAATAGTTTTTTGACTTTTGTCTTGATTGTCGCAGTTTTATTAGGATGAACTGGGCAAAGTTTTTGTCTCACAAGTTTAACTCCCAGGTAATTTTTGATTTCATGCATAACAATTGATGGATCGATCCCTGGAATTTATTCGTAGCTCCAAGTGAAGATGTCATGAAATTATTTAAACAAGGTGGTGTAAGTTTCAACTTCTTCAACTGAACAATTTTCACCTAGTTGTATGTTTTCCACAATACCTTCTTTAATGGATATATTGGCAATAATCATGTGAGAGATATTTCCCAAATTCCCCTCAGAGATGGTATCCTGAGTGAATATTGGATATTGGGGGGAGTCAACGATATCGCTAGGAAAGATAGAGGAAATATATTTCTCTATTTCATCCAAACTAGGAAGAAAGGACGAACGATGGTGGTTGTCATCCCATGGTGCCTCTTCAGTGTTAATCATTTCCATAATAGGGAAATATGTAAGATGTAAGTGAAAGTAGAGGATAGGGAATCTAAATAGGATGGTAAAGTATATGTAGTCGATTCCAGTAGATGTTGGTCATCTAGTGAAGGAGAGGTAGATTGAATGGATTTGTATTATGCCTCTGTAAGACTAAGTGGAATAGTGTCACCTAGTGTATCAAATTCTAAGAAAATAGGCACAATCCATGGATCAGATGATTCAAAGGATTGATGTGCAATATTCAAAATCATACTGACCATTGTGATTTTTTATGTAGTGGGAGGAAGAGGTGTAGGAAAGGTACCCATGAGTGAAGAGTCTTTCAAGAGACCTACTCCAACACTTTCATAAGTAATTTTTGAGTCTCCCAGAAAAGGAATTTTGTTAGTTGTTTGAGTGTGAGTGTACGGGGTTCAGTAATCTAACTTATCGATGGTCACAATTTTACCTTGATGAGGGAATTGGAAACATCAAAAAACCAATGAAGTGACGATAGTCATAGCATAGAACCAACTTCTCCCTAGCAACAAGTTATAATCAAGGGGAGCATTGACTACTTAAACATATACAGAAATAGTTTTTCCTCCCAATTGAATGACTAAGGATTGTAATAATAAATGAGGACAAAAACCTCTTCCATCAAATGCTTGTAACATGGTGGGAGATTAATTAATACTAGGTAATTTAAGGCCTTTCCAACAAGCCAAGAACATGACACATGTGGATTCTCCCTCATCCAAGATCGTTTGATGAATATGTTGATTATGGACAATGAAATTGATTTGGAAAGCAAGTTGGTGAGAGAGTCATGATTTAAAATTATCCAGGTTAAATGTGATATTATTGGATGAATCAATATCTATATCTTTGATGGTTGCCAAGATAGTCCTATTTTGTCTAGGGCAGTGGTGTAGAACTTCGAGAGATGACATAGTGCAAGGTGCTTGGGCCAAATATTCAACAATGTTGTAGTTTTGAGCATCACGTGAATTAGGATTAAAGTTCAACTTTCAAATTGTGCTCTTGGGTGGGCGTAGAATAAAGTCAAAGTTAGGTTTCTCGATATGGAGTGGTACAGATGGAGGAGTAACTATAGTGGGTGGTGGATCTGGTCTAGTACCATTAGTTACTTTTTATTAACCAGGTTTACATGGAGGTGTTCCATATGTCATAGTATGAGTGGTTAAATCTATCCCATTAAACATGTAAATGTGTGCACTTGATGAAGCTTCCTTGTTAGGAGGATGATTTGGGTTATCTCCTGTCGAAGGTGTAGGATTTTAGGAAACTAGTGATTTTTGTTGTACAAAAGGATTTGTCAATACAGAGGATTGAGAATTTCCTTTAAAAAGTTTGGCAACTTTGTCTCAACTAGGAAAATATTGTGTGTAGTGATATTCACCACAAATGAGGCATGGAAATTTTGGTTTGTGTTGTGGTTTATTCTCAATAAAAGGTGGTTGTGTTCGTGGTTTTCATTTTTGGTTTGATTATTTTTTTCTTGGGTTTATTCTTATTTTTATTCTTCCCCACTAACTGTTGCATAGAAGCAGATTGAACTGCATTCACCTCAGATATTTGAGTTAGGGTTGAGTTTTATGAGAGTGTAATTGATCTAGTAGTGGGGGTAGTGACTAAATGATTGGTCATGTCAGTCGACTAAGAACTGGATGGGTTTTGATGGAACTGATAACTCCATCTGCGTGAGTGGTGGAGGATGTTTTTGATGGATCGGTTGATGGATGAGGAGCATTTGGAATCAATTCATACAAAGTAATGGATTGGGAATAAACCAAGTCTAGATAATGGGCACGAGTAATGGCTTCCTCTTATGTAATGACACCACCCATGGCTACATCACGAGAAATAGGAGGTAGAAGAGATTTTGTGAACCATTCAGCCAGCAATTGGTCGGGACTGGTTGCTTTGATCAACCATCGCCATCGTCTCCATTCATGAACATGATCAGAAATGTGTATGTAGTTGGTATGATGAAGGGAGGTCAAATTTACATGCCAGTTTCATAACGGATAGGTAATTGGAAGTTAGTGATAAAATCCATGGAAAGTGAATTAAAATATTGAAAAGTTTCGCGTTGTAACTCAACATACCATTTAGTCATTGTACCTATAAGTTTACGCTATAAAATATGTAACCAGATAGAATCATCCTTTAGTGAATTTTATGAACACCATATATGAAAGGTCATAACATGGTTATTAGAGTCTTCATCAGTTTTGCCGTCAAATTTTGGAATAGTAGAAGGTAATTTGGCAGGAATGACTAGCCAGAAAAGGGAGTGTAATATGGGATCGTTGGTTAATCTTGACAGATCAGGTAGATCTAGAGTGGTGAAGAACAGTAGTTATCGATTGACTTTAGGATGATATTAGTGTGGCATAGGAACACCAGTAGGACTATAAATTGGTTGTGGTGGATAGTTGTAGCCAACATGCCCTCCCATATGTTGTTGATGTTGACCAACAAAAGTAGGATTCATTTGTTGAGGAATTTCCATAAAAAGAGAGGGCACACCCATTTGTCCCTAGGAAGGATAACCAATGTAACCCAGGGAAGGATATTTCGCTTGATTAGCTTGAGGCGGATAACCTGTTTTACCTTGAGGGTAACTAGGTTTACCTTGAGGAGGGTAAGGATTTGTCCCTTAGGGAGGAAAAGACGGTTGACCTTGAGGACCCCAAGTGGGATTCGAGACTCCTGGGAAGGGTTGTATAGAATGTAATCCATAAGGATTTGGACTTGGTATTACTCCTTGTGGGTTGGATTTCGATGGCCCTCCCTGATGTGGTTGATGGAACAGACTTCCCTGGGGTGGTCCCAAGGATTGTGGGGGTTTTTGATGAACAAGGGTTGAGATTGTCCCCCTTCCATTGGTTGGGTAGAAGCTAGGATATGACCGGTAAGAAGGGGTTTCCCCCCAGTCAGAATTTGTGTGTTGGAGGAAACTTTCCCCCTGGTAGGGATTTTTCCACTAAAGGGGGGTTTCCACCCAATATGGATTTGTCCTGAAGTTGTGTTTATTTGTGTGACATGGTTTTGCATTATTTGATGTGAAGGTGTCCCAACACGATTTTGTGGAGTATATGAAGTTGTAGCTTGAAGAGGGATGGGAGGTGTAACTATCAACATACTTTTCAAATGGCTGGGTAACATGACTCGTGTTTCACTTTGAACTTGGCCTGAAGTGGTAGAAATATTGAATATTGGATCGACAGGACAGTTGATGGGATGACCTAACAGTCCTGCCTCTTCACTGGTGGTGGTAGAGGTATGTGGACGGTCAAAAGGCGATCAGCGAAAATAAAAAATTTCATAAAGGTATCATCTCGATGGGGTTCTACATATAGAACAAAAATTAGTTTGTTTTGGGTCTACCATTTCAGTAGAACGGACAAGGGTAGTGTATTCTTCGTTAAAATTTGGTTGTATTGGTTCCATATCTAGTTGATTATATGGCCTTGACAGTAGGCTAGGGTAATATTCTACTACAATGTTACCTAAGGAATCCACTCAAACAAGGAGTGGATCATGAGGAATTTCCAAATATGGATCTACGGGAAGGGTGGAACCTTCATGAATTATAACTAAATATCTCTAAGGATTTGTTATAAAAGGAGTAGTAGCACTCCCAACATTTGAATGGTTTTCGACCTCTTCATAGTAAGTGTCTTTAGGTGAGTTAGGAGGTAGGGGTTCGTAGCCTTCTAGAGGAAACCCTTGCATCCTATGTGATCTATGAAGACCTTTATCGGTCGCAGTACCAATTTTTAAGGATAGCTAAAGTAAACAAACAACACAAGCTAAAATATCTATAAAACCAACAAAAAAAACAATATCTTCTCTCAATGAACATACTAGTTGGTGATGAAATCCAACATCGCGTGATCAAATTGAGAAGGGGATAGGATATGAGTGGGTGGATCAATTAAGTTGGCGGCCTGCCTAACATACTTACACCTTGGTGCAAGTTCCCTCACGGTGTTACCCGTGAGTTACCCTCCAAGGAGCCCGAGTGAGTTTGACCAACATCTATTCCAGGTACAACAAAGAATTCCCTTCACCATCACCTTATGTAAGGACCCTAAATATTATGGTTACTAAGGATACCAACTCCTAGTCATCCTCTGGGTGGGTATAGTTGAGATTCGAGTCTAAACGTATGGGAAGGATATCAAGTCCAAAATTCTTCAAGAGAAATGAAGACAAATGGACTAGTAAACTCCAGAGGACCCCGAACAAATTTAGAATTCATGAAGCTCCGAGACCTAATGAAAAAAATTGATCTTCAAGAAGTATCCCCAAAATATGATCGGACTATTATGACATTTTAAGCCTCATAGGGATAATCTATGTTGCTCTCCTGCACGTGACCTCGTGTTTAACCCCTTTGTGAGAGGGGGATGTCATCTATGCTTATACGAAGGTTGGATTTACTCACCCTATCACAAGATTCTATGTTTGTCTTGAATTCTTTAGATATGTGTTCTCACAACCTATTCCAAAAATCTAGTTCTAGTCTATTGTTAGTGTAAATATCTAAAAATAAAAGTTTCTAGTTTGATTTTAATTAACATTTATTTTCATGGTTGTTCATTACACAAGGGTGAATGATAGTGAAATTGATGATGATTGAGACTCGACTCGAAAAAGGGTGAAAAATAATGAGATGCAGACTTCCTTTTCAATGAACTTCTAGCTACGGGAAGGAGAAGATTTTCCTTTTTTTTTCACTAAAAAACACTCAAAAATGCAAAATTTTATACTATGTTTTTCTCAACAAGAATTCAAACAATTGCCAAATAATAAGGAAAACTTTTCCAATATTCAAAACCAATGCATACAAGTATTTCTTTTTTTTATTTCGAATGTAACTTAAGATGTTTGTCTAATTCTTCATGCTTTCACTAATAATGAAAAATTTTCACTACTGTGATTTGAAAAAGAGGAATAAAAAGTACACAAACAAAGACACTCTCAGTAGAAAAAAAGAGACCAAAAGAAGAATCAACTACCAAATTATTCACTCAAAATAAAAACACTAAGAAGAAAAAAGTCACACTTTATAGTCTTCCAAAATTGAGTAAGGGATCAAATATAAGGAAAACAATATTGTGATCAATGACCTTTCCTACGAAAACCTCCAATCAATTAGATAATCGAGAAGAGCAACAAAAATAAATCAAGTTTGAAAGAGAACAATTGATTTTTGCAACAAGGAAAGACAACACAAACTCAATAATGATTAAAATAATGAAAAGTAGCAAGTTTTAGTCAAACAAAGGACAAGATATGATAGAAAAGGATCTGATCCAGAGAAAAATATTCAAGGACTATGCCCAGCAAGCAAGAAAGTCTACAATTTTTCAAAGGAAGAAAAATCGTCGCTCTGGTAACCAAAGAATCAGAGCGCTACAACGCTTCCTAATAGACTATGGGGGAGCATTGATCAATAAATAAGAACTATGACTTAAACTATAGAGGGTCCCTAGTCCTGAGAAAAAATTTTAGAAAAACTCAGAAAGATTAGTAACTCAGGGAAATTCAGTCAGAGACTCTGTGAGACAACTTAGAAAAAATGAAAGATGTAAGGATAGATTAAATCATAAAATGGGATATAAATATAGGAAAAAGGCACAAAAGAACCAAGGAAAGAACAAGAACTAAAAATTCGATCCCCAGTGGAGTCACCAATTTTTTTTACGGAAATATTCCCCTGCAGACGGGTGAATTTTCCCTCTGAGTACAAACCCCTCTACCAAGACATAAAACTACCATTGGACACTACCATTCCTATAGATTAATTTTATCCATCGAAAAAGAGATAATGAGGGAGAATATGATGTACCTCACTTTCGAAATTTATCCAAGCTTCTCCAATCCGTGAGTTATGAACAATACCTGCAATGGAAAACAAGAGAAAAATGACTATCTCCTACTCTAATGGATTAGACAAAATCAATCGATCTATGAATATTAAGAAAAGCATAGACAAGTACATGTAAACACATACTAGAAGGAAATAGGCCAAGTATATTAATGAGGACTTCAAAAGGAAACTTACAATCTTTAGATGATGTTGCAGTAGCCTCTCCAAGTCCTCCCCATCCAACCCTTGCTTGAAAGATCCACAATCATAATAACAATGCTTTGCTAATTTTTTTCCTTTGTTCACCATGAGAATACGCCCATTTATAGGATTTGAGAGGCTCAACCACCTTGGTTATATTTGGAATTAGTTAAGGATATGGCTCCAATAGTTGTGATATATCCCTTAGATGCATCCTAAGGGTTAGATTCGAGCCAAACCAACTCGATCCATCCATAGTTGTCTTTAGAAGAAAGAGGGATTTCTTCCAAGATTTGTTCAACCAATTTAGTGCTCCCTTACAATGGGCAAAAACGTTATATAGCGCTCCCTGTGAGATGGACAAAGAGCACTAGCACTCCCTATATATGAGAAGGGGAACATGGATCTTCCCAAAATTTTCCAAGATGAACAATTATCATAGAAAAACCTTTGTTCTGACTGTCAGATGATGGGGCTTCTTCTTCTAACATGTTTTAGTGGTTGTATAAAGTGTTTTCACAGTGTCATTCGTGATGTGACACTTACGGAATGAGAATGTGACACTTACAACACTTGTGACAAAAGTGCGACACTTACGACAATGAGAACGTGACATTATTGAAGTGAGGAATTTTGATGTGTAATAGGATGTAAGGTATCGGATCTATTATATTATCAGAATAGAGAAATAATGTCGATAATAACACTAAGATAACAACAACATATTGAAATATTGCAGAGATAACAATGAAACAACAAATTATATGGAACCATAACACCATAATTATACCTGTATTGATAGGAAACAATGTTCACTTTCCTCTTCGACAGGGAAACCTCCAACAGAGCAGATATTTATTACAATAATTTTCAAAGAAAAAAATTCCCATGCCCTCTACTCTTATTTATACTAAATCTATCTATCCAGAAGAATAATCTAGAGGAAGATCCTTCTAAAAGCAGAATCTTTTATTAGGTCTTCTTACAATTGAATTATTCCTCCTTATTGTTATGCCTTATTAATATTGACATTTATTACATGGAAATATATTATTCTACCCACTTGAGGGGTTAGGTAGGTTAGGTCCCTAACATGCCCTCCCCCTTAAAACCAACCTTGTTCTCAAGGCTTTAGATGAGGAAATTACTGCAAAATGTTAGTTGACTCCCAGGTGGCATCAGCTGGAGTTGTATCTTTCCACTAAACTAACACTTCCTTGATGGTGTGATGACGAAGACAATGTTCATGCTAGTCCAAAATGGCTTGCAGTTGCAACCATATGGATAATTCTTCAGCCAATTTGGGAAGGTTGGTTTGATTTTGGCACTTAGTTACAATAACCTTCTTTAAGCAGGAGACATGGAAAATAGGATGGAGCTTGGAGGAACTAGGTAAAGCTAAATGATAGACCACCTGTCCCACATGCTTGAGAACTATATAAGGAACATAAAATTTGGGCACCAGTTTCTAACAATGTTGATCTTTGAGTGAAGTTTGTTTATAAGGTTGTAGGCAAAGAAATACCTAGTTTCCTTCAAAACATTGGCATTCTAAGCGACCTTTATTAGCTTGTTGCTTCATGTGATTTTGAGCCATAACCAAATTCTCTTTCAGGGTACAGAGAATATCCTCTCGAACTGTAAGTGTTTGGTCAACTGCATGAACCTTTGAGACACCTGCCATGTAGGAGAGAACGAAAGGTGGAATTTTTCCATATACTACTTCAAAAGGAGTCATGCGAGTAGTTGTATGGTAAGAAGTGTTGTACCACCATTCAGCTAATGGTAACCATTGAGCCCATTTATTTTTCCTTTCATAGGAAAAACACCTCAAATAAGTCTCCAAACACTTGTTGACAACTTCAGTTTGACCATCAGTCTGGGGATGATAGGTTGTGTTGAGATGCAATTGGGTGCCCTGTATCCTGAACAGTTCTTGCAAAAAATTGTTGGTAAAATTGGGGTCTTGATTAGAAACAATAGAATGAGGCATGCCATGAAGCTTTAAGACATTATCCATGAAAATTTGAGCCACAGTGGATGCAATAAATGGATGTTGCATAGCACATAAATGAGCATACTTGGAAAGATGATCAACTACAACCATGATGACTGACTTATTGCCTGGTATAGGTAACCCTACAATGAAATCCATAGATATGTCTCTCCAAATAGCGGTTGGCATCGAAATCTATTGAAGTGTGCCAAGGGATTTGATTGTTTCTCCCTTTTTATGTTGAAAAACATCACATTCAGCCACAAAAGTGAAAGCTTCCTTTTTCATACCATCCCAGAAAAAAGAATGTTTGACCCTGTCATAGGTTTTTGTAAACCTTGAGTGCCTAGCTGTGGGAGTAGCATGAAGCTTAGAAAGCACCATAGATTTAAGTTGTGACTTTTAACACAAATGACCTTTGTAGTGAAGCTCATCATTGTGCCAAGAGTATGATGGGGAAACTGGAGAATTGTCTCACAACTGTTGGATCAGGTGCAAAATTTTAGGATCTTGTATCCATTCCTGGTGAACATCTTGGAGCCAATATAGTACAATGAAGGATAGGGATAAAAGGGACCCTTAATCTTCATATTTTCAAGAAAGAGCGTCAGTAACCACATTTTCTTTGCCTTTCCTATAAATAATCTTATAATCATATCCAAAGAGCTTATTTACCCATTTTTGTTTCTCTGGAGAGGAAGTTCGTTGCTCCAAAAAATACTTGAAGCTTTTATGTTCTTTATTAATTTGGAAGCATTGTCCCAAGAGATAAGGGTGCTAGAGATATACTGCATGTAAAATAGCCAACATTTCCAGTTTGTAGATTGATTGGCCCAAATGGAGGTCTAAAAATTGTTTGTTGGTAAATGCCAAAGGTATGCCCTATTGCATAAGGACTTCTCCAATTCCTCTCCTAGAGGCACCACATTCCATGATAAAGGTCTTTGTTTAATTAGGAAGAGCCAAGATCGGAGGCATCATGTTCCTTCAATGCTTGAAAGGCTTGATCAGCTATGGGATTCTAAGTGTAATAATTCTTTTTAAGGAGATCAGTGAGAGGCACCGCAATCTTTCCATAATTCTGAACAAACTTACGATAATATCCTTTTAAACCCATAAAACCTCGCAATCTTTTGATAGTTTTTGGGCGAGGCCAATCTTGCATGGCTTCAATCTTCTTAGGATCCACCTGGACACCACCCTTGCCAACAATATGACCCAAGTACTCAACTTTTGAGGTGCCAAAGGCACATTTAGAGTGTTTGAGGAAAAGTTGATGCTGAGAGAGTAGATGAATAACTTGATCCACATGGGAAACATCTGATTGCCAAGTTTTACTGTAGATGAGAATATCATCAAATAAAACTAAGATAAAATGATAGAGAAAAGGATGAAAGAAATGATTCATGAGGCTTTGGAAGGTGGATGGGGCATTACATAAGAAAATGACATGACCAAGAACTCATAGTGACCCTCATGAGTTCAAAAATCAGTCTTGGGGATTTCAGCGTCTTGCATATGGATTTGGTGATAGCCTGAGCGTAGATCAAGTTTGGTGAAATACTGAGCACCACTCAACTCATCCAAGAGATCATCAATGAAAGGAATGGGAAACTTGTCCTTGATGGTTAGTTTATTGACGGAATGAAAGTCAGGACACATGCACCAAGTACCTTATTTCTTAAGTACCATGACCACAGGAGAATAATAAAGGCTGGTACTAGGGTGGATAACACCCGCTTGGAGAAATTCCTACATGATTTTCTCAATTTCATTCTTTTGGGAAAAGGGATGATGATAAGGGAGAACATTTGTCAGGAACAAGTGGTATGGAATGATCATGAACACCTCAATAAGGAGGAAGTCCCTAAGGAGTGGAAAAAATAACTTGGTATTTGGAGAGAATAGCTTGGAGGTTAGGATGCACAGAGGGTGTCTCAACCACGTGAATAGAATGGAGTTGAAAAATAATATTGGAGTGGACTTTCTTGAGGATTTTTTCCATATGATGGGAACTGATGATCTTAGGAGAACCAGTTGTGAGACCTTGGAAGTGATACCTTTGTCCCTCTTGTTGGAATTCCATGGTGAATTCCTTAAAATCCATAAGAATGGGACCCAAAGTGTGTAACCATTCAGCACCTAGCACAATGTCACACCCACCCATTTCTATGGAAAACATAAGAAATTTCATGTGGTTATGTCCAATTTGAAGATGTACATTTTCACAACGCCCACCACATTTCATGGACCCACCATTGGCTATCATGATTTGAAAGTTATTGACAGCATAGATATAGCAATTGGTTTCCTAGGCAATGTGACAATGGATAAAATTGTGGGTGCTACCATTGTTAACCAAGATGATGACCTTCCTATTCTTAATATAGACAATGAGCTTGAGGGTTTGGGGAGTAGAGAAACCAATGAGAGCATGCAAGGAAATGAGTGGTTCAACTTCAGGTGGGTCAGCGGGCTCTGAGGTAGCATCGTGAAGGGAGGTCTCTTCAACAATTGGAACTGTCACATATTCTTTAGGAACATCTTCGGAAATGGCCATAAAAATATTTTGTTCCTTACAATTGTGCCCTGGAAAATATTTTTCATCACAATTATAGAAAAGACCCTTCAATTGTCGTTCAGCCATTTCAGCCCTAGTTAATTTCTAGACCTTGAGGGGAGTGACAGGGGGGTTAGGATTAGTGGGGTGAGGGTGAGGAACAAAAGAGGGTTTTTTGTTTTGGGAAAAAACAAATTATTTGGCTTCTTTAGCACATTTAGTAGCTTCCAACTAAGTCTAAGGGCGGGCCATGAGAACCTGTGATCAGATTTCATCCTAAGGCCAAATGCTCAAAAGAATATATAAATTCATCCACTATGTCTGATTGTTTCAACTTGGTCAAATGATCGAGATAGTGGGTATCAATGTCAAAGTGATCATACAACTCAACAACAAACTAGGTCCAAGAAATATACCCTTGACATGAATTTTTATGCCATTTCCACCATTTCCATCGTTCAGGATCTAGATAGAGGACAACATAGTGAAATTTGTCCAATTCATCAGTAATACCTTGTAGAGAAAAATAATTCTCCATTTGATTGACCCAACCCGTAGGATTGGAGACATAAATTTTATTAACCTTGACACGAGGAAGACAGGGGTCACGCTGAAAGGAGTTGGATTTAAAATGTAGAGAATGAGAGGATTCAATAGCATCGGGTTGGTCCGAGGAGGAAAGACCCGAAGAGCAGTTCAACAACTAGTTGACAACAGACTGGAGGGTGTTAAATTGGTTCATGAATTTTCCATCCACGGTGTTAAATTTGTGCTTGAAGTGGCTTTCTAATTGTGCAAGGAGGGAATTGGTAGAGGCAATTTCATAGGTCTCTTGATTGATGGAATCTTGCAGGACTTGGTTATGAGTGGTGACCATTTGGAGAGGGGGAGTGTGGGTAAGGAAAAATGGGTGGGTGGGACCATAAAAAGGACTTATAAGTGATAGGTACCATGATGATCAGGTCAATAAGGGAAATATAATGGAATAGGTGGAAAAATAGAGAAGTTGAGAGGGGCTCAGATCCACTGGAAAAAAATATTAATAATGAAAGGTATGACTTCGATTAGGGAGAAAAGGGGATTCTAGTGGAATAGGTTCCAAATAAGTGTGCAGACGGGACCACTATTCTCTTTTATTTTTATTTTTTACTCATGCAGAGTTATACTCTGATCTGAAGAATACTTCTTCTTCTTCTTTTTTAATTCTTGTGATACTCTGATCTGAAGAATACTGCAGTGATGAAATGCCCAAATTCTTAACAGGAAGAAATGTGTAGTAATTTCTCAACCCTAATGTAGGAGGCATAATTGCGTAGCAATAGATCTTGTTTGTTCTGTTTTTGTTTCCATCCCAAGGGTTAGGGTATTAAAGGGTTCTATAGTCAAGGGTTTTCCCTGTGCTATATCTCTCTAATATACGTGCGGGGTACAATAATTGTACTCATCCCAATATCTAAGGGAACCAACTAAGGAGGATAGACTGTGCCCTTAGCCATACTACCTGACTACCTAGGTACTAGAGAGTATCTTCCCGGTTGTTTTTCTCAGTGGCACTATAGCAATCAGGCGGTCTATCAATTTATTTATGGAGGGCTTCAGGAGATCTAGGTTGATTCGTATACATGTGTTGTTTGATGCGCTACCACTCAAAGGGGTACCAACAAGGGTTACAAGGGTGGCCAATAGATGTTCACTTAATTACCACTTGTATTTCCTGCGTGTATGACTCCCTGACCGCGGTTTTATGCACGTAATGATAGATCTTTGTAGCTTTAAGATGCTGGAATATGTCTCTACCCTAAAAAAAAAAATTAAACCATAATTTTATGTCAAGGAAAGTGCTCTGAGACCACTTGTAAGGTACAAGATCTATTATATTAGAAAAATAGAGAAATAATTCCGAGAATAACACTGATTTAGCAAGGAAATACTGAAATATTGTCGAGATAACAATGGAACAACAAATTATATCGAACCACAACACCAGAATTATACCTTTATTGATAGGAAACAATGGTCACTTGCCTCTTCGAGGGGGAATCCTCCAGCAGAGAAGAGCTCTATTACAATAATTTTCCAAGACAAAAATTATCATGCCCTCTACTCTTATTTATACTAAATCTATCTATCCAAAAGAACAATCTAGAGGAAGATCCTTCTAGAAGTGGAAGCTTCTATTAGGTCTTATTACAATTGACTTATTCCTCCTTATTGCTAGGCCTTATTAATATTGACCTTTATTACATGGAAATATATTATTCTAACCACTTGAGGGGTTAGGTAGGTTAGGTCCCTAACAAAGGAGGTTGACACCTCCAAAATAATGGCCTCATCACTTTATTCATACATTGGAAGGGATCATGGGGAACTAGTACATAGACCAGGAGATGCATAGAGGCATTATAGAATGGATGGGATTACAACATAATTTTGTATTAACCTTCGCATTTGAACATGGGAACCCCAACATTGATTCAACGTTGAAGATGATATAGGGAGTGATATTTTTTGATGAACCAAAGATTTAAATAATGAAATAATATCAATAACAGAATAGACAGAGACTCAAAGAGTTACTCTCATGTTATGATGTCAAAGAGGAAGCACTAGATGAAGATGATTCATGAAACATTCAGATCACAGATATTGAAGGAGAGAGAGAGGTGGAATATCCATCTATGGATTCATAGGCATTTGTTGCAACAATCAAAGTTAATAAAATCAACATTGGGATGAATGAAAATCCTAAAATGGCAAGTATTGGAGACTATTGGGATGAGAAAACATTAGAAAGAATAACAGAGTTATTGTGCGAATACAGTGACCTATTTCCAACAACCTTTACAGTGATGAAAGGAATAGAAGGGGAGCTAGGTGAGATGAAGATGCCCCTCAAACATGAGGCTAGACCTGTCAGAAAGAGACCTTACAGATTGAATCCAGTGTAAAAGTAGAAAGTGAAAGCAGAAATTGACTGAATGTTGGAAGATGGCATTATTAAACCAATAGAGGAATCTAAATGGATTAGTCCCATGGTAGTCCAAGAAAATAAGCAAGGCGGGATAAGGATTTGTGTACATTTAAGGAAACTCAATGATACTTTCTTACATGACCCATTCCCTACCCCTTTAACAGATGTGATCTTAGAGAATGTGGGAGGCTAGGAAGCATATCCATTCACATATGGATTCCCATGATACCATCATATTAATATAGCTTCAGAGGACAGGTATAAGACTACCTTTTCTACGGAATGGGGATCCTACCAATATACAATCATGCCATTTGTATTGAAGAATGCACTAACTATCTTTTCAATGGTATTCATAGCTGCTTTTAAGGAATTCATACATCAGATTCTAAAAGTATATATGGATGATTGGACCATGTATAGTCTTTTGAAGGACCATGTATAAGTGTTGAGAATAATATTGGAAATATGAAGGCAATGTCAGATATCATTAAACATCAAGACGTGCATTTTTGGTACAACTTTTGGGATATTGTTGGGGAATATAGTGTGTAAATAGGGTTTACTGGTTGACCCTGCTAAGATTGTAGTCATTGTGAATTTACCACCACCAAAGTCAGTGTGCCAGTTAAGAGAAATACTAGGACATACATGCTATTACAGGAATTTTATAAAGGGGTATGTGCAAATTACTACACCAATGGGAAAAATGTTAAAGAATGACACCATATTTTAGTGGAATGAGGACTGTCAACAAGGATTAGAAACTCTAAAGGAAAATATGGTGATAACACCTATATTAGTATTTCCAGATTGGGAAAATACATCTCATGTGCATGTAGATGCATCAACAATAGCACTTGGAGAAATTCTGGCACATCCAAGAGTAGGGGACTTATACCATCCTATAGCCTTTGCAAGCACAATGTTGTCAGAATATAAACAAAATTACAACACCACAAAAAGAGAAAGCCTATCCATGGTATATGCACTTCAAAAATTCAAGCATTATTTATTGGGTAAACACTTTAAAATGTTCACAAATCATTATGCCCTCAAATATCTACTCAACAAGCCAGTTTTGGGGGGGAGGATTTGTATATGGCTATTATTATTCCAAGAATTCAATTTTGAAGTTATAATCAAACCAAGGACGCTAAATGCAGGACCTGATATCCTGTCAAGGGTAACTAATGGAGAAGAACCTACTAACTTGGAAGATAGCTTCCTTGATGCACGGTTATTTTTAGTACAGGTATCTAATGAATACTTCACTAATATTATCAAATAGTTAAGTACAGTGGTTGTGCCACAATACTTTAGCACTGCGTAGAAGAAAAACCTGGTAGTCAGAGTTGCAGACTATCAACTCATTGTAGGACATTTATGCAATATGGGTGCATATATCATTTTGAGAAGGTGTGTATTGGAACATGAAAAGTCTCAGGGTTTTAGCAGAATCTCATGAAGGTATAGCTAGAGGACACTATGCAGGAAAAAGTTATTTCACAGAAGGTATTGTGCACAAAATTATGGTGGCCAAAAGTTTATAAATATGCCAAGGAATATTTCCAAAACTGTGATGTATGTCAGAGGGTTGGAAAACCCAACAAAAGGGATGATATGCCCCTAATACCACAAGTAACTCTGCAGGTATTTGAAAAATTGGAAATAGACTTTGTTTGACCTATTAATCCACCAGCAAAAAGGTCAGGAGCAAGATATATCATTATTGCAACCGAATACTTAACAAGATGGGCAGAAGCAACAACAGTCAAAGATTGTAGTGTAGAAACAACAAAACACTTCTTATTTGAGAAAGTGATCACCAGATTTGGATATCCCGAGATTTTTTATGAGTGACCAAGGAACTCATTTTATTAATAATACCATCAGGGATATGCATGAGGAGTTTGAATTCTATCACCAGAGGAGTACACCATATCATCCTAAGGAAAATGGGAGAGTAGAAGTTTTCAATAAGATTTTGGAAAATGCTTTGACTAAGATCCGCAATGTTAACATGGATGATTAGGACTTGAAAATACCAATAGTACTATGGGCATATAGGACCAGATGCAAGAAGTTGATAGGACAGACACCATTCAAATTGGTGTATGGACAAGAAGAAGTGGTGCCATTAGAATTTTGGGTACCCGGTCTGTGCATAGAAGCAATTACCAACATGATAGAAAGAGGTGTAGTACAGGAGAGGTTAAGTCAATTAATGGAAAAGGAAGAGGATATGATTCTGGAAGGATTTCACTAGGAAGTACAGAAAGTAAGGGACAAACCCTGGCATGACAAACATATTAAAAATAAGAGATTTAAGGAGGGAGGCCTCATTCTTCTCTATGAAAACAAATTTTTGCAACACCCTGGTAAGTTTAGAATACATTAGATAGGGCCATATGAAGTAAATATTGTCATAGATGGGGGATTTATGCAGCTAAAGGAATTGGGAGGAACATAACTAAAAGGAATGGTCAATGACAGTTGACTGAAACTGTACAGAGACAGTTGACCTACTAACTCTTAAAAGTTACAGGGAAATAAGAAAGTCATGTATATAGTGTACTATAGTAGATATTAGGAAACAAAACTAATAAAAATAAATAAAAAGTGGAAAAATAAGGAAAAGGAATACAAAAAGTGAAAAAGAACAAAAACACAAAAAGAGGCAGACATTGATTGAACAACATGAAAATGGGAAAAAAGTCACGCGCAACAATTACTATGACAACATAGAAAGACAAAGCGTAGGAAAAATTGGACTTGGCACAAATGCACGGAAAAAGTGAAAAACAATTACAATCGGGTCTATAAAGTGTGGAAATCATGTGTTAGTTCGACACTTAGTGATTTTGGAGCACAGAGCAAGATATAAGTGTGTGAGCTAGATATAATTGTGATTAAGAACAGAGTGAGGGTTCAAATCAGATAAAATATGACACCACCAAAGTTCTCCACTCCAGGTCAACGCCAAAGGAGGAAGGAGAGGATGAGTGAGCCCGAGAACATTGTTGAGCTTGAATATGTCACTAATTATGAGACAGATTCAATCATCCCAACATGGGTTCAGGATGAAACATCGACAATGACACAAGGGGAAGTAGGGAAGAGTTCTGGAACCCAATTTGATATTCCAAACCCTAATCTCGAAATTTTGGCTAAACTTGATGAAATAATGGGTTGGCAACATGGTCGCGAAAAAGAGGAGGTGTTGGTCGAGGATATCACCAACCATCCATACTCTGAAGGGGAATAAGATGATGCAAAAATAGAAGAGTTGGGCCCATATGATGTCAGGAAGAAAATAAAGGCATAGGATGCCATGGACATTACACTTTCCTACCTCCCAAATGCAGTGTTCATTGTGGACGACATGCTCAAAAAAGTACCAAAACTTAGGTACTTGGACCATGATGTGCGTGATGCAACCAAATTCCTAGATTTGGCCGAGGAATCCTACCTAGAAAGAATAGGTGAAATTGGACCCCTAGGAAAACCAATAATGGAGCTCATGAAGTGGATAACAAGGATTTATAACTCCAGGATAATGAACCTCCTGGACATACCTCACTTTGGGGGAGGTAAAAATGTTGGTCTTTGCATCAAACAGTTGCTAGACCAGGTACATGGCATAATCCTTTGGATGGATAGGATGGTACAACTTTATGTGGCATTAATCACCAAAATTATGAGATTACCTACATTAGGCCCACAACCAGAGGATTACTTGGACAACAAGGTGCGTGAGAAGGAGATCATTGAGTTGTTAAAAGCATAATTTGACACCAATAGGGGAAACAGGAGCATTGTTCTCATATATATCAATGACAATGCGACAAGGTTCTCCAACAAGCTCATGGATTGCAAGTTGTTGAGTTAGTGTAGGAAATAAGAGGCTCTAGTAGGATTCATCGTAGTAGTCGCACAGTGTGAAAAGGGAAGAATGTTTAGTTGGGCTCCATACCTCCTAAACTAATTTTTGATCAACTGCAAAGATGTGTAGAATAATGGAACTAAGTTCCATTATTCTTGGCTCATCATTATCATAGCTTTGGAAGGATTCTAGGAGCCAAAGTTTTAATATTTTCTGGATAGGAAAGGAAAGTGGTATGTGGCCAGATATGAGTCCCTCTAGTAGGCCAAGGAAAATAAAAATTGGCAGGAAAATAACACAGTATTTGTGATGCTGCTAGAAGAGATAAAACAATGCACATCCAATGTGTGGCACATTCCTGTGGAGGTGGTCCAGGAAACTAAAGGGATATCCAGGTTTAAGGCATTCAGGCACCACAAATGGATCCAGGCCATAAGGGATCAAAAGAAGGCATGGATGGAGATGAAATTCTACATCACAAGGGAATAAATTGAATCGATAATAAAATACTGGCCAGCATAGTGGAAGATTCCAGTAGAGAAACCAGCAACAAATCCAATCGCAACAGAATCCACCAAGCCTAAGGGGCATGCTAAAGTAGGTCACTGAGCAAAAAAAACCAATGTGGTTGATAACACTAGGAAGGTTCCAGCACACACTCAGGTTTCAAGAAGGAGTGTAGTGAAAAAAATACCAAGGAGGATGGTAACAGTGACCAGGACGAACAATCAGTAGGATGCTAAAAAGGGGGACACATATTAGGTTGGTGAGGAAAAGGTACATGTCACAATGAGTGGGGTGCAACCCTCACAGACAAAAATTAAGACAACACAGGTAGAGGAGGCACATAAAAAGATGAAGTATACCACAGAAGACCTAGTCATCACCTTCATAGAGGATGATGTTGAGTTCGTCGCAGACAAGGTCTGAGACAAGGAGGAAGAGGTGGTCCATGTTGTAGAGGCACAAAGAGAAGATATCATGGCCAAACTCATAGAATTCCATAAAACTCTATAACAATTACAGATTCATGTAGTACCACAGGCCACGGTGCAACAACATGAAAAGACGCAGTGGCCCCCTATGTAGAAATAAGGAGAGGAGGTAGTTCAGCTAGTAGTGGAAGGTAGGGATACATTCACAGTAACATGAATGATGGTCAAAATGGATCAAGAGACTATGTATAAACCCATGGGGGAAATTGACCAATTTGAGGTAGTAATGGCTCAAATACCCACCAAGGAAATATGTGGACTCCAAGCTAGTATAATGCAAGAAGTAAAATCCAGAGCCCGCACAGATGCCACTAACTTGGAGGTGGGTAGGGGAGCCACATAAATGTTACAAATCGCCTACAACCAACTGACCTCGGAGAAGAATGATGAGAAAGAATGCACTGAAAATCTAGAGAAGGGGATAAAAATGGTATATGACCTTATCCTAGATATCGCAAAAGCACCAGAAAGGAGTGTAGAAGAAAAGATAAAAAACATCTCATAGACGATTGAGGGATATAGGAATGCAATCAAGGAGATAAATGAAAAAATTAATCCTACGACTCCTCCTAAGGTTCGAGAACAAATAGAACAACAATATGCACTCCAAATAGAGGATATGGAAAAGGAAGCAAGGGAAGTCATAGAACTATTCGACCAATTTGCATAGATTTGGACCATTTTGGAAGAGGATGGAAAGGTCCAACAGTTGGACCAACAAGAGGAGAAAATAAGCACTTCCATACAAGGGTTAAATAAATGGCATAAAACCATGAGAATTATGGAGCACTTGAAGGGAACCCAAGAAATGAAGACTTTGCAGACAAAGTTAAAGACAATGTAGAAAAATAATCCAAAAAGACAAGCCCAGTTAGAGCCCCTCTAGGAACAAGAAACATAGATGATTGTGCAACTGGAGGAAGAGAAGATAAGCATGGCACAAGCACATTCAAAGAGCACAACATTACAATAGGAATAGGTAACAACATAGATAGTCTAGGCACTAACAAAAAAACTTGTGCAGGTGAAGGAAAAAGGAAAGGAACTAGGAGAGAAGTTACACAGCTTGGAAAAAGATGTAAAGGGAGCGCACACCACCTGAGTGGATCAGGACGAGCCACATGTTAGTGTTGGGGGCATGTTTGGTGCAGGAATATTTTGGGAAGAAATTCTATTTTGGGTGCAGGCCTATTTTTGGGAGAAATATATGTTTTGGGAAAGACCTATTTTTGGAAATAAAGACCTAATTTTGGAGTGCGCGCAACAGGTGGCAAGAAAGAAGCATGCAGAAAAAGAAGGAAAAGAAACATGGTGAGAAGGAATACAAGCCTAACGATGATAGGGTTAGGGTTTTTAACAAATATTGTAACAACTATAAGCCTAAAAAGTAGTATAAATAAGGACCTAGGAGGTCTAGGTGAGGGGATGTTAGTTAAGTATTGAGAGTTAGATGGTCGAAAAGCTATTGATTTGTAACAATTTTTGTAGTAGAATCGAATAAGTTAGTCTTTGAGGGTTACATGACAAGATGAAGAGCCTGGTGTGATCTAGTCAGCCTCACAGAGGGTTCCTTCCCTCATTTTGATTGTATTATTGAAGATGTAATGTGCGCAGCACAAGATTTTGGAGCGGAATAAACAAAATATCAGAGAATCAATATCTTTGTGGGAGTATCCCTAGGAGAGGGTTAAAAATGGTAAAACCTTGTGTTATGTGTGATTGTTAATGAATGCTTTACTTTTTTATTGATTATTAGCATTAGAATAAATGGTTAACTAGCTCTATCAACATGCATGAATAGGTTTAAATACGAATGAATCATAGAAATAGATGAATGATTAACAATGATAACATATAAGGAAGAAAGAAGCCACACACAATCCCCACTCATTCCTAGACTGCAAACACCTGATTTTTGTAGTCCCCCATAAAAGTTATCTTGGATGAGACTGTGTTGTGCACCCTGTGTGTAGCGTTTCCTTCTGGTTTACCAGGAAAGCCGATATTTTTGAGGGTTTTGTTGGAAACATTTTTGAGATTAGAACATGGGTCAGCCCAAGAAGAAGTTAACCAACAATTCTAGTTAGTTGTGAAATTAGGTGTAGACCAACAATTCTAGAAGTTAATGAGCAATACCGATATTTTTGAGGGTTTTGTTGGAAACATTTTTGAGATTAGAACATGGGTCAGCCTAAGAAGAAGTTAACCAACAATTCTAGTTGGTTGTGAAATTAGGTGTAGATCTATATATATGTATATGTATATGTTATCTTGGATGAGACTGTGTTGTGCACCCTGTGTGCAGCGTTTCCTTCTGGTTTACCAGGAGAGCCGATATTTTTGAGGGTTTTGTTGGAAACATTTTTGAGATTAGAACATGGGTCAGCCCAAGAAGAAGTTAACCAACAATTCTAGTTGGTTGTGAAATTAGGTGT